>CM060920.1:560546360-561146360 GCA_030737875.1 Allium sativum | reverse complement strand
GTGTATAACGTGAATTCGCGAGCCTCACACCTCGGTATGAGTCAAAAACGGGATACGGACTGCAGGGAGAGCACGATGTTTCTTTCTAGCTTTGGTGGTGTCAGTGACTTACCAACCCTGACATTTATATACTTTTCACCTTTGTGGTTGTTGTAATGCGAGGCGCCTCGATTTTAGGTCTGTAAGGACCGGGAAACGTGTGTTCAGGCATAATTAATCCTCTAACGTAAGTGAGGACCGGCCCTGAAGATCCAGGATTGCCCATAGTGTGTAGTCCTGAGACATTTGCTAGAGTGTCTCGAACGCGGAGAGGAGCTTGCCCCTTGCCTCGACTCATGACGGAAATCCAATTTCCAATACGTATATTGCGGTTTTAATTGTAGAACTAGTATGGCGACATGATATATGGTACCCATGCCGTCTATGATTTATATTAATGATTGAAAATGTTTTGACACTATACACTTATTATAGTATCAAATGAATTGTTTTAAACGTATCAAGCACGTTTGGCTATTATAAGGGAAAACCCTATCCTCCGGCTTGCGTTGCATTGTGTGATGGGACCTGGGTCTTATAATAGCTTCATTTTTCGAAAAAGCATTGCGTTGTTTTCTCTATGCACTAGTATTCTTGGGAGGAAACCCGTTCCGTGTTATACGGCGTGGTCCCTTGAATTACTCTCTTTTAAAGTCAAGTTTTAAATAACTGTTTTAGTTCTCACACCAGTCACATGACTGACCTGGAGTTTATTGTTTTAACCTAAACTCTGGGTGCCCCTATTTTCCGCACGGGCAGCTAGTAGTTTTGGTTTTGCAGATTTATATTCACAGGATCCTGGTTTACAGCTGGAATGATATCTGGAAAGCTCTGTATCCGTATATCACCTTCAGTTGTGCTTTGTATTATTTTCCGCTGCTGTGTAATTTATTGTAATCTCTGATATTTGTCGAATGTAATTTATTCAATCATACTCTGTATATTCTTGTATCTGATGTATTTGTTGTAATAGCAATGAAATGTTCTTCTGTCTGCGTTCTGATTTGTCCTGTTCTCAAACGACCAGGGGTTTCGAACGGTTTTGATCGGTTTAACGACTGATTCGGATCGAGCGAAATTCCTTGCCGTCACAAGCATTGAGCCCAATAAGGACCCGAGGTTGGACTGAGTTACGGTGTAAATCTGCCCGGAACCGACCGGCACATCTAGTAACCGTAACAATACCTGTCTAATGTGAGTGGTCGGTACTTTAAAAAGCTAAGGACAGACAAGTCAGGATGGTAGTGTTAAGTTAACTAAAACACTTAACCAATTCAACATGTTAATTAAACTGATGGGTGGGGTTAGGTAAATACATACACTTAACCACTTAACATGTTGGACTAGAAAACCCTAGTAACGGGGACCCTTTTCAACAGTAACCCAATTAGGTATCACGGTACCCTGAAACTAGGCAGGGTGGGGCACGATTACTGGGCTGATTGTAAGCGGTCAAAAGCGACGGCGGTTGGTGCAGCAGTGTGGGTTCTAACAGAGTGCGGGCGTGCACACACTTCGGAGCAGACAAACATGGCACTGGGCACCAGTAGTATAACCTATGCATTCTAGAATCGTGTCGGGCCGCCACCATGGGACTTGATACACCCCATGGTGGGACCTGCATAGGTATCTACAATCATTGGCGGGCGTATGACACATGTGATTTTGCGAGTAGGAGCCGATCTTTAGAAAGGGGATCACTTCACCCGATCATAGGGTGCCAATCAGAAAAAATACAAGTAGGTGTAGAGATATAGTGTGGGGTGCGATAGTATATTCATTTCAAAACTGCTTTATCTTAGTTTATTATACTTTCCAGTTTATACCTATCATGCCCTTATTCTTATTCTCATATTGAAGAGTCATTAGACTTACCAGGCTTTATGTCTGACTCTATTTTTCTTTCGTCTTCTTTTCTTCCGTCCCCCCCACCCCTCCCCCCCCCTGGTCCACAAGGAGGAAACAACCCAGCTTAGTCAGACTCTTTGCAAGCTTCAAGATAGTAGATGTATGGTTTGGACTCTCTTTCCTTGGCTATGGCTTTTGGACACGTTCTATGGGGATTTATGTAGCTTTTATTATGTTTTATGCTTCTTTATTTAATAATCAAGACAGAAATGATGATGTAATGTTTTGGAAGTTATTATGAGACAATTATGGAAATGTTTTGTACGAACACATATTTATGAAATAAAAGTCTGTTTGTTTTTCGCTGCTTATATATGTGTGTTTATATATCTGTCTTGTGTTTTATCTGTGACTTTTACTTATAAACCTCCACCGAAGTTAAGGCATTCCCTTTGTGAGTGACCTTAATGGAGGTGGGGTGTTTCATGTATTCTCTTATTTTTATATTATGTTGTTTATATTCAGAAGCAAAAAAAAATACCGTAAACTTTTAATTTTATCTATGTAATAATACATGATATTTGATACTATATGTTTTGGAATTTGAAAAGTTGCAAACTTTCTAACAATCAGCATTAAATAAGTAATCTAGAATTCATTTCTTCCCGTTTATTCTCTCTATCCCATTGTTATTTACTTTTGAAATTTGAATGAAAAACCCATCATGTCTAGTCAATGAATTTATTTCATTTGTAACATGCTACATATGTAGGGACACACGTGAGGGATAAAATAAAATATATAACCAAATATACATACATACATACATATATATATATATATATATATATATATATATGTTGGCTCCACTATATAACAACCTAAACTTCTCTAAATCTATTCCTAATCACAAAACAACGACAGCCTCTTTCTCTTGTTTTTTTCTAAATCTAATTGCAAGCTTCTAAATTCAAAAACAATTCAAGGAAAAATCTACAAATTGCAAAGCTGAGTTCTTCGAACTCGTATGAGTATAAGCTTCGATTGGTATGACTTTGAAGCGATTCGGAGTCAAAAAGTGTCGGGAGGAAGAAGAGGAGACATTGGACTCGTGGCATCATACACGACATACTAGAAGCGAGCAGGGAATTTAGATCGATCGATAATTTCTAAAGAATTTAAAAGCACAGCGAGATTTCTTTTTAAAATTAAAATTAATTATTATTGCATTGAGAAATTTATTTATATATACGCCGTAAAAATTTCAGTTGTATGTGGTACGTGATGTGAATTGTTTTGCTTTGTTTGTGATGATACGTTGAATGAAATTGGATTAATTAGGAATTGTTTAATCATATAATCATTAGATTTGTTTTACAATAAAAATTCTCTTTTTATTGTAAACATGTTAATCAGAAAATTGCTAGATTTGTACACAAATAAAAATCCCCTTTTTATTTGTCATATGAACATAGCAAATGTCACATAAATAAAAATCTTTTTTTTATTTATACATATGAACATAGGAAATGGAAATGTCACATAAATAAAAATCTTTTTTTTATTTATACATATGATACATAGGAAATGTTACATAAATAAAAATCTTTTATTTATTTTTTGACATATGATACATAGGAAATGTCACATAAATAAAAATCCTTTTTTTATTTATTTTCATATGATACATAAGAAGTTGTGTAAATAAATATGTTCATTTTATTGTCATATGAAACATAGGATTTGTTACAAAATAAAAATGTTCATTTTATTGTCATATGATACATAGAAAGTTGTGTAAATAAATATGTTCATTTTATTGTCATATGAAACATATGATTTGTTATAAAATAAAAATGTTCTTTTTATTGTCATATGAAACATAGGAAGTTGTGTAAATAAATATGTTCATTTTATTGTCATATGAAACATATGATTTGTTATAAAATAAAAAATGTTCTTTTTATTGTCATATGATACATAGGAAATGTCACATAAAAAAATCCTTTTATTTATTTATTTATTTATTTATTGTCATATGATACACAGGAAGTTGTGTAAATAAAAATGTTCATTTTATTGTCATATGAAACATAGGATTTGTTATAAAACAAAAATGTTCATTTTATTGTCATATGATACATAGGAAATGTAAATAAAAATGTTCGTTTTATTGTCATATGAAACTTAGGATTTGTTATAAAATAAAAATGTTCATTTTATTGTCATATGAAACATAGAAAGTTGTGTAAATAAAAATGTTCTTTTTATTGTCATATGAAACATAGAAAGTTGTGTAAATAAAAATGTTCAGTTTATTGTCATATGAAACAGAGAAAGTTATGTAAATAAAAATGTTCATTTTATTGTCATATTAAACATAGGATTTGTTATAAAATAAATATGTTCATTTTATTGTCATATGAAATATAGGATGTGTAGACAATAAAATATTCTTTTTATTGTATGCATATGAAATGTAAAAATGTATAGACAATAAAATATTCTTTTTATTATATGCATATGAAATGCAAAAATGTATAGACAATAAATAATCTTTTTATCGTTTGCATATGAAATGTAAAAATGTATTGACGATAAAATATTCTTTTTATTGTATGCATATGAAATGTAAAAATGTATAAACAATAAAATACATTCGTTTTATTGTAATATGAAACGTAGGAAATGTATAGATGATAAAATGCCCTTTTATTGTAACATGAAATGTGATTGAACCAAATACACTTGGTTACTGATATTGATTGTGATGAATGGACTGTTTGGATTGTGCTCGACCAATTTATGAGCAAAATATGTTTTTACATTTAGCATTGGGTTGAGTAAAAATATCTGTGTGCTAACACCTTGTGAAACACTTCATGATTTGAATAGAAGGTGTTTAGCGACGTTGTTTATTTCAAAATTTAATAAATGATTCTGAAATGTGGTTTCTTAAGTAAAAAGAATAATATTCCCAATTTTGGACAGGGGATGTTTTATAAAATGTTTTATAAAATAGAAAGGATTTCAAGGGCTATACCGATAATTTCGAAATGTTTTGGAAGTGGAAATCTATATAGATTTGAATGTACTTGTGATTATTATGTTGTGAAATGATTTTCCCTACTTCGGGATATAAAATGATTTAGCAAGTATGTGGCTAGAGATCGGGAAAACCGAGAGTGACTAAAAGTGTGAGGGCATGCATATCGTCCCCGATAAGTGGGATGGTGCATTATCAGTGTAGCCGTTAGGTGTGTATATATATATATATATACATATATATTGGTTTGGTTAAGGCGCGTACAACCTTGACTGTGGGAACATGACCGTTATTTGGTTTCATGCTTGCTTGTATACATTGTTACGCTTTGGAATTTATATTTCCAAATGTTTTGTTTTTGAGACCCCGAAGTGAAATCTACTTTATTATAAAAGCTAGATATGTATTTCAAATGATTTGAAATAAAAGAAATCGGGAAATAAACTCCAAAAAAATAATTTTTGTAAAGAGAACTGGATTTTGAAATCTAAGTTTAAGGATTAAGCCTAAATGGGTGGATTAAGGAATTGCATGTCGATTGATGCATTGTAGACCCATTTGTTTTTTTATGGTTGATGTTTATGCACTGGCAATCCAACAGAGTAAACTCGTTCCGCGTTAGCGGTTTGGTCCTGTGATTAGCCTTATTATTAGATAAGTTATGAAAGATTTTCATACCAGTCCCATGACTGACTCGTAGTTTGTTTCACTTGCAAAATCGGGTGCCCTTATTTTCCACACGGACAGTCGAGCGGCTTGTTTTGCAGATATTTATTTATTAAGCAGGATTCTGGATCGAAGCTTAAAGCTGCGTCCATAGCAATGATAGTCTTGCGCTGCATTGTATTTAATTTGTTGTAAATTATCTTCTGCTGTATTATTTCGATGTACTCTGATATTCTATACTCTGTTGTAACATTATTAAAATGATGTAGTTATTTGTTCTGATGTGTTGTATGCCCAGAGTTAGCGGATGCAGGATTCGAATTGTCTTGGTCGATTTAGCGATCGATTTGGTCTGAGCGAAATCCGTGTCGTTACATCCTTGGATTGAAAATACATACACAGCAATTCATTCTACATTTAAAGGGAAAACCAAAACCTTCTGCGGAATTCCTAGATCTAGTAAAAATAATAATTTATTCAAAATTTAAGTAAAATACCAAGCCCTTCGTTTAATTTCTAGAATTTGGGAAAATACAATTTCACCCGTCAACTGTTTTGCCGTAAATGCAATTTCGTCTTCACCTTGAAATTAATTATCAACGTTGAATTGTTGTCTTTTTTATAAGGTTTGTTCCCTTGATAGTGTTAAGCATTGATATTTTATTATTTATTTAATATTTATTATATTCTCTCTTTCTCATTAGTTCATTGAGACCATAACTAATATTATTCATATTTTTTCTATGGTTGTAATATTACAAAATTTGTGTTTAGCAATTTTCAGTAAATTGCTTGCATTCTTTTGGTTTCATGTTGCAGACCACGACTATTGGATTTGTATTAGTCCAAAAAAATTGAATACTTTGGATTCACAAATTTATAAATTTTATTTAGCTAGAAAATTAACGATCTAGATATTTTCAGTTTCACATACAAAAATACGCTCATCTTAGACCTATTTTCCAAATAAATTAAATTGTATATATAGAAAACGATAAAGAATTCAAGAATTATGTGAATAGTCCTATAGAGGCTATTGTTAATGGTATAAAGGAAATTCCCCTTCTTCCTTCAATTCTTCTCGCACCCAATCTCTACACAAAACTCACTCTCCAGTTTCCTCATTTTCTTACCTTCTCTGTTCCTTCTTTTCGCTATGCGTGATAGTCCTCTGCTAATCATTTCTAGCTTCCGGATCTAAGCTTATAACAACCCGAATTCTGATAGATCGATTTTTTTCTTTAATTCCAATCTGTCGAAACTCGTATTGGCTTATCTGCTATCCAGCAGAAAAGACAGAGACATAGATCTTAGAAAATATCTCACAACGGAATGAAATAAAATAAAATAAAATCAAATTTAGTTTTACCGAAGTAAATACTGCCTAACTAGTATCCAAAGCTATCATATCTCTGCCATAAACCTAACATGCGAGTGTGTTATGAGGAGGGGGTCAGAACACAAGTTCTGGTGACTGGACTAGATTACACATTCTGAAATAATCCTACATATATCGTTCAATTATGTTTTCTTGTTTATTAGGTTAGTTTGGGTTAATAGCACTAAAGGCTTTACACAAATGTCGTATCCATCTATCTCCCAGTAGATTAACCTAATATAGTATATATGTAGCTACTCCCAATATATCTAGGTACTTCCCATGATACCCTTCTCGTGCGGTCTCCGCCGTCCTACCTTGGAAGTCTATGCAACTCTCATTCTACGCCGAACAATGTACGGATCTCCATATTACTATGCCACGTTCTGCATAGAACTACCATTGCTATGCTATGTAAGCGTACAGACGGCCATATCCAAACTCCTCGATCAAGCTCGGTGTCAAATCGGAGTAATGCCCTAACACCTACGATACACCACCCGGTGCGGTGTGCATGTACCTAGACCCTCACATGTACGTTCTATCTATTGTACGTAGTCCAGTAATAGAGCTGCATCTAAATGCACAGAACTTGGTCAGGAGCCTTTCCAAAAGGCCTAAATTATATATATCTAAACTATGGTCTACATTTTCACGGTGGTTATGGTCCTACCTCGACCCCTCCTTTAACGAGAGAAATACCATACCAAGAGCTAGGTGGCATGCCCCTAGCAAACAATCTACATCCAAATTGGTGTATCCCGCAACTAAAGTCTCGATAGTGAAAGATTGATGGTCTGTAGGTTTAGCTCTAGTATTTCAGCATCACACTGCTGCCAATGATAGGTACCCGACGATTACTATCCCTTATTTTGTTCTGACCAACCTATCTATAGGAAAATGGTCGAATCACCACAATGCCATACCACTACAGCTTTCTGACTACCAAACTATCGTTGTAGTCAAGGTATACTCACCGGGTGGTAACACACAAACCCAACCTCTGCGAGTACAGCTTGAGCATGAACCATAACAGAGGACCACCACGAAGTACCCTACCACGTCCCTCGGAGGCCGCGTGCTTCCTTCCAGTCCCGTAGAGCCAACAAGCAGAATATCAAGCAAAAGAATCAGATGGACGTGCTCCTCTCGTGCCTCCAGACACCTCGATGATCTACCTCATTGGTTTCTTCACCTTCAGACGTGTGGACTGGTCCAAGCGCATCACACCGTCGTGTTATTAGAACCTATGTCTAATCATTTAATCGCGTGCTTGTTTTATCTTATCAGCTCACCAATTAAGTTGATTATCCTCGTCTTAACTTTATTCAAGTTACCAGATTTTCTCTAAGCCCCTTATTTCTCAAAGGAACGGACCCCTCTTGGTTATTAATTCAGTGATGTAACTTAACCCATTTAAGTTCATTAATAACCCCACAACATGTTATTCCCTAGATTGTAATTAACGAAAGTAATCTACAATCTCTTTAAATTATTACCATGTAATTCATTGTCCGATTTCGTGTTTGTAACTTACAATAACATGTTCCTACTTAATGTATAATTAAGTATACCTTGTTCCAATCCTCATGTTTTCTGTTAACATGTTACTTAATGTATATAAATAAGTGCCACTTATTTCTTTTAATAATTCTTACCTCATTTTTCCTTGTTTAATCATGAATCTTGCATTATCATCACAACCTATCATTGTTGTTCACTTATTAACTTAGTTCCCTTAACTAAGGTTTATTAATAAGTTCCCCCTTTATTTATTATAACTCATGTTATATTTCCACTTGTCCCTAGGACAAGCCTATCGATTATATTACATCCTCATTAATATAATTAATTATAATATGTTATATTCCCCATTCATCACATTTTCCTTGGTTTTTTAGCATTAACCAAACTTTTACTATTGTACCATCCATTCTTTACAATTAATGCCATTTATTTATTTCCCATGATATACATATATTCATATATGTATGTTTATGCACCAAACCTGTCACATTATCTTGTGGATGCTGGATTTGCCGGACGGTTCTGGGCAGACTTCTAGCACAAATTGAACTTAACCTCGTGTCTTAGTGCAGCTATTACAGTTTCCCAATTACTGTAAATTTTCCAGGTAATTATGGAATATCCATTCTTTAATTACTGTCATGTACACTTCCTTTATTTTTGGAAAACTTTCACGCACCTCATTAGTTTGATTAATAGAAAGATATAATGATTTATTTCCATAACGCACACCGATTTAGATCCGTAGTTGCAAGCCATTTTCTTTATTTTAAGTGTGGATATATATATATATATGCACTTTATTCGCTTAGTATGCAATATGGTAAATGAATACTTATTTCACACTAATCCCTTTTTATTTTCCTTTTCTTCCAACTACGTCCTCAGTAATTTGTCGTTATATAAAAATATCATTTCCCCAAATCCAGCTAACTTAGTCCACTACCAATTTTTTCCTTTTTAATTCTGAGTTAGATATTGAATTCCCATTCCATATACTATTCACAGTTACTGTAAATTTTCTTTGCTAAATAAGAAAATCAATTCTCAAGAATATACTCATGATTAATTCAAGTTCTACAATTTCAGTATTTACAGTAATTCCCAAATCATATAGAATATCTAATGGAAATAGGTTTAATACAACAGTAATAATTTCAACATATTATAAATAGGTTTAATAGACAATTTCCACAATTATCAATTGTTCATCATATTAAATATAACGGGGAATGCAAAGGATAGATATACCATTATTTAAAAAGGTATAATTTAATCCACTCACTTACCAGATTTCCAATCCATGAGTCTGATCCAGATTTGTTATTCTATGGTCTCCCTAACTGAATCTAATATTAAACAGCCACGGATTTACAAATTTGATACTAAAAGAAGAGAAAAAAGAAAGAGAAACCTAAATAAATCAGATTCAAGAACTTACCTTATGTTGATCAGAATTCTAGACACCTATGTTGTAGATTTATGTCTCTTATCTTCAAGTCTTGAATCTGAATTTCCAAAAACTAATTTTTTTTTTGAAAAGATTTAGAGGAAGAAGAGAATAACATACCCTAGGCAGCACCTCAGAAAATATGAGTTTAAAGTTATGATCTGGTAGTCTATTTATTGGTGTAAAAGAAAGTCTGTACCATCGCATTTAATCCATTAAAATCCGAACCGCAGATATAAAATTTCCACCTCACATGAAATAGATCTTAACGTTTTAATGTTGATTAATGGCGTTCAATTCCTTAATTAATATACACATCTGAATTATAATATTCCAATTATAACTTATATTTAAGTTTGAATTTTGAATTTATGCGTGCATATATGCATACAATCTTTCCATTCCTTGTTCGTAAATTAATTCAATTAGCGCTTTGTTTTATTCCTTTTTATGCACTCTTATTTCAAATGCAGCTGATTTCTTGCACATTATCTATTTATTATGCATGAACTTCTTTCTGATCTTATCTTGCACCTTTTTATTTCAACATTTGAATTTGTGCGTACATATATACACACAACTTTTATTTCTTTTTCAAAATTCAAGCGGTGTAATGTTGTCATTAAATTCTTACCTATTTTCATTGATTGTAGGTTTATTTTGGATTTCTCTTTCATATGTACATATTTTTTTCTCGCACATACATATATTTACATTTGCATGTATACATATATTTTTATACTTACTTTTTTGTATAATTTTCCTTATATGTGCATTTACACATATTATCCTCTTAGAATATGTATTATTTTAGCCTTTCCTCCAAAATAAAAATATAATGCCTGTGGGACTCGAACTTGTGCCGCTCACTTGGGAGAAACATGCTCCTACCAACTGGACAACATAGGATTTTGTTAACAAGAATAAAAACAATGGTGGTCATTTTTCTTTTTAGTTTTCTTCTTATGCCTTCTGTTCACGTTTGTTGTAATATTTCATTTAAAGATATCTTTTTCATCTTAAATCCGTTTCCTGCAAACCATAGATCTAAATTGATCAAAAATTCCCCACGGATGCAATGACGCTAATTCCATGACCAATTTCTGAAAGCTTTTCAAAATTTTATTTTATTTAATTAAAAATGCTTGGTGTTACAAAGCTTGTACTATGAAATCCGATCTCCCCTAATATTCTTCAAGCACATCTCTACATCTCAAATCTCCCTTTAACACACCTGACTCCACTTCCTTTCACTATTTGGTAGCTATTGATGCAACTACGTGGCTCCTGGTTCTTCTTTCTTGGAGTATCAGAGGCTCGTTCTTCAACTGTGGTTACGATTATGGAGGGTAGTTGGGCACTGACACAGAGTTTTCTGGTGAGCAGCAACTTCCACTAGGTTGTTCTGTTTTCGCATTTCGAAATCTCTATCTGTGATGGGGAATTACGCTTACTAACTATTTAGTGTAAGCTTGAATTCGTCTTGTTGGTTACCGTGCTTGATGTTTCCGTGTTTTGGGAGTTTTTTGGTTTGTCGAAATTTTTGTTTGTCTCCTATGGATTTCTGGAAATCAGTTCTTTGTCACGAAAGTTGATGTATGCATGGATCATGTCTTGGTTTGGTCACTGCTTGGCTTGGTATTCTCCATCAATTAATGTTAATACACGAGAAGCTTGAACTATGATATTTGCCGTTATTTGCGATGCAGAAATTTGCCTGCCTGAGCATGATCATATCTCTTCGACGTAGTTCATGTATGTCATTTTTTATGGAATCTCTTTGAAACATGTTCTTGACGTATGCTCATTCTTTCTCGATCTTATTGTATTGTCACTTGGGTGATATTAATTATGACGTAGAATGGGTGTCTTGGGGTTGTATATGTTTTCAGAGTTGAGATGTACCTTGTGTACACTATACAGTGATGTTTGATGTGTGATGGGAAGCTGCTCACAGTCCAAGAAATTGTAGCTACACTGTAGCCGCACCCTGCTGTCCTTGTACCTTGCATTGTATTATTTTATGGCAGTACTGTAATAAACTCCCTGGTTGGAGTACGGAATTTGTAGTCTAGTAAATTTGCTAGCTCCAATGTTGTAAGCATGTATAGGTAGAGTGGACGGAACACTATAAACTCCGTACGTGGTGGAGGGTCCACCTTAAAAAATGATTAGTTGATTGTCTACTAACACTCACCTGTACTATACTGATTTTTATTATTAGTAATAATAAAAGGTGTTTGCGGTCATCTAAAAAACAGGTCGGCTTTGCCAGAAAAAGAAACGATAAAAAATTAATGATGTTTTGACAATCTAGAGTGCAACTGTATAACCTGTTAGTTCCAGCCATTCAAGTTAATAATAAAACCAACTTAAATTGTTCAAAAAACCAGTTTGTTATTGCTATAGGGTTTAGCAAGAATCAATCATAGAATCACAAACACATAACACTACAGTATCCCACAATAGAATAAAATAATAATATACATTGGAGTTATAATGTCGGATAAATCGGAAAGCTAATACACAAAATTCTCTAATGCATATATAAATAACTAAAATATGGACAGGAACAAGGTCTTCACAATTCTCCCGCTTCGAAGGTGAAAACTCAAACCATAATACTCAATCCGACCTAAGCGTAAAGAAAAAAACACCCGAGTCAAGACTAATGTTCTTACATAAGTAAATTAACTCAAGTGAAATGTTTATAGAGATGCACAATAACTTAAACGATGTTGCGATTTTCATGCTTATTTTATTTATCATGTGCTTATTACGGAATCATGAACTTAGTTGTTACTTATAGATTTAGAAGAAGTTTACTATTATTTAAAATTGATTAAGCATTGTTATACTTGTAGCAAATGTAAGCAAGAAATGCCAGCCATTAACCTAAGCGGAGTTCAAATTAACATAAACATAAGCATGCACATATTGGTAGATGCATGCATATATTAGTAGATGTGATATCCCACGTCCGTTAATGTCACTCGTAAGAGAATGCGTTATGTTTCGTGTAGCGCAATCGGTAATCATTGTAGAGAATTTACAAGACAAATAAAATAAGTAGCAGAAAATTTTAACTTCATTATTAAAAATAAAACATAGTTTCAAAGGTACATCAAATCCCAGTTACAACTAACCAAATGTCTCAATTCTATCTTACAAAACATCTCATGAAATAAAATATTAGGGTACATAAAATCATATTCCTCGCCATAAGCCATGCTAAAATAGAGAGTAAGTCAAAATGATACATTTCAAGAAATCCAAGTCCAAGCTGTAAGAGAAGTCCTAATCACTATTGAGTGCTTCCACTCTGAGGACCCGGGGGAGGGAAAGGAAGAAATAGGCGAAAGAAAAAGGGCCAGACATAAGGTCTGGCGAGTTCCAGTGATTTACGAATGTTCATAAATAGAAATGCCAAGAAAGGTAAATAAGACTAGATGAGAAAGGTACAAAATATAAGGTAAACTAAAACTTAAACAGAGCATCAAGATAGACAATAATAACATGAATAAACTATGATTGAGTAATGATTCACATTTATATCTTAAACAGGTATGTCTGCACCAAGTATAACAAGTTCAAATGACTACACATCAGCAGGATTAACAGCATAATTAAACAGCAGGATTAGGCATACCCTAATTACATAACCATATTAGGTGTTAACCTAATTACACAACAATAGGATTAGGTGTACCCTAATTACTACCAAAGCGATCGGCTCCCAACTACGTAAGTACCATATGTTAGCCCTGGTAGTAGGGTGTATCACTCCCTAACCCAGCAACTATATAACACAGACCTATTTACTCGTGTTACATCGTCTTATCTTCCCTAGTCGGAACCATGCAGCTCATGACTCCGCCATAACCATGCACGCTCATGACTCCGCCATAACGCGCCCTTACCCACCCCCATGTGAACTTCTTACTATCCAGATTGCGTGCCCTGGCCCCTACCTAGTGCAAGTCCCCCTCTAATAAGATACCAATAGGGATACTGACTAATATGGGTTCCAAACATCAGATTGACACAAGCCAAACCCCCTAAGCTTGTGCCCCCAAAACTAGTATTTAAGAGTCCCTAAAGCCGGATACAACAACAGAACGAAGGACCTCTTAGCTTATTAATACTCACGTTTAACCTAGCAGGTTTAGGTTTACTAATAAGTGTGATTGTAATCATTGCATGTCATTATGTGTTTAAAACCCTACCCCAAAACACCTTCCCAGATGTGTTCAATTTCTACAACATTCAGTTTATTAACCTATATCCTGTAGTTACCCTATTCTTAACATGTCATTTACTTAATATCTATATCAGGTCAAATCAAGTTCAATACATATGCATACTATTCATCAACTTTATTCCCAATATATACAGGTTTTTGCATATTATCCATTTAATGCAAGTATATACACATTTCCATTTTTATCCGTTTACAGCAAGTCTAAACATGTGTATATTAACCCTTTTCCCAAATTATACTTAATCAAGCCCAATTCAATTACATACCTATATTCCTCTTTTATATCATTCACTATTACCCCCAATTTATACACACACTCTAACTGGGTATAGCCTAGGCTTCCAAAGGCCTAGACGTAGCGTAAAATAAAACAAGGAAAACAGAGGCAGAAGAATAAAGTTAAATCACATAGGCATATAGGCAAAACTGGAAATAAACATAAAATATAGAAAATTGGAAAAGGAAGATAGATACATATAATTTATTAATTATCTAACATCAAAGGAATATGCTTAACTGATCATAACGGCATATGTGATCAACAGTGAAAACATGTATAACTTTTATCTTACTAACACTGTATACCCTAACCCAATTTTATTTAACTGTCATGCTTAAAGTCTAAGAAATCATATATGTAAATGGCAAGAACTCACAGTTGGTCTTAGTGAAGAAGGGAATAAATCTGTTATATATATAACAATATGCCACAGAAAAGTCCAATCCAAGTTGTATGTATGCAAGTTGTGATGTTGTCTCTGTTTTATCCAGTCCTCAGCACCATTTCCCCATTATATGTTTATATTTTTAGAATAGATTTACAGAGATAGAAGGTATGAAGAAATGGTGTAAAACAGAATGGGAGAAGCCACTTATTTATAGATTCACAGAGTCTACCTCAGCCTTTAGACTATAGGGTTTTAATCTTAAATGTATACATAGTGTTGAGTCAGCAATGAATCTGATCACAAAACAGTCCAGATACGTCACTCAGAATCCGCCCAGATTTGGAATGGATTGACTGACCTACCCCACGGGTCGACCCTAGGGTTGGACTAACCAATTATGGATCGACCCATGCCGAGTGTGGATCGTCCCACAATGGGCCTGGTTCCCGCGTCTTTTCCCGCCTCGTTCATTCGAAAATTTTGGAATTATTATTAGGAGCAGCTATAGGGACACAAAATTGAACAAAAAATTATGTACACAAAATCTAGACCACAAGATTTGTTTGTCTTTATGTGTGAGGTGGAATTCAAAGGGATATCTAATGGCTCAGATTCTATGTGTTTAATTTTGTGTCAACATTTGGTGTCCATTCAGACTTTCCCATTATTATTTTATTATATTTATACATAAGATCCTTATATGTATACAAACTTCTAATGCCCCTAATTTCTTCGTACGTTATCCGTTTTACACGAACTCAGGGTCTATCTAAATTAAAATTCCGAGATGGACGCAATGGTAATGCCGGTTTAACTTAATTCTTAATGTTTAATTAAGTTATTCCAAAGTGTATTAATTTCTAGGGTGTTACATTCTCCTCTACTTAAAGGATTTCGTCCCCGAAATCTCCAAGTTAAGAAGAATGTAACTATCCTGATATCTACTTACAACCATCTAATCATCCATCATCCACAGGCATCCATTATCCTTAAGAAAATTCTAATGCTTGTATGAACAAATGCAAGGGTGTTGTGTGTATATATCCTTACATTAATGCAAAAATCAGGCGGTCGACCGATCTTGTTGACCTCCTTAATGCAATATATGTTTGTACCATGAATCCAAAACGTATGTATATAATCCTAGTATAACATATGAAATCTATATGCGTGCATAATCATCCATCCGAATGCAACATCCATATGGTGATTCAACCATTTCCACCATAGAAAATTAGAAATGCACACACATTCATATGTAATATGTAAGTGATTGAGCCGATCTAATGCCTAGTGTGTGTATATGCATTCACGAGCAGCCATTAGAAAACGCTTGTATCCATTTGCAACTATCAATTATAAAATGTTTCAAACACATGTCTCCAACCATTGGAGTCCACCTAAGGATCGAAAGGTTCGAACGATAGGATAAATAAACTTGAATGATAGAAGCAAATGCAAAGTAAAAGCTTGGAAAAGAAGTCAAGAACGTACTTTCAAAAAAAGAATAGGATAAGAAGCGCAAATCCTATCTTCGGGTTTCCACATCGCATATTCTGGGTCTTTTTCCCGTTGCACTTTAACCAATCTGATTTCCTTGTTATGTAGCTTTTTGATTTCTGTTCCAAGGATATGAGTAGGAACTTGTCTCACTGGTGCTTCCTTCTCAACTTCTACGTCCTCAAGAGTGCTCGGCTCTACTATCTCTGCCGTATCATGGAGACATTTCCTCAAATGGGACACACGAAATACATCATGTATGCCCGCCGGTCTATCCGGTAGCTTAATCCTATAAGCCATCTGACCTATCCTCTCCACTATAGGGAACGACCGTACAAATCTCGGTGCCAACTTCCCTACTGAGCCAAAGTGAACTAGATTCCTTAGTGATGTCACTTTAATGAAGACCATATCTCCCACTTCGAATTCTATATCGGTCCTCCTTTTGTCAGCATATGATTTCTGTCTGTCTTGAGCGGTTTTCATTATTCGACGAATAAGATCAGTCTTTTTGGTAGTATCTCGAATCATCTCTGGTCCAAGAAGAAGTCTGTCTGTAGACTCCCACCAACAAGTCGACGATCTACAAGGTCGTCCATATAGCGAATCAAAGGGTGCCATGCCTACGCTCGATAAGTAACTATTGTTGTAGGCAAACTCCACCAAAGAAAGGTGTGCCTCCCAAGTCCCTCCAAATCTAGGATACACAGTTTTAGGAGATCCTCAAGAACTATATTCACCCTCTTAGTTTGTCCATCTATTTGAGGGTGGTATGCTATGCTTAAACGTAGCTGTGTACATAACGCCTCTTGTAAGCTCTTCCAAAACTCGCTAGTAAACATGGGGTCACGCTCGCTTGCTATACTGGAAGTTACCCCCAGCAATCGAACTATCTCTCGAAGATATACTGATGCCAGCCAAGTCAACGTCCTCATATTCTTAATAGTATTAAAATGAGCACTCTTCAAAAGTCAATCCACAATTACCCAAATGCTCGTATTTCCCTTCCTCGATCACAGCAATCCATCGATGAAATCCATAGAGACGCTCTCCTACTTCCATTGTGGGACATCTAAGGGCTGATGCAATCTGCCTGGTTTCTTTTTTTTTAGCATTTACTCGTTGGCAAGTCAAGCATCGAGCTACAAATTTCGCTACATTCTTCTTCATGCCAGTCCAAAAGAAAACCCTCTTCATGTCTCAATACATTTTTCCGCCGCCCGGATGGATTGTCATATGAGAATGATGAGCTTCCTCTAGAACTGCCTTTAGCAATTCCTGAATCTTAGGGACGCATAGCCTTCCATCTCCTCTTAGCCACCCTTTCTCGCCCATGATATATCTAGCGAGGTGACTAGGAGTCTCTCCTTTACCAAGCTTGTCTAGAATGTTTGAAATTTGTTGGTCCTCCCGCTGTGTAGATCCAACCTGCTCCAATAGAGTAGGTCACACCTCCAATGATGCTAACAATCCCTGTGTGAATTCCATAAATGGCTTAAAATCAAAGGTCAAGGTGTACTCCAAGATTTTCCTTTCTATGAATAGAGGACTCAACGTCATCCTCTTCCTACTCAATGCGTCCGCCACTACATTACCCTTGTCCAGGGTATAATCTATCTCAAAGTCATAGGACGCTAGGAACTCCATCCACCATTGCTGCCTCAAGTGAGATCCTTCTGTGAGAACAAGTATTTGAGCGACTTATGATCTGTGTATAGCTCAAATATTTCACCAAGTAGATAGTGCCGCCAAGATTTCAATGCGAGCACTATAGCAGCCAACTCTAGATCATGGGTAGGGTAGTTCTTCTCATGAATCCTTAACTATCTGCTTCCATAGCATACTACCCTTCCCTCTTGCATGAAAACGGCAGCAAGCTCTGAGCAACAAGCATCTGTGTAGGCCGTGAACATCTTATTTCCATCTGGAAGAGTTAGACCTGGGGCTATTGTCAGATCCCTTTTCAACCTCTGAAAGGCATCCTCACATTCAGTGCTCCATGAAAAAGCCATTTTTCGTCAATCGAGTAAGCGGGGCCGATACCCTTGCAAAGTCCTTGATAAACTTCCTATAATAGCTCGGCAGCCCTAGAAGGCTTCTCACCTCCATTGCATTCTTTGGAGCTCTCTAATCTTGAACTGCAATGAATTTTGCGGCGCCCACTACTATCCCGTCCTTGGAGACTGCATGCCCTAGGAACCTTACTTCTTTTCTCTAAAAGTGACACTTAGAAAATTCCGCCTTGAGCTGATGTGATCGGAGAGTGCTTAGAACCTCTCCTAGGTGTCGGGCATGCTCCTCCTCATTCTTTGAGAAGATCGGAATATCATTCACAAAGACCACCACAAATTTGTTCAAAATCTCCCTGAACACCCTACTCATCAAGTCCATAAAATAGGCGGGTGCATTAGTTAGCCAAAAAGGCATAACCAACCATTCAAAGAAATCTTCTATAGTTCTGAATGCAATCTTATCAATGTTGTCCTCTGCCACTCTCAACTAATGAAACCCCGTGGCCAGATCCGTCTACGAGAAAACTGATGTGCCAGCCAGCTGATCAAACAGGTCGTCAATTCTTGGTAGCGGGTGCATATTCTTCTGAGTAAGCTTATTCAGCTCCCAATAATCCACATATAGACGAAGTGAGCCATCTTACTTAGTTTCAAAGATGGTTGGATCTCCCCACTTTGAAATATTTCGCCTAATAAAACCTTTCTCGAATATCTCACCTTCCTGCTTGCTAAGCTCCCTTCTCTCTATAGGAGCCATGCGGTGCACTGGTAGAGCAACTGGCTTCGCATTCTCTACCAAGTAAATCCGGAAATCTATTTCATGCCTTGAAGGTAACCACTTAACCTCCTCAAACACGTTTGGATAGTCTCTAACTATGGGAACATATCGCAAATCATTGACATAAGTACCAAGTGATTCTAGAAAACTGAGCATCACCAACCTTCCTAGGTTGCAGGAAATTTTGGGAGTTCTACCATGACAAGTAATAAGTCTAACTACTCTCTTTTCACAATCAAGAATGACACCATACATGCCAAGCCAATCCATGCCTAGAATCAAACCATAGCCCATAAAGCCAATCATGTATGCATCGCATTCAAACTCGACGCCCAAGATAGAATTTCTCAAACCCTTACACATTATGGATAAATGAGCCTATCGTTCTATGGGGTTTGAGACTACTACGGGATCAGATATCATACAAGTATTAAGGTGCAGACTTTCTACTAAAGAACTAGATATAAATGAATGTGAAGTGCCAGAATCAAACAGGGTCTGAATAGTATAGTCAAAAAGGGAAATCAAACCTTCAACTGTGACTTTCCTACCTCGATCAAGTCAACTAGCCTCTAAATCATGTACTTGTCCAGAAGCTCCTACCCGTTGTCCTTTTTTTTCTAAGGCATTGTTTAATGAAGAGTCCCACTTGTCCACAATTAAAGCAGACTTTCTTTGTCTTTCTGCAGTCCTTCATAAAATGTCCCATGGCTTTGCAACCATGACACTTGATCTGAGCTTTGTCAGGCTTTCCACCTTTCTCTTTCTTTTGCTTTCCTTTTCTGGGCTGCCATTTATGTTTCTTTCCCTTAGCCTATGTCTCTTCGGTCTTATTTTCTTTCTTCTCCTTGCCATTTTCATGCATAAGAGCCATGTCTACTAGCCTTTCAAATGTTACCCCCCATGGTATATGATAAAAAGCAAGTCCTTGAAGAGGTTAATTGAACCCTCCCGCAAATCTAAGCGCCTACTTATTGGGCGTATTCACCAAGACTAGTCCAAACCTCGATAGTTCATTGAACTTATTCACCTACTACTTAACAGGCATGTCCCCTTGTTTCAAAGCCAAGAACATTTCCATTTGTAATCCCTCTTCTGCCTGAGATAAGAATTTAATCTCGAATCTCAGCCTGAAATCTTCCCAAGTAGCTACTAGTTGTTCGGCTTGCATTACTTCCCACCATTAGGAAGCTTGATCCTTTAGTTGCCATGCAACCAATTGTATCTACCATCGGTTGTCGATCTCGAAAAGCCCAAACACGTTCTCTATCTCTCGTAGCCAATTCCATGCCTCAACAAAGCTTTCGGTACCATGGAATGGTTTTCCTCTCATAGCGCAGAAGTTTTTGCACAACTTAGAAAAGTTATCTACTCATGGAGGTGGAGCAACAACGGCTACATTTGGGGGAGCGTCATCTCCTTAACCTCTGGTAGGTGTCGTAGCCTCAAGATACCTACGGAACCATGTCTGTAACGAAATGCACCCTCGGGAAGATTGGGTGCCCTAGACATGACGAAAAGAAAAGGGATTGAGAGAATATTGACTATATCTTGAGGGGATATGCTTTTCAAAACATATTTTTATTAGAAAATACTTCGCTTTTGAAAAAAGTTTTAAAAACTTCTTCTCCGATCTTGTAACCTTTGGCTCTGGTACCAAATGTGGCACCGCATGCCCATTGATGTCACTCATAGGAGAATGCATTAAGTTTTGTGAAGCGCAAGCGGTAATCATTACAGAGAATTTACGAGACAGATAAAATAAGCAGTGGAAAATTTTAACTTCATTATTAAAAATAAAGCATAGTCTCAAAGGTACATCAAATCCCAGTTGCAACTAACCAAATGTCTGAAATCTGTCTTATAAAACATCTCGTGAAATAAAATATCAGAGTACATAAAATCATATACCTCGCCATAAGGAATACTAAAGTAGAGAGCAATTCAAAACGATACATCTCAAGAAATCCAAGTCCAAGCTGCAACAGAAGTCCTATCACTGTTGAGTGCTTCCACTTTAAGGGCCAGGGGGAAGGAAGAAAGAGGTAAAAGAAAAAAGGTCAGAAATAAAGTTTGGCGAGTTCCAGTGATTTACAAATGTGCATAAATAGAAATGCCAAGACAGGTAAATAAGATTGGATGAGAAAGGTGCAATGCCATATAATGTAAACTAAACTTAAACAGAGTAGCTGGATTGACAGGAATAAACTACGATCGAGTAATGCTTCACATTTATATCTTAAATAGGTATGTACGCACCAATACTAATATAACAAGTTCAACCTGACTTTACATCAGCAGGATTAACAGCAGAAGTAAATAGCAAAATTAAACAGAAGAATTAGGCGTACCCTAATTACATTACCATATTAGATGTTAACTTAATTACACAACAACAGGATTAGGGGTACCCTAATTACTACCCAAGCGATCGGCTCCCTACCTCGTAAATACCCTGTGTCAACCCCGACAGTAGGGTGTATCACTCCCTAACCCATCAACTATATAACATAGACCTATTTACTGGTGTCACAACATCTTATCTTCCCTAGTCGGGCCCATGCACGCTCATGACTCTGCCGGAACGCGCCTATACCCACCCCCATGTGAACCTCTTACTATCCAATTCATTAAAGCATGCCCTGGCCCTTACCTAGTGCGAGGCCCCCTCTAATAAGATACCAACATGGATATTGACTGATTGACTGATATGAGTTCCAAACAGCAGATTGACACAAGCCAAATCCCCTAAGCTTGTGCCTCCAAAACAAGGATTTAAGAGTCCCCAAAAACCTGATACAACAGCAGAACGAGGGACCTCTTAGCTTATTAATACTCACATTTGGCCTAGCAGGTTTACGTTTACTAATAAGCGCGGTTGTAATCATTGCATGTCGTTATGTGTGTACAACCCTACCCCAAAGCAGCTTCCTAGATATGTACAGTTTCTACAACATTCAGTTTATTAACCTACATCCTGTACTTACCCTATTCTTAACATGCCATTTACTTAATGTCAGTATTAAGTCAAATCATGTTCAATACATATGCATGCTATTCATCAACTTTATTCCCAATATATATAGGTTTATGCATATTATCCATTTACAACAAGTATATACACATTTCCATTTTTATCAGTTTACAACAAGTCTAAACTTGTGTATATTAACCCTTTTCCCAAATTTTGATTAATCGGTCCCAATTCAATTACATGCCTATATTACTCTTTTATATCATTCATTATTGCCACCAATTTATATGCACACTCTAATTGGGTATAGCCTAGGCTTCCAAAGGCCTAGGCATTGCGTAAAATAAAAAAAGGAAAACAGAGGAAGAAGATTAAAATCAAATCACATAGTCATATAGGCAACACTAAAAATAAACATAAAAAATAGAAAATGGGAGAAGGAAGATAAATACATATAACTTGTTAATTATCTAACATCAAAGGCATATGTTTTACTGATCATAACGGCATAAGTGATTAACAGTGAAAATATGTATAACTTTTTTCTTACTAACACCGTACATCCTAACCCAATTTTATTTAACTGTCATGTCTAAAGTCTAAGAAATCAAATTCGTAAATGACAGGAACTCATAGTGGGTCTTGGTGAAGAAGAGATTAAATCTCGTATATATAACAATATGCCATAGAAAAGTCCAATCCAATTTGTATGTATGCATGATCCTGTCCTCAGCACCATTCCCCCATTATATATTTATATTTTTAGAATAGAATTACAGATGGAGAAGATATGAAGAAATGGTGTAAATTAGAATGGGAGAAGCCAACTATTTATAGATTCACATAGTCAACCTCAGCCTTTTGATTCTGGGGTTTTAATCTTAACCGTAGACATAACGCTGAGTCAGCAATGAATCTGGTCACAAAACAATCTAGATACGTTACTCAATTTCCGCCCAGATCTAGGATGGGTCGACCTACATACCCAAGAGGTCGACCCTAGGGTCGACCCAGGCCGAGTTTGGGTCGTTCCACAATGGGCCTGGTTCCTGCGTCGTCAACCCTAGGGTCGACCTAGGCCGAGTTTGGGTCGCCCTATAATGGGCCTGGTTCCTGCGTCTTTTCTCGCCTCGTTCATTCAAAATTTCTGGAATTATTATTTTATTATATTTATACATAGGCTCCTTATATGTATACAAACTTATAATGCCCCTAACTTCTTCATACTTTATCCATTTACGCAAACTCGGGGTCTATCTGAGCTAGAATTCCAAGATAAACGCAACGGTAATGCCAGGTTCACTTAATTCTTAATGTTTTATTAATTTATTCCTAAGTGTATTAAATTCTGGGGTGTTATAGTAAATGTGAAGCTGAGTATTATATATTAAAAACAGGAACGTAAATAATCACAGTATTCATAAATCGGACTTTAGCATTATTTTCACCGAGTTTACCATAACTTGAGGAGAATACATTGTACTTTGTTCACCAAAAATCAGTACATATAGATTAATTGACATAATATACAATTAAAAAGTAGTAACACATAAAAAAACATAACAAATTAAATAACATAGAGCCCCACTTCATTAGAGTTCTCACGAACATTACTGGGTTATTCAAGATGTTAAGTTCAAGCCAATTCCAAGGCCAACATATATATGACATTGATTACTTAGACTACTAATAGGGATTGCTCTTTCTAATTCTTCGATTTGGTGATTAAGCTCTTCTATTCATTCTCTTAGTTCGGTGGCCCTAAAGTCTGCAAGCCTTATCGAATTATCAGCTGCATCTCTTGCCGTCGTTGCTGCACCTGCAACTAAAAAACCAAATATAGTAACGGATACCAAAGAGTTTCCAGTAATAGTACAAAAATAAGGTCGTATTAAGTGTGAAATGTTAAAACTATTTAATATTTTATAGAGAAAGATAGAGTTAATATTATGCTAAAATGAAACAATGATGCTTAAATAGAAGTTTCTCTTGCATGAAATAGATAAAAACTCTAGCCTTGGATTCATATGTGGCCAACAAGGACCGTATCATCCTCAATCTCTCGAGAGTTACTTAAAATTACGTAGGGAGAAGCTGATTACCATGAAAACCAATGATTTATTAGTAGAACACCATCATAGACCATCCATATAACTTTCTATTAAAGGGATAATCATACTCGAATTATTATTAGAAACATACATGCTTAGTGTTGTTTTTTGACTTCATACCCAATGCTGCATAAGTCATCTCTCTGCACACAACGCTTGGTGATCGATTTTCATTAGTTCCTATCATGGTCTTACATAGTAGAAACAAATTGTAGTGTGAAATAAGTAAATACATTGAAATGTCCTACCAATCCATCAACAATTCTTTCTCATATCCCAAGATTGGTTTGCCTTACTATGCATTAGCTATATTTTACAATAAAATAATACGTAAAAGCTGCAGCACCCAGAATCGAAAAGACAAGACCAATTTTAACCCATTTTACCTTCTTCTTACATGAACCAACACTAATAGCACATTGAAGCGGTAATTATTATAGGCCTCCACCGATGCACTGCCTCTTTAAATTTTCTCCTTCCACTTCTAAAGTTATGCTATAAACTTCCATGGTAGCAGACTTTCTACTGGCCTCCCGATGTAGCATTGGGTGTCATGAGGATTAGTAATTCAGTTTGAAAGTAGTAATTTCAAAATGATGAATCATGTATGCATGGTATAACTCAAGGAATTGGATTACAATATCTTATGACTTCAACTTATTTTCTAGTTGTTGTGTTAGGCCACCTCTAAAGGAGTCTGCATAATTTAAGGTGTCGATGATGGAGTTAAAATATAGTTACTACTATATTAATGGGTCAACTTCTAACCCCCAATCGATGTTTAAACTTCTTTTGTAGGCATTGCCATAGTACATGATAAAAAATCAGCCAGACCATATTATTATTTTTCATTGTGTACATGAAAACTCCGTCCTCAAAATGAATTCTGTTGTGAAATCTACTTTTTGATTTTACTATCCTAATCATATGCATGAAATATTTTAGCTATGATATTTTAATACCTAGTAGAGAAATATTAAACATGTATATAATATTTGAACGATATGTGACTGTTGTCGCAACATTTAAGGTAAAACATACGTGTGTGCTATATAAAACAAGTTATACAACCAAATTCCTATGTTATTACAAACTAATCAATATCCATTTTGTTGACGGTAAAAAATGTCATAAACAGCAAAGATTCCAATTACTAGGGATAATTAATTTGTTCGTACAGACAAGAGCGGAAAGCAGTAAATAACACAAGAAATTATAGTCGTTCGGCCTCGTGAGGGGCCTACGTCCACTTTGAAGCGTTGTTGGAATATTATTGATCACAAAATGTTACAAGGTTGAGATCATCTCATGACATCTCATTACATTCATCTCAAAGCTATATGATGTCATCTCTAAGTTATATGATGTCATCTCTAAGGCTATATGATGTCACCTCTAAGACATGAGGTCACCATTATCATATGTGATGTCATAATTATCATATATTTAATATACTAGGAAAAAGACACTTTTGCCCTTCTTCTTCCTCAAATGGGAGATGCTATTAAATTAGCTCTCTTGAGGTCTTGAGCTCACAAATTCCAACCCCTGGAATGAATGAGGTAGTGGGGTATTTATAGGAAGAGGTTAGGTGAGAGTAGGTGGGAGTAGGTGAAAAGTAAAAAAGGATAAAAAGGAGTGGGAAAAGGGATAAAAAGGAGTGGGATTTGCACTACGGAGTGATCAACCAAAAATAGGTATCCCAAGGCATATTCCTCCAGAAAATCTCGAACCTGGATGTGTCAAAGCCCAGAAACTCAAACCCTTCCCTAGGGTACGAAATTTGAACCTCGTGAGATTCGAACTTCGCTCCCCATAGGGTTCGAACTTCGCTCCCCGTGGTGTTCTAATTTCGCTCCCCGTGGGTTTCAAACTTCAAACCCCGTGGGGTTCGAACTTCAAACCCCGTGGGGTTCGAACTTCTCACCCCGAGGGGGTTCGAACTTCGAGCCCCGCGGGGGTTCGAACTTCGATCCCCGCGGGGGTTCGAAGTTCGAACCTCGTGGGGTAAGAATTTCGTACCCTAAAGGGGTACGAAATTTATAACCCTAGAGGTACGAGGAGTTCATGATGAGCATCGAGGTTAAGGCCTTTGCCATCTCGGGGTTCGAGGTGATTGATTGGCGATGTTTTTGGAGGAGCGATGAGGTCCTTGTTGGCGCGATCCCTTCTTGACCTATTTCCTTTGATTTATGGCGACATTCCCATCTTTAACCATATGCGATACGTTGATTCGAGCGTGCCTTGCGTACTTTTGGGAACCGGACCAAATGGCCAGTTAACATTTGCCTCACTCAATGTATGTCTTGTGTGAATGAGACGTGCTTTGAAGTAAGACAGGTATGGCGATGGACAGAAAGATCTATGTAGCATGCTTAGTGACTGGTCGTGGCCTTTTCCTTGAGTTGTGTGCCGGGAGTGCGCTGCTTTGGTGCGTCTGAGACGCATCATTGAAACACATCGATATGAATTTTAGGATTTCGGCATTGTTAAGAGCTTTGACTCGCTTGGATCTCGCCGCTTAGGTGTCAACCTGCCCAAGGAGCCTAGTTGTTGTAGGTTAGAGAGATTGATTGCTAGTCGCCGACTCCTGATTGCATCAAAGTGCAAACAGTTCGTTGTCGGGTTTGAATCGCATATGCATTCACATGTTTGCATGTGGTTTCGCGCAATGCGATCTGAGCTGGAATGGGTAACATGAAGGTGAATTGCACGCCAAGGCCTTGCACTCGCGCATTTTATCTCGTGTTCACACATTTGGTTAACGAATCAGGTCGGGCTGCTCGATTGATAATTCGGAAACATATGTGCAGTCATTACTGTAGCTGTGGCATGCAACCACATTATGCGGCTATCAAAACTTCATTAAACTGGAGCCTGACGGCTTGGCATGTCCCGTTGAATCACTTAAGTTCATAGGCATAGAATCACTCAACAGTCAAAGTTGAGCCATGAATTTTCCATAAGCACAAGCCGATCTCAGCGGTCATAGTTCCGGGGACTCACATACGCGAGCGTCGTTGTAAGGACAATACTTCACATATGTCGTGGCATGTAATCGTGTAGATTTTCCTTTGGGGCAAGATCGGACCCAAATGTCGAGGGCGCATGCTTCGGTTGTTGGGCATTTGGTGACTACCTGAGTAGTTGCTGAGTCGTTGCTGGCTTTGCGGTGGTGTATTTGAGGACAAATGAATGTGACCATAGCTCGATGTGTGGTCCCGAATTTCAATCCTGAAGGGTTCGCTCGGAGCGTGCCGATCCCATAGATGTGCTTGCTTCCTTTCTTCTCTTCTTTGAATGGAAAATCAGCTTAAGGCATGAAGGGTACAAAATTCTTCTTTTGTACGTAGGGTGTTCGAGTTGTTCTTAGGTTTCCGGAGAGGGAAAGAGGTATATTGACAGCCAGAAGATTCCCGAGATTGTCACTCAAGAGCGTGGAGTGGTATATTATGGGAACCGAAAGTAGGTATTCGAGGACAAGTATTTGTGGATACGGGATTGTACTTCGTATCCTAAACACTTATTAAATCTTTCAGGCTCTTTAGGAATTCGAAGCTTGTTTGAAGAGATGACCACTAAGCCAGTGCACGGGAGCGCGAAACAGAACTTCGTACTCCAATGACTTTGTCGAGCCCTGACTTCGATCTTAAGTTAGTAAACTTGGACCTTTACATGGTGTCGGATGAGCGGACAATGATTAGTGAGTTGCGGTCTTGCGACGCGGTTATCAAGGAATCGACTTGCTTGGAATGTCGGCTTGAATGTGTATGTAGAATGTCGACACATAGTTGAGCTGTTAGTCTCCGGATCCGATCAATAACCCAACCACGACGCAGCTGCATCTGGAGGTTGGTGATGGCCATAGCATTAGTTGTTGAGGCTAGAGGTTGCCATCATGTTCCGGAGTGTCTGCTTTTGTGGAATCCGGGCACTGATGGAAAGCCGAAGAACCTTTAGGGACTGGATTATAGCTCTGGAATGCCTTCGTTGCGAGGTGAAGGCACTCTTAAGATGGTAGCTCCAAGGGCACAACACCAATGCCAGCACTGAAGGGGATCTGATCGGGTCCTGTTATGGCCAGGCTGATGCGATAATCGGTAGAGGGCTGCCCCAAGCCCGAGTATCTGCTAGATTCTGGTCGACGTCCGGGACAAGTAGCAAGTTCAGATCGTTGCTTAATGTTTCACGTCTGGTTTGTAATTGAGGTTGAACGCAACACAACTGGTTGGCGAATGATTCTGGAAATGAACTTACTTGGACTGATTGCTCGGATATGCGCGTAAGATGCGGACATGCAGCCAAGTCGTTAGTCTCCAACCCAATTATGTCGTGATCATTATCTGATCCGAAAATGGTGTTGATGTTTACTGATAATCATGGTTTTAGTTATTAAAACTAGATGCCGTCACCACATTTCAATTCTCTCGTAAGCAGGAAGCTTTGGCGTCGAGAGGTGTGGGTCAACTTCTCGTTGCGCTTAACTATGAGTTTGCTGGAAGGGCGTTGAGACTTTGGGAACCCAATGAACCAGCCATGGGAACTCGAGAACTAGCATCGAGATATGAATTTTTTACTTTGCGTACTTAGAACTTGTCTCAATTCCCCTGCTCTTTGAGGGATTAGCGATTATGTTGCTCCCCTTGTCTTTCGTTTCAGGCCTCTATGCCTGGCCTGCCTAGTATTGGTGGAAGGTTAGAACCTTCCGAGACCTGAGCTTTTGGGTCTGAGTTATCCTCGATGCGAGGTGGGCGTTCCTCTTTAGAAATGGTCTCTTTGATGCTTGTGGCAATGGTCAAGCTGGTGCAAGGATAGGTGGAGGACAACCTCCGAGCTCGAGTACTTGCCAATTGAAGAAGATGCGAGCGATGAACCCTCAGAAGTCAAATAGTTCCTTCTTTTGCTAGGCCGCCCCCTGGAGTAGAGGCGACACCGGGCTTTGCCCCCATGCTTCCTCAAGTGTCTGATTCCCATTTGGAGTTATAGCGGGAACAATCTGGAGAATTAGGAGAAATCGTGGCTTCGGGATCTCACATTTATATGAGTCTCTTTGGAGGTAGAGAAGTAGCGGTTGGTCGAAGCACTCATGCGACGGGTGTAGCTGATGTAAGTGTGCAAACTATGCAAGCTATAGTGGAAGATGAGGAAGCCCGGCTGGTGGAAAAGTCTGAGGAGCTGGAGAGGAAGAGGGACAAGATGAGGCTGCCATACAAGATGCATGGGCAAAGGCTAGTCATAATGCCTAAGGGAAATCCGTCGCTGTAGTGGCGAAGAAGTAGGCCGACATTAAGGTAGAGAAGGAGAGGGATTCTGAGTAGGCTAGGAAAAAGGAAAGGCGTCAATGATGCTCACCAAAAGGGGGCAAGGATGATGGAGGGAGGCGCACATCGATATCTCATGAATCCATGACTCCTGTGAAGAGTAGAGGAGGAGGAAGCGGTTATGGAAGGAAGGGTCCCATCACTGGTGGTGACCTGCCAAGTGCCGAACCTGTACAGAAAAAAGAAAAGAAAAGAAAAGAGAAGGATGAGTAGCATCAGTAATTGTCAAAGGAATTATAGATATTTTGGGTTAGGTAAACTGATAGTATAAGCGATGTGGCCCTTGCTTTTGGTCCCTAATGGTATGGTGTGGTTTTCATGTACGCCCTGTCATCAGAAAGAAGAAATGTTAGACATGTAGTATATTCGGGGTGTGTGTGTGAAATGGAATATGAATTAGTAAAGGTCGCATTCCGTGTTAAGTGTTCGAACGTTCTTCCCATGTTTTTCGGCGTCCCGTACTTGCACAAGCGTAGTTGTTGTTACACCAGCAGAAATGCGATCGGAGACCGTGCTTTGGGTCGATTATTCCAGAGGTGTGTGATAAAGCGCAGGCTTCTAATAAGTTTCCCTCAGCTCAGGAAACCTGTAGTTTGCGAAGACAGGCTGAGAGCCTACTGTTTTGGGTTTCCCGGGGTTAATCCCAAGTGTAGTGAAGGCGTATGATGTTACATTATGCGGTTCGTCCAGTGTGTGGCTCTCCCATCGTTCATCAGGTTGAGGCGAGTCGCAGACGTCGTTTATTCGCCTGAGAGGAGAATCCCGGATCATCAGCCCGTAGGGTCAGATCGTGGCCATGGGCTACACCTTAGCCTTGAAAGCTTCAGGGAAGAAACGATTTAAGGTCGGTCTCGGTGCTGCGCTAAGATTCGACCGACACCCATAGCCGGGGAGAAATTTATATCACCCCTTGCTGGCTGTTGGGTGGCCCCAAGTCGCTTGGGACTTAGGTGCGGAATGTTTTATCCTCGGTCTCGGCATGGGGTCGCGGTTCGAGTTCGTGGTTATTTATACTCAGTCGTACCACGGGACGACGACTTGAGTAGCGTTGTCGGCGCCTGTGCTCTGGGTACCGGTCATAGCCAGTGTTGTTTGGCCTCGATGTTCGATCGAGGTTCGGATGGAAGCACTGGCTCCCATGCTCGTAGTGCCATGAGCGATCGAATGTTTGTACGAAAGCTTCTTTGTCAGGATTAGTCAAACACATCATGAACGTCGGCACGGAGTAAAAATTGAAGGGTGATAGGAAACTGAACATCATTTCTAAGGACAACTTTGGTAGTAATAGCCTTTATAATGCCTCGAATTGCAGGAAAGCAAAACATCGTTGGAAGGCGTGAATCAATTGTACACTAAGTTATGTAAAGTAAACGTGAAGATGTTCGTTGTTCCATGCCCTTGGGTGTTCAGCTCCGTCCATGGTTGAGAGTTTGAAAGTTCCATTGCTGAGCTTCCTTGGTACGAGCGTGGGCCTTTCTAACGAGGAGCGAGACCTACAGGTGGAGGAAAGACTTGTTTGAAGACTAGGTCGCTAGTGTGCGTTCGAGCGGACCTTCGGTTGAGCTTCCAGTCATGCCCCCAAGTGGCTGGAGCATTATGGGTATGATACAGCAAAGAGGAGGCATGTCTTGGAGAAGGGGCCTTGCTTTGCGTTTTCATTTCATTATTACTATTATTATTATTATTTTGCAGGCCTATATGTACATGGGTCGGAATGAGGCATCTATCCGTGAATGGATGATTCTGTCTGAACTGCAATGGTAACAACTATTGAAAAAGTTGCGACCCTTTATCAACAGACATTTTCGTTGGCAATTGCGCTCGGGATCCTATTATTTGACCTTTAAACATTAATATGTATGCCTTCTTTATGATATTGAATCATCTCTCTCGCGTCAACCCTTTTTATTTTATTTTTATGGGCAAGCTGAAGGTGCAAATGAGTCGATGGCTGATATCTCCATTGATAATCTCGGGGATTGCTGTATCGAGAGGACGACGTAGGTTTGACGGAGGACTGGTATTCTCTGACCTGCTTCAGAATGTGTTTCGATAGTGCTTCCTGGCGTACCCCCTACTGATTGGAGGGGGGTCGAGAGCGCCATATGGAGGAAAAAGGAGGCCACGGAACGACGTAGAGGAGGTGTCTTTTGTAGGAGATAGTTCTATTTTAGTTTCTGTTTTGCTTCCGATGAGGGAGGCAGAGGCAGGGAGGAGTTGCAAACTGGTATCTCCAATTACAACCAAGAGTCAACTGCGTCATGGAAGTTGTAGTCCTGACAAGCTGAGGGGACGATCTTGAGGGATTAGTTGTTGGTCGAGGTCCTGTTTAGTGGGGATCTTTTATGAGCGTTGAGTAGCTCGGAGATCCCATGCATTGTGAATCTTCGACGAGCATTGAATGGCTCGAAGATACCGTGCAACGGGAATCTTTGATGTGCATTGAGTAGCTCGGAGTTCCCATGCGGATGAGTTCCTCGAGTTTGTCTTGTAAGTGGCGCAACATGTTCGTGTTGTGTCCACGGATGCTGTAGAACCGACAATATCTTATAGAGTCCCTTGATGTGCTCATCGGACTTTTAGGTTGTGTCCTTTTGCATGGTTGGGAATTGCAGTTTGCAAGATAGATTTTCTCGGGGGTGTCGCTGAGATCCATGTAGCTGCGAAAGGATAAAGGTTGGAGATGCTTCCCTTTATTGTTGCGACTACCTTTAACGTTGCCGGCATGAGCAAGATGGCGTAGAGTGGTGGAATTAGAGTCGCTGGGGATCTGGGCGTCACGTCGTGCATTCTGGATTGCGCGACCAATCTTTTGGTGAGTCTGTCGGGATTTTAGATAATTTAAGGTGGAAATCGAGAGAACCCATATAGAGTCATCTTGAATAAGGACGGGGAAGCACTTGAACTTTATGGCGTTGGCGACATGTAATTAACCCACATGCCAATTGTGGCGGCTGATGATGCTTTGAGAATCATGGCTTCTTTAAGTATGGAATAAGTGTTGGCATGTCGAAGTGCTGGCGCCATTCAGTATTGAGGATAGCCGAAGTTAATGGGTTTCGCCTCGTACTGGTTTCGTAGACGCCGTGGGCGTGCCCCCGTGGTTCCCTCATGATTCCATGGATCGTGTTGGCGATAATTGGAGGTTAGGCTTTGGCCGCGTTATAGAGGTCGTGATCTAGTCCAGGACTTTTGAGCCAAGCGCACCATCTTGACAGAAGGACTTCGACAATCCGTGAGTCTCCAACTTTGATTGCATGATGCTGTGGAAGTCGGTTGAAGTGAACTTGGGTCCAGCTGGATGCTAGAAGCGTAGGAGATAAGTTCGGGCTTATAGTAGTTTGAGTCCGCTTAGTATAGGCTTGAGTGTCAAAGCTGGAGACGGACGGGTTGACGCGTTCCATTTCTGATGGTGATTCTAACATTGCCGAGATTAGAGGTCAGTTGTTCCTTTATAGAATGCCACATGTGTGCGATCCTTGTGAAGAGGTTACGCCTCAAGTGGGTTTCTCTTGAGTTGTCGGTGTTCCTTCGCATATCTTTTATGATTATTCGGACCACGTTGGGAGATATTCCGGAGGGGGGATATTCCAATGGAACCCAGTAGTTTTGACGAATTTCAGGGGTTCCATTCAGTGGATGCCTTCTGTTGTACACATCCGACTCGCTCTCTTTCATGTCGTGGATGGTTTTGTTTTGGTATGGCTGTCGAGTTTGGGCGAGCTGGTGTGCACCCTTGTCCGGAAGTACTCTTGCCCGACAGGATAATAGAAGAGTGGGACTCTGGTTCCGGGTGGCAACAGTAGGGCTCTTCCGAGTAGAAGTTTGGTTACTCGGACCCAGTTTGTCACTGTGTTCCTTGGCCGTAAGTGATGATGGTTCGATCATCATCTCGTTTCCATTGTTGTTGTTGTCGCCGTATGAGTGTTGGAGTGGACGATGATGTTTTTAATGAGGCTGAACCTTCTTCCTCGACGTGGACCCCTTGCTTCGAAAGAAGGAATTTCAGACGTGGTGTGCCGCGAGAGGGCACGGTTCTTAGCAAGCTGAAGTAGAATGACGATGCATTGACTTTTTTGAAGTTGGCGCATGAGGTTCGTGTTAATCTTCAACGCCCAGCACGAGAGCTGCATTCTCATATTTCTTATTAAGCGTGTGAATCTGTGCTTGAGTTGCAGGAGCTTCGGGGTACACGAGTGGAAGGAGATATGTTTCCAGCGGTCCTCTGCCGCTCAGGGCTGCTGAGAGGTACTAGCGTCAATTTTGGGAGCCGGTGTGAGTCATGATGCTTTTTGGACGAGCCATGCTAACTCTAAACTGTTCCCCCAATTGCGTGTTCAAAGCATTTCGAGAAGTAATGGAGTCCGGCTGTAACAACCCGTATTTTCAATAACCTGTTATAACATAAATGGAGGCAGAATTAAACTGTAAAATCTGAATCAAGGGAAACGGGCTATGCCATTGCGTTCGTCTCGGAAAAATACGCGAAATAGAGTCCGAGTTTTCGAAAATCGGAGTCCGTATGACCAAGATATGGCCTCGCGAAGTTTCACGAAAAATTCCCAAATTAAAGTATACTTAATTAAGTGAAATGGGTTGCGCAGAGAAATATATATATATTGATATATATATATATATAATTGAAAATTAAATAAATAAATAAATAAATAAATATGCAAAAATGTTCAAAACAGCGAATTGGGAGAGGGGAATAACCGAACCGGCCGATTTTTGAGGTCGACCCGAGCTTGCTGGGTCGACTAGGGGTTAATCCAGGGTGTTTGGCTGTCAACCCGTGGGCCGATTCGCTCAAATGCAGATTTTGCATTTGGATGGTTCTCATGGTTCATCTTTAATCTAAAGGCCCTAGATGGTTACTACACTTGACTTCTTCCCCAAGACATGCTTTGATGGCTTGGATTGAGTCTAGGTTTAATCCTATGGCCTAAAACACTTGCCTAATCTATAAATAAGACCCTAACCTATCCTAAATCCTCATTATTCATTCATGCAACTAAACTATGGCAAAATTGCTCCTCTCATGGCCTCCACTCAAAATCCTAGCCTCCACTTCATTTCTATGAGAGGTTTCATGATCATGAGAGTGTTAGAGAGTTTCTATGTTAGTATGAGAGCCTCTCAAGTTGATTTCAAGGCTAAAGCTTTGATCTATGTTCATAAAGATGGGGTTTTGATTGATTTGGAGCTTTCATTTTTGGGTTTTAGGATGATGACATGCATAGGCTTTGTCTCAATCTTTCATCTAATCGATTTGTGCCTTCATAGCAAGGTAAGCCCTTTCCCTACTCTTAGATATTAACTATGAAGTTAAATGTTCATGTTGCAAGTTTGGGTTTGATCATTGAGAATGATACATGCTATCATGTCATGCAAGTTTATGAAGTCATTATCTTGATCTCATGAGCTAAAAGCTACAACCTTTATGTTGAAATGTTGCATTATGCAACATGAGAACCTTCATAATCTTTATGTCAACTTGCATATGAAGTCATAACCCTTATATGATGATATATGCGAGTTACTAGTCATCATTCCATGTCTTTTGTCACCATGATTCGTTTATGTGCCAAGTTTGGGTTTATGCATGTTTTTGAGGCTTAAGAATGTAACATGCAAGCTAATGAACACATTTGTGCCTCATTTGCCACCATGATTAACTTGTGGCTTAATATCCATTTTTGTCATGCCTTTGTCAAGTCTCTTCTTTTAATCCATTACGTTGTTGCGAACGTATATGCGAGTTTAAAAGCGTTGGGGTCACATTATGGGAAAACATAATGACATGAACATGATGTGGGTAAATGGGTATAAACATGACAACGTGTAACGTTAAATATGACATGTGTTTATACTTGAAAACATGACTTGAAATATAACATGGAAGTTGACATGTAAGTATGCATAAAAACACAAGCTTGGGAATTTACGTATTAAGTTAGGTCTACCCTTTGGGAATTTACCTATTAAGTTAGGTCTACCCAAATGCTTGAAAAACTTGTAACATGTTTTGGAAACATGATGAACACGACACTTAGATAATATAAGTGTGGCCAACTCGAGGTTGGGTTGAGTTTGCAACGTAAAACTACCCGGAACCGACCGGCCTAACTAGTAGTTGCAAACAATAAGACCCAATGTGAGAAGTTGGTCATGTTGTGCTTGAACCCGAGGTTAGACCAAGTTGTGGTGTAAAGCTACCCGGAACCGACCGGCTTAACTAGTAACCACAACAAAGTCTAATGTGAGAGGTTGGGGTGCATTAAGTAATTAATGCCACATGATAGGGTTAAGTTAATTTGATTAATGACTCTTAACCAAATATGACATGGACAAAGGGGTTAAGTAAATTGATTAGGCTAATGATACTTAACAAAACATGACAAGGTTGGGTAGGTTAAGTAACTTGATTTGCCTAATGACACTTAACCATTTTTATACGACTAGTGGACGGGGTTAAGTTAACCAATACTTAATCAATCCAACACGATAATTTGGTAAGGTTAAGTAAGTTTTCTTAATGACACTTAACCGAAAGATACAGTTAATGGATGGGGTTAAGATTAGACTCAACTAGTCTAAACATGATAATCGGATGGGGCTAAGTTAGCCTAGACTTAATTAATCCCACTTGGTAGTTTAATGGGGTTAAGTTAAACACTTAACTAATCTAACTCGTTAATTTGATGTGGTTAAGTGACCTATACTTAACCAATCTAACCCGTTAATTTGATGTGGTTAGGTGACCTAAACTTAACCAATCTAACTCATTAATTTGATGTGGTTAAGTGATCTATACTTAACCAATCTAACTCGTGAATTTATTGAGGTTAAGTTAACCCATACTTAACCAATATAACGTGAAAACATGATAAGGCTAAGTCATGAATCGCTTGAATACACTTGACCGGTTTGACTAAGTAATTTGATAGGGTCAAGTTAATATATACTTAACCAACTTGAGCATGGTTTGTAGGGTTAAGTCTTGAACTTGGATACTTAGCCAATTTTGACATGATTTGTAGACGGGTTAAGTCTCGAACTTGGATACTTAGCCAATTTTGACATGATTTGTAGACGGGATTAAGTCATGAACTTAAGTGACACTTAATCTGTTATATAAACCCTAATTCGGAGGATTAGGTGGGTAACCGTAGTTAACAAGGATAACGGGAATAAGGCTAAGTGATAAACCTTAGTTGAAGAATAACTAAGTAATGATTCTTAGTCAAGGAAATTTGGACCAGTTCATAGATAAATGAGTAACCTGATACGGTAGGTCATCGTTTAAGTATACGAGTAGGAGCAAGTATCTGATTTAGATAAAGGCTCCAGCGAACTGGGTAGCGAAGCAGCGGCTTCAGGGGAACGTGAGGATATTCTTGGGATCCCTCTGTGAGCTGCCAGGTGATCATACTAGGCTCATGAGAGGTTAAGGTCTGCGTTAGAAGAACCAAGAGTATGCCTTGGTTGCTATACGAGCAACCTAAAGACGGGGATGGATAGGGGATAGTCGACGATACACGGTCGTACCCTAGATAGCATTTTCGTCAGGCTACCTACCATCTTTGGTCAAGCGTGTACGTACGGAAAGGCAGAGAACACCCAATAGACCATAATTGCTATCTAATTATGGTTGCGGTAAGGCTTGGATGTGGGTTGGCCAGTGTTGTGTTCTCATACAGGATTTATCCTGTCTTGTCTTTCACTAGTTGAGGGAGGGGTCGCGTGGGACCATAGCCACGTATAGAAAAACAGACCTTAGCATCTGCATCGGCAGATAAATCGAAAGCTCCCGATCGAGTCCTGTATTTCCTGGTCTGCCCTGTGACAGGACTCGGATGGCACGATGTGATACATGTGCATACAGTCATGGAAAACGATTCACGATGAATGCGTGGGAAAAAGGGCGCGGTTGACGGTTAGCGTAAATCCCAGTGGCCCTGGGTGGTTGAACCAGAACCGAGATACGAAAACGTGCAATAGGTAAGCGTAATCCCTAGTAGCCCTAGGTAGCATAAGTCCTAGTTGTACGAACGATAATTCATGCTGGAAGACCCTAGCTAGGTTTAGGGTAACAGTCCAAACCGATCTTAAGGATCCTGGAACTATGTTAAAGTAGTATAGAACCTCATGGGAAAGCCCGTATGGTCTACGGCAAGGGACTGAACACTTTCATGGAATAAAACATACGAGTTGAGTAACCTATATATGCGATATATTAGGTTGACATGGACCATTATACGACTTTTGAGTAAGGGTCATTCACGGATAACACATGATACAGTTGGGATACTAGTACGGTAGGTGCAGAGCAGATGTACAGGATAGATACCATGGGACGTTATACGTGATAGATATCTTGGGGATATTATACTTGATAGAAACCTGACGATGTGATACCTTGTTTTATCTTGACATCGTAATTTATCATGACACCTTAGTTTATCTGAGTTCAGTAGTTCATCCTGTTATTTTGATTTAGCTTATCTATCTTGTTATCATGCTTATGTTCATCTCAGTTTCTCATGTCAGTTAACTTTACTAGTTTTTATGCTAATAGTAGATAGGGCTTACTCAGTCTTTTTGACTGACCCGTTTTGTTTCGCCTCTTTTCTTCCGTTTCCCCCCCAGGTTACAGGGAGGAAATACTGTTGTTTAGTTCGGACTTCTTCTGCTTGAAGGTCATCATGGATGGCTTGGACTTTCCTTGGCTATGGCTACTTTACTGTTTTTACTTGGGGAATAATTTATGAAAAAGTCTTTATGCTTCTTTATTATTGCAAGACAGGTTTTGATGTACTCTGATGTAAAAGGCTTTAGACCTTAATTATTAATGTTTATGAAAGTTTGATTTTACTTCCGCTATGTTATATGTTCTGTCTTGTGATATTTCTGTGCATGTTTACCAATAATGCCCCTCTAAAGCTAGTGCATTCCTTTGCGAGTGACCCTAGCGGAGGCGGGGTGTTACATTTGGTATCAGAGCAGAAGGTTACCAGACTGGGCAAAAGTTTTTAAATACCTTCTGAAAACTATTTGAAAATCGTTTACAAAGAAGCATTTTTCAAGAAAATTTTCTTTTAAAAGAAAAAGGCTATTCCCCAAAGGCCATTAGCACTATCCTCGTTTCCTTAATTGAATCTCTTTTCCTTTCTTTCCTCCATCTGTAGTCACAGTGGTTTTAACTGCGACTAGTCTTTTCTATCTACGAAAGTGCTTTCCATGCGATGGAGGTGGTTCTCGGGAGACCAGTGGCCGCGTTATAAGGAAGGATAGTGAGAAAGAGGATAAAGGATACGGGCTTAAGGATGAGTAACTTGTTGGTATGGCTTAGTCCTCAAAGGAGGGAGAAAGATGAACAACGAAACCCATGACGAGAGAGTACCTTTGGCATGGTAAAACGGGGTGGATAGTTAAGTATTATGGGACAAGGACAAGATCATCGGGAGGGCAGTAGTATGCTCTCATTTCTAGAGTACCTCGGAAGGAGGGTAGCGATCTTGTTAAAGGTTTAGCTTTTCTTCTCTATCATCCCGTTAGGACTTCGTTGTTCGTATCATTTAAGTCTGCTTTGATAGTTGAGTCTCTGCACCTTAAGTACTAGCGTAATAGAGAATCCCATTTTTGTCTCAAAATCCTATTAAAGAATCAGTCCATTTATACATGACTTGTTTGGATTTGGGAATGTCTATGCCAAGTGTTGAGTTTGGAAATAATGCTTATGTTTATAAGCTATGGATGGATTCTAGGGATGAAGTGGTTATCCAGTAGGGGGTGCCACTCTCGGTTTTTGATAGGAGGGTAGTTAAACCATTTGACTAGCCTTGGTAATACCCTCGAAGTATCGTGTAACCTTTTTGAGGTTCTGTCATGATTAGTTACTTAGAATCCCTTGATGCCTTTATTGGAAATTTGAAGCCCGATCGAGTGGTGTTCGCCGATAAGACGGATGGTTTACTTCATTTATGCATGGGTTATAGAGATCACCCTAGTAAGTGCGCTTGATAACCTGGTTGGCATCTGTTTACTTTCAAGAGGAAGTTCTTCTACGAGAAATACCCTGTGGTACGAGGTACGAGATTCACTAGTGAATTTTGGAAAGCTTGCATGAGATCATGAGTACGCAGTCATATTTGCGTCAAGTATTCTAGGAAAAGGATAAGTGCAAGTGGAACGAGAGGCGACGAAGAAATGAGTTCCAGCTCATGTTATGGAAACAGGAATAAGAAGCTACAAAATCGCGAAGTTAAAAGACGACTTTGATGGTCAAAGACTAGATACGCGCATGATATCTCTTTTTTGGGAGTATATCCTTGATCCCTGTTTTCTGTAGAGCTTACTTGTAGGCTATCTTTTGTGGACATCCTCTCAGTCCTATTTTCTGTTACAAACCCCGTAAGGAGTTTGTCCTGTTTATCTTCTCGACACTGTTTCAGGGAATCCTAGGTAGAACCCTATGGATGTAAACATGTATTTGAAACATGTTATGATTGATATGGTTGCAAGTGGTTGCTCGTGGATGCGCGAATACGCATTAGATACTAGCTCGACTCGGTCACATTTCATATTGCATATGCACGAGTATTTATACTTGTTTATGGATGAAATCGAATGTATTATCATGCGGTTGTCGCATATGAATGAATGATTGTGCACGCATATAGTATCTATATGGCTAGGACTATTTGCATACATGTTGGATTCATGGCACTATACATATTTTGCATTAGAAAGATTATTCAGGCCTGATCATTAGCATTAGCTAAGGAACATGTACACACACGTTTTGCATATATTCATACAGCATTAGAAATCATCTAAGGACAATGGTTGCTTGTGGATGATGATTTGAGTAGATGGATGATGGATGGTAGGATATGTTCTTCCTAACTTGGAGATTTCGGGGACGAAATCCTAAAAGGTGGGGAGAATGTAACAACCCGTATTTTCAATAACCTGTTATAACATAAATGGTGGCAGAATTAAACTGTAAAATCTGAATCAAGGGAAACGGGCTATGCCATTGCGTTCGTCTCGGAAAAATACGCGAAATAGAGTCCGAGTTTTCGAAAATCGGAGTCCGTATGACCAAGATATGGCCTCGCGAAGTTTCATGAAAAATTCCCAAATTAAAGTATACTTAATTAAGTGAAATGGGTTGCGCAGAGAAATATATATATATTGATATATATATATATATATATATAATTGAAAATTAAATAAATAAATATGCAAAAATGTTCAAAACAGCGAATTGGGAGAGGGGAATAACCGAACCGGCCGATTTTTGAGGTCGACCCAAGCCCGCTGGGTCGACTAGGGGTTAATCCAGGGTGTTTGGCTGTCAACCCGTGGGCCGATTCGCTCAAATGCAGATTTTGCATTTGGATGGTTCTCATGGTTCATCTTTAATCTAAAGGTCCTAGATGGTTCCTACACTTGACTTCTTCCCCAAGACATGCTTTGATGGCTTGGATTGAATCTAGGTTTAATCCTATGGCCTAAAACACTTGCCTAATCTATAAATAAGACCCTAACCTATCCTAAATCCTCATTATTCATTCATGCAACTAAACTATGGCAAAATTGCTCCTCTCATGGCCTCCACTCAAAATCCTAGCCTCCACTTCATTTCTATGAGAGGTTTCATGATCATGAGAGTGTTAGAGAGTTTCTATGTTAGTATGAGAGCCTCTCAAGTTGATTTCAAGGCTAAAGCTTTGATCTTTGTTCATAAAGATGGGGTTTTGATTGATTTGGAGCTTTCATTTTTGGGTTTTAGGATGATGACATGCATAGGCTTTGTCTCAATCTTTCATCTAATCGATTTGTGCCTTCATAGCAAGGTAAGCCCTTTCCCTACTCTTAGATATTAACTATGAAGTTAAATGTTCATGTTGCAAGTTTGGGTTTGATCATTGAGAATGATACATGCTATCATGTCATGCAAGTTTATGAAGTCATTATCTTGATCTCATGAGCTAAAAGCTACAACCTTTATGTTGAAATGTTGCATTATGCAACATGAGAACCTTCATAATCTTTATGTCAACTTGCATATGAAGTCATAACCCTTATATGATGATATATGCGAGTTACTAGTCATCATTCCATGTCTTTTGTCACCATGATTCGTTTATGTGCCAAGTTTGGGTTTATGCATGTTTTTGAGGCTTAAGAATGTAACATGCAAGCTAATGAACACATTTGTGCCTCATTTTCCACCATGATTAACTTGTGGCTTAATATCCATTTTTGTCATGCCTTTGTCAAGTCTCTTCTTTTAATCCATTACGTTGTTGCGAACGTATATGCGAGTTTAAAAGCGTTGGGGTCACATTATGGGAAAACATAATGACATGAACATGATGTGGGTAAATGGGTATAAACATGACAACGTGTAACGTTAAATATGACATGTGTTTATACTTGAAAACATGACTTGAAATATAACATGGAAGTTGACATGTAAGTATGCATAAAAACACAAGCTTGGGAATTTACCTATTAAGTTAGGTCTACCCTTTGGGAATTTACCTATTAAGTTAGGTCTACCCAAATGCTTGAAAAACTTGTAACATGTTTTGGAAACATGATGAACATGACACTTAGATAATATAAGTGTGGCCAACTTGAGGTTGGGTTGAGTTTGCAACGTAAAACTACCCGGAACCGACCGGCCTAACTAGTAGTTGCAAACAATAAGACCCAATGTGAGAAGTTGGTCATGTTGTGCTTAAACCCGAGGTTAGACCAAGTTGTGGTGTAAAGCTACCCGGAACCGACCGGCTTAACTAGTAACCACAACAAAGTCTAATGTGAGAGGTTGGGGTGCATTAAGTAATTAATGCCACATGATAGGGTTAAGTTAATTTGATTAATGACTCTTAACCAAATATGACATGGACAAAGGGGTTAAGTAAATTGATTAGGCTAATGATACTTAACAAAACATGACAAGGTTGGGTAGGTTAAGTAACTTGATTTGCCTAATGACACTTAACCATTTTTATACGACTAGTGGACGGGGTTAAGTTAACCAACAGTTAATCAATCCAACACGATAATTTGGTAAGGTTAAGTAAGTTTTCTTAATGACACTTAACCGAAAGATACAGTTAATGGATGGGGTTAAGATTAGACTCAACTAGTCTAAACATGATAATCGGATGGGGCTAAGTTAGCCTAGACTTAATTAATCCCACTTGGTAGTTTAATGGGGTTAAGTTAAACACTTAACTAATCTAACTCGTTAATTTGATGTGGTTAAGTGACCTATACTTAACCAATCTAACCCGTTAATTTGATGTGGTTAGGTGACCTAAACTTAACCAATCTAACTCATTAATTTGATGTGGTTAAGTGATCTATACTTAACCAATCTAACTCGTGAATTTATTGAGGTTAAGTTAACCCATACTTAACCAATATAACGTGAAAACATGATAAGGCTAAGTCATGAATCGCTTGAATACACTTGACCGGTTTGACTAAGTAATTTGATAGGGTCAAGTTAATATATACTTAACCAACTTGAGCATGGTTTGTAGGGTTAAGTCTTGAACTTGGATACTTAGCCAATTTTGACATGATTTGTAGACGGGTTAAGTCTCGAACTTGGATACTTAGCCAAGTTTGACATGATTTGTAGACGGGATTAAGTCATGAACTTAAGTGACACTTAATCTGTTATATAAACCCTAATTCGGAGGATTAGGTGGGTAACCGTAGTTAACAAGGATAACGGGAATAAGGCTAAGTGGTAAACCTTAGTTGAAGAATAACTAAGTAATGATTCTTAGTCAAGGAAATTTGGACCAGTTCATAGATAAACGAGTAACCTGATACGGTAGGTCATCGTTTAAGTATACGAGTAGGAGCATAATTGCTATCTAATTATGGTTGCGGTAAGGCTTGGATGTGGGTTGGCCAGTGTTGTGTTCTCATACAGGATTTATCCTGTCTTGTCTTTCACTAGTTGAGGGAGGGGTCGCGTGGGACCATAGCCACGTATAGAAAAACAGACCTTAGCATCTGCATCGGCAGATAAATCGAAAGCTCCCGACCGAGTCCTGTATTTCCTGGTCTGCCCTGTGACAGGACTCGGATGGCACGATGTGATACATGTGCATACAGTCATGGAAAACGATTCACGATGAATGCGTGGGAAAAAGGGCGCGGTTGACGGTTAGCGTAAATCCCAGTGGCCCTGGGTGGTTGAACCAGAACCGAGATACGAAAACGTGCAATAGGTAAGCGTAATCCCTAGTAGCCCTAGGTAGCATAAGTCCTAGTTGTACAAACGATAATTCATGCTGGAAGACCCTAGCTAGGTTTAGGGTAACAGTCCAAACCGATCTTAAGGATCCTGGAACTATGTTAAAGTAGTATAGAACCTCATGGGAAAGCCCGTATGGTCTACGGCAAGGGACTGAACACTTTCATGGAATAAAACATACGAGTTGAGTAACCTATATATGCGATATATTAGGTTGACATGGACCATTATACGACTTTTGAGTAAGGGTCATTCACGGATAACACATGATACAGTTGGGATACTAGTACGGTAGGTGCAGAGCAGATGTACAGGATAGATACCATGGGACGTTATACGTGATAGATATCTTGGGGATATTATACTTGATAGAAACCTGACGATGTGATACCTTGTTTTATCTTGACATCGTAATTTATTATGACACCTTAGTTTATCTGAGTTCAGTAGTTCATCCTGTTATTTTGATTTAGCTTATCTATCTTGTTATCATGCTTATGTTCATCTCAGTTTCTCATGTCAGTTAACTTTACTAGTTTTTATGCTAATAGTAGATAGGGCTTACTCAGTCTTTTTGACTGACCAGTTTTGTTTCGCCTCTTTTCTTCCGTTTCCCCCCTCCCCAGGTTACAGGGAGGAAATACTGCTGTTTAGTTCGGACTTCTTCTGCTTGAAGGTCATCATGGATGGCTTGGACTTTCCTTGGCTATGGCTACTTTACTGTTTTTACTTGGGGAATAATTTATGAAAAAGTCTTTATGCTTCTTTATTATTGCAAGACAGGTTTTGATGTACTCTGATGTAAAAGGCTTTAGACCTTAATTATTAATGTTTATGAAAGTTTGATTTTACTTCCGCTATGTTATATGTTCTGTCTTGTGATATTTCTGTGCATGTTTACCAATAATGCCCCTCTAAAGCTAGTGCATTCCTTTGCGAGTGACCCTAGCGGAGGCGGGGTGTTACACCGGCATCAGTTGCCTGTACCACATTGCGCTATGTTTGTTGATAAAAACCTGTGGTTCATTTAGAATGTCTGAAGCGGCACAATGCCGCCAGTGTTTAAGTAGGAAATCCGTTGAATGAAAATAAAATCTGGATAGATTTCAACTTGAGGAGCCACATTGGGCATAATCCCGAGTCTCGCAACCTTGGGAGCATTATCATCTAAAGCTGCGTGCATTGGCGCTTAAGCTACATTTCCTACTGCGGGGTCCGCAACTTAATAAACCAAAGTGTCATGGGTTGGGGTGACATTTGGATTAGGTGTGCCCCCGAGTGTAGCAGGACCAACATCATCCTGGGGAGCGGCATCGGATAGCTAGTTAGTGTGTGGGGTTGCCCCCAAGTCCCGAATCGCGGGTGAAGGAAGATTGGCACTCGTCCCAATAATTTCTGTCTAGCCAGTCGGCCTTGAAGTACTTCTTATTCTGTCTTTGATTCGGGTGAGGGAGGTATTGAAAGCTTCTTCCTACCGCTCAAGTCAAGCGTGCAAAGCTGTGGCAAGATTCCCAATTATTCCATCGACGCCTTCTGGAGTGATGTAGCTTGATGGAGGTCCTGTTGAGGAGAGTCGTTGATTTCCTCCCTCTTCTACACCCTGAGGTTTAATTATAATGTCGAGCTTTGTATGCCTAATACACCATGATGAGAGGCGAGTAATTGAGTCGTGGTTGAGAACTGAAGACGAAATCCAAAGGCCGACTGGAGGTACTTATCCATAACATTCTGCCATTTGATTCTTTGTTGCTTAGCCATCGTGAGCGGACTCGACTGTGGGTTATAGGAGGAACCTAAAGCGAGTCTAAGTCGAGATGGGAATTTGCGACAAAGAGACAAACCCGAGTTCTCTCCACGAGGCGCTTCAACTTAATGTGAAATGGGCGATGCCTTGTTTTTTCTGGAAGGTCTTCCAAGGATGGATTTTCCACTTTCTCGCCACTGCCGAGAAATCTGCTAGGTGAACAAGATGGAATCCAAGTAGCATAACCAAACTTGTGGTCGAGGATTGGTGGGAAAAGTCGGATTTTCAAGTTTGAGCGAAGGCATTGTTTGAAGGAGGCTAAGCGCCCAAGTCTGCCTAAAGCCGGAGAATACCTCACTGATTATACGGTAGAAGTTGTTGTGCTAGTCCGATGCTATGGTGGATTTTATCAACAAGGCATCATCGAGTCTCGCTCAGCTTCCTTGATGTTTCATCAAATTAGGCTAGATCGACAGATGCGTCGAGACTAGGCGCATTAAGGTTAGTCGGATCTTTAGGGCGTCAAGGCTGGGGGGGGGGGAATTCTGAATCAGTATTGATAGTCGGAGATCCAACCATGGGGTCCTTTCCTTTGTTCACCATTACCGATCGCCTTGGTTGGTAAGTCTGGGAAAACCTGAGCAGCATCCAAAGCTTTGGTGGTTGAGTAGAAGGAAAGGCGAGGTTTCGATTCCTCGAAGGAAGTGACAGAAAGTCGACCATAGGTGGACGCTATTGAGGAGGGGGTCGGTTGCTTGTACCCGGTTTAGTATTGATAACACGGAAGTAGTCTCGATACTGTCCCCCTCCCGCTATAAGTGACAGTAGTTCAGTCACCGTTCCTATTTCCATTGCCGTTGGCATTGCCATTACCATTACCATTGTCGTTGATCGGGACATGAGACTAAAACTCGTTCTATAGCGTGGGCCCCTTGAGTCGAAGGAAGACGTTTCCAAGAAAGCTGGTCGAGGTCGAGCGTTGTTCCGAGTTAGTTGAAGCCGAGTGACGACGCGCTGACTTTCTTGAAGTTGTCGCATAAGGTCGATGTTAATCTTTAATGCTTGATTGAGCTCGACCACCATGTTCTCATATTTCTCACTAAACGCGCGAATCTGAACTAGTGTTGCGGGCGCTTCGAGGTCCACAGTAGGAGGGACGTTTTCATTAGTGGCCAGGATATCTACCGGCTAAGGCTGTTGAGATGTTCCGGCTTCTTCTGCAGCTGAAGAGCCGATCATTGCGTTCTTTGGTTGCTTTTCCATCGTACCGGACTCGGCGACGGGTTAAGATGAAGAACCTAAAGCTCGACAGAAGTTGAGATGGCAACGTGCGACAAAGGCGCAAAAATCTGAGTTTTCTCAGTGAAAGCACCAAATGTTGACGGCAAAAAATGTCGTAAACACTAAAGATTCCGGTTACTAGGAATAATTAATTTGGTTGTACAGACAAGAGCGGAAAACTATAAATAACACAAGAGATTTATAGTGATTCGGCCTCGTGAGGTGCATACGTCCACTTTGACACGTTGTTGGAATATTATTGATCACAAAAGGTTACAAGGTTGAGACCATCTCATTACATTCATCTCAAAGTTATATGATGTCATCTCTAAGCTATATGTTGTCATATCTAAAGCTATATGAGGTCACCTCTAAGACATGATGTCATCATTATGATATATGATGTCATAATTATCATATATTTAATATACTAGGAAAAAGACACTTTTGCCCTTCTTCTTCCTCAAATGTGAGATGCCATTAAAGTAGCTCTCTAGAGGTCTTGAGCTCACAAGTTCCAACCCTTGGTGTAATGTCCCGTATTTTTACGGTATAATAATTAATTTATTTAATTATATAAATAGTGATTTAGAGAATTAAATGGTTGTTTAACTAAATTATATGGAATATTTAATTAATATAATAATTAAATAATATATTTAATTCTGAAATAATCAGAATTAGCTGAAATGACAATATTTTGTGAATTAGGAAATTCAAAATATATAATTCAGTTTAAAATTGAATTACGATAGCGAATATATTATTTAAACGACAGTTGAATGTATAAATTATATTATAATTTTAGTCAAGCTCGAAATAGCGCGGCAGTTCGCTATTTGGCGATTTGAACTTCAACTGATTGTACAGGGTCCGTTTTAAATCGAATTTGTGTGAAACAAGAAACGTTCGGAGCTGGTGAAATATATTTTTCTAATGGAAGAGAAAAATCGGGATTTCATTGTGTAGATTTTGAGTAATGTCCAAATCAAAATTTTTAAAAGTCGCTATAGAGTTCCTTTATAATTTTTAACGATTTATAAAAGGATTTAAAATATAAATCGATTATCGATATAACTCTGATGATGAAATATCGAGTTGTAAATCCATATATATTTATTCTGGAGCTGTATGGTATTCTATTATGAATATATACACAATAATATTAATTTATTAATATTTAATTTAATTATTTTTAAATATATTTATATATTTAAAAGGGTTATTTAGAGCTTTAAAAATAACCAGTTTTACAAACGACCTCCGTTTTTGATGAAACTAATTTTGTTGGATCCATAACATTAAATTATTGTTAGATTTCAAATTTCGTAATTTTCGGAGTCCTTATGTCGCCGTACGGGATTTTAATGTGAAATACAGTCAATTATTTGATGGTTAAAAATACGTAGTGTGAGCAACCGAAGTCGGAATTCGACGAAACCTGTTTCGTTGGGTCCATAATGTCGAAATATAGCTACATGTCCATTTTCATCGGATTTGGGTATCGTAAGTGATCGTATGAATTTTTAGAAGACCAATACAAACAACAGTTCAATATATATTAATATAAAATTGAATATAAAAATATTTCTCCTACACTATAAATACCCCTAACCCTCCTTTAACCTAAACAATTTTCTACATCGGTCAAAACTTGAGCCGCTAGAGATTCTTCTTCAAAACATGGAAATTCACTTTCATAAATCAAGATCAATCCATAGAAAATTCCTTAAGTCATTAAACAAGGATAGATGAACTTCTTTAATCCTCCTATTCATTTCTGTGTTGGTTTTAATCGGTGCGATAAACATTCCTGGACACGCAAAAGTCAGCAGCGTCGACTAGGGTTCCTATATTCTTGGATTTGGAGCATCAGTTTGTGAAATGGTGGTTGGTTTTAGGTTTGGTAGGTCGAGTAGCACGGTGTAGCAGATTTTTGAATGGAATGTTGACAAGAGATGTCACTGCCTGTACGGGTTCATCTGGAAAGACTCGATATCGGTTTTCGACGAGGAGGTGCGAGTGTTAGGATATTAGGATGGGGATGTTGAGGAGTCGAAGAGAAAATCAATGATGGTTTCGGTTTGGCGAACAGAGTTGGGAAGGGGGAGAATGGATGGACCAAACGTGGAGGTAATGCCCAGTTGAATTTTGGAGCAGTTATCAGTTTAGGGAGGATGATTGAATGGGTCCGGGTTTTCAACATTGAGAAGATGGGCCGGCTACAAACAAAGGTTAAGGCCCATGTTTAATAATTACTATTCAAGTTGAATTTAATTAAATAATTGTATAAGTTGTAAATTCAATATCTCGGTCATACGATATCAGAATTGAGCACCGTTGGATCCGTTGGGATCGTATGAAGAGGGCTACCAAATGGAACAGACTGGATGTGAATTGGAACTCGAGACAATTTATTGCAAAATAAAATGTCCGTCTGAATCAAAGATAGTTAATCGTTATTTAACGATAACTGTCCAATGTGAGTAAAACTCACCAACTCTACCAGTTCATATTTTTATAACGTATATTTAGAACAGATAAATGATGATTGATTGTTGTGTATTGACTGTTTGGTTGAACTGCTAAGAAATTGGTTGAAATTATATATCTGGTGTTATATATATATAAATTGATTCTGTTTAGCAGAATATTTCATAGTGAAATGAAATTGTTGTTAATTGTATTGTTTAACATCTGTGGATCCACGCAAACAGGTTGGAGGAATCTAGCTGGATTCCTCAACATTTATTTTATTGTTTTTCATATATTGTAATATATGATGTGATATATAATCTGTGTTGATTACGTGTGTTGAATGATATCGATCATTGTTATTTGGGTATTTTAAATACCGTAAGAAATACTGGAATGTAGAAAAGGGGATTTTCAAAGTGTGTTTTGAAAATGAATTATTTATATAAAATCAATGGATTTTATATATAAAAGGAAAAGAAAAATAGAAAAAGGAAAATATTTGTGAAACAAATTAAAAAGGAAATATTTATTTGTTAAATAAATAGAATTGAAAAGGAAATATTTGTAAAACATTTACAAATAGACTTGAAAAGGAATTGAAAAGGAAATATTTATTTGTTAAATAAATAGAATTGAAAAGGAAATATTTATTTGTTAAATAAATAGAATTGAAAGGAAATATTTGTAAAACATTTACAAATAGAATTGAAAAGGAATTGAAAAGGAAATATTTATTTGTTAAATAAATAAAATTTTAAAAGGAATATTTATTTGGAAATAAATAGGATTATAAAAGGGAATTAACGAGATATAAAAGAGTTATCGATTAGAGTTATTGAATAGAGTTAATCGAATAGTGCTAATCAATTAGAGTTATCGGTTAGAGTTAATCGAACAGAGTAAATCAATTAGAGTTAACAAATAGAGTTAACTGAATAGAGTAAATCAGTTAGAGTTAATTGAATAGAGTTGATCGAATTATAATTTATCGAGTTATAGTTAATCGAGTTAGAGTTAATCGATTAGAGTTAATCGGTTTGAGTTAGTCGAGTCAGAGTTAATCGATTTGAGTTAGTCGAGTTAGAGTTAATTGAAGAGAGTTAATCTAATATTAGTTATTCAAAAGGAGTTATCGAATATTAGTTATTCGAAAGAGAGTTAATCGAATATTAGTTATTCGAAAGGAGTTATCGAATATTAGTTATTCGAAAGAGAGTTAATCGAATATTAGTTAGTCGAAAGGAGATAATCAAATATTAGTTATTTGAAAGGAGTTATCGAATATTAGTTATTCGAAAGGAGTTATCGAATATTAGTTATTCGAAAGGAGTTATCGAATATTAGTTATTCGAAAGGAGTTATCGAATATTGGTTATTCGAAAGGAGTTATCGAATATTAGTTATTCGAAAGGAGTTAATCGAATATAGTTTATTCGAACAGAGTTAAAGGAGTTAATCAAATATAGTTTATTCGAAAGGAGTTAATTGATAGGATTTAATTGGTAGTGTTAATCGATTAGGGTTAATCAAATAGAGTTAATCCAATAGAGTTAATCAAATAGAGTTAATAGAACAGAGTTAATCAAATAGAGCTAACTGATAAGAGTAAATCGATTCGAGTTAATCGAATAGTGTTAATTGAATAGAGTTAATCGAGTATGGCTATTCGAAAGGAGATTATCAAATATAGTTTATTCGAAGGAAAGAGTTATCGATTAGAGATTTATTCAAAAGAGAGTTACATAAGGAAGTTCGTTAAAGGTTTAAAAGGTGAACCTTGTTTGTTTTGAAGTTAGAAATGTTGTTATGTTAAGGTCTGAGAGGTAGTTATATCCCAACTTGATTGGCTTCGTTTTTAACTAAGGAATGATTAAGATTCGACAGTGAAGATTGGTTAAGTGAATTTAGTTAATGAGTATAATGGTTTGAGTTGGCATAGCAATGTTTGATTTAAACATCTGGTTAAATCCAAATGTAGGAGTTTTGGAAATGTTTTCCAAATAAGAATCAGAAATGTTTTCTAATATAGAAAACAAGAAATGGAAATGTTTTCCAATGTTAATAACGTATATTTTCTAAATTTAGAAAATAAGAAATGTTAATTATATGGAAACTGGAGATGAAAAAGGAATAAGTTAATGAACTAAAGAGATAAATGTTAAATGATGATTGATCGATATAATTTCCATTTGGAAATAATATCGTTGTTTGCACACGTGTTTTTCTTTGATAGTTAACTCACCGACTATCGAAGTTTTTGACCATTTCCGGCGTCAATACGGAGAGACCGGGATCAGATTCATTATCTGAAAACCACTCTGTATGGGCGATAGCTTTGCGATCAAATATGATGAAGATAATTAAAGACGGAGTTATGCAAGGGTTGTCCTATTCATAAAATAGTGCCTTCGGTTTGTCCAGTCCCAGGACGACCTGTATGGAAGAATGTATGACAGAGTATATTTAATGGATCGCGTAAGTTGATCTCTTCAAACATATGTACGTTTGGTGGCGGAGGAAATCGTTTCTCTTAGCTATATACCCGTTGTATTTTTTGGGAAATCAATTTGTGATTTGGCGGGTATGACGATGTGACATTCAAAGTGAATGAATGTGGGATCTGTCAGAGATAAGCGTGGCCACTAGCCTCACAACCGGGAAATGACAAAAATCGGCCAGGCAGCATGGCTAAGTGGTTGGCTTCCAATTAGGGTGTATTATCACCTATCTAGAGATATTCATTTCATTCTATAATCTATTGTCGATGCTATCCCATTTGGGAAACGGTTGTTGATCCCAACTGTTGGTGATATACATTCGATACACTCAAGCGAAATGAGTGGTCGGTCATGTGTGGCCGGGTTGCAAGATGTTCTTGTTGAACCCAGTGTATTCCTCTCTAGAGGTACACTATCGGAAGGTGGTTCCATACCTTGTCATAGTTGGAAATCCATTACCTAATAAGTGCTCGCGGTTTTGATTGTATACTATATATGTTGAATGTGAGATGAAAGCGTTCTGCCAGATGATTATTATTTTGTGGTTGATAGACACTATTATAATATCAAAAGAGTTTTGATATAAAAGATCATTGTTTCTTTCAAAATGATTTGAAAGTTAAATCAAATTGCTTTGGATTCTCATAAGAGAAAAACCCGTTCCGTTATACGGCGTGGTCTTATGAGATATCGTTTAATTGATCAAACTGTTTTAAACTGTTTTACTCATACCAGTCCCATGACTGACCCAGAGTTTATTTTGTTTTGTTTTCCCTAAACTCTTGGGTGCCCAATTTTGTACGGGCAGTCAAGTAGTCAGGATTTTACAGATATACTTGGAGAGCTTGGAGCAGGAGGCTTCAGAATTATATAGCTACAGTTATTTCCGCTATGTTGTAAGTGTTGTACTCTGACAATGTTATTGTATACATATGCTGATTTTATTTCGAAGATATGTTATCTATTATATGTTGTTCGTTCCGCTGTGAGATTCGTGTTCACTCTGATGTTGTATGTTCTTCTTCTTCTATTCTAAGTTTCTATCTTATCTATCCTCACCCTTTAATTTCTTTCATGGACTATCTGGTGTTTCCGATGCTTGAATAGTCGACATAGTGTTGTATGCCGATATCCAGGACCGCGAAAACCCAGATCGTTACACTTGGAATGAATGAGGTAGTGGGGTATTTGTAGGAAGAGGTTAAGTGAGAGTAGGTGGGAGTAGGTGAAATGTAAAAAAGAAAAAGAAAAAGGAGTAGGAAAAGGGATAAAAAGGAGTGGGATTTGCACTATGGGGTGATCAACCAAAAATAGGCATCCCAAGGCATATTCCTTCAGAAAATTTTGAACCCGGATGTGTCGAAGCTCAAAAATTCAAACCCCTCCCTGGGGTATGAAATTCGAACCCTGCGGGGTTCGAACTTCGCTCCCCGTGGGGTTCTTTGCACCTCGTGTGGGTTCGAACTTCGAACCCCGTGGGGTTCGAACTTCGAACCCCGTGGGGTTTGAATTTCGAGCCCCGTGGGGGTTCGAACTTCGCGCCCCGTGGGCATTCGAACTTCGCGCCCGATGGGGATTCGAAATAAAGCCCCGCGGGGGTTCTAACTTCGAGCCCCATGGGTGTTCGAACTACGAGCGCCATGAGGGTTCGAACTTCGAGCCCCGTGGGGGTTCGAACTTCGAGCCCCGTGGGGGTTCAAACTTCGAACCCCGTGGGGTACGAATTTCGTACCCTGAAGGGGTACGAAATTTGTAACCCTTTGGGTGTGAAGAATGCATGATGAGCATCGAGGCTATGGCCTTTATCCTTCTGGGGCTTGAGGTGATGGATTGGCGATGTTTTTGGAGGAGCACTGAGGTCCTTATTGGCACGATCCCTTCTTGACCTATATCGTTTGCTTTATGGCGACATTCCCATCTTTAACCATACGCGATACGTTGATTCGAGCATGCCTTGCGTACTTTTGGGAACCAGACCAAAAGGCCTGTTAAAGCATTTATATGTATAATAATTACTATCACTGTTATTTTTGTTCTCCTTTGCCTGGTCCTCTTCTACCATCTCACTTTGCACATGGAGAAATCCTCAACTTTCACATGCACTTTTTCAAGACGGATTCTCTTTTATGTTTGCCTTATCACTCTTCAAAGTTATCTTAATACCCGCTCTTTTTTTCCTTACACTACCTTTGAATGATAATCTCATTTGGCCCAAATGGTTGTCACCTACAAATTATTTTTCCATTTGCAAATTTATTGAGCAGATTATCTAATTACAAATATGTAACGACCCATATTTTTCTAGCTATTTGATTCGAATATTTAAATTTGTTTTAAATATTATATTTGAATTAATTATGGAATCTAATATCGAGTTCGTTAATCAAACGACGACTGAGCATTTATATTTATAATTCAAGTTATAAAATGAACTCAAAACGGCGTGGTAGTTCGTAAAATCGAGTTTGAACTTTAATTAATCATACAGAATACGTTTTAAATCAAAATTTCTATGAAATAAGAAACGTTGCAATCGTTTTGATCATAATTTTCTAATGAAAGGGAAAAATCGATTTTTCATGTTATAGATTTTGTTTTACGTCCAAATCAAATTTTCTAATAGTCGCTGTAGAATCATTTATAAGCCATAACGGTCTATTTAATATAATTAAATATTGAATTCAAATTTGGACAAGATTTTTGAGACACAGTTATAATTTAAGTTTTAGAATTTTACTGTAATTTTTAATTGGGAAAATAAACAACTTTTTATTTGGAGTATTTTACACCCTATATCGACACTTTTGGAATTTCATAGAACTAATAAACTAGTCTATTTTATTACATATTAGTGATCGTAGCACATTGCTGTGTACAACGGTATTTTTATTTTTGTCAATAGCAAGTCGTATGCGGACAAAATTCTATATAGCGGAGTATGTTTTAACTTTTTAACTAAATATCGTTCGTCATCTTCAAAAGGAAAAATCATTAGTCCTTTCAACAGCGAAATCCAGTGTCGTCCATTAAATACCGAGAGTGACAAAACAAAGCCCTCTGAAATGAAAGCAACCATGCAGGGTACAGGCCGAAATCCTCGACTAAAGAGAAAGCCTACCCTATTCTAATTGATCAACGAACAATGCATATAAAGATTAAATAAGTGCTTATTGATAACAAAACGAGTAGCCTATGTCCCTACAACTAGCAGTCCCCAATTCTTTATTTCTGCAACTTCACACATGCTAACCGTATGGGACCATGCATAGCCTACAAAGTTAACACATGCTACCCTAAAGAAAACTCCACAAGCAAATTGAAAATCACCGATAAATCAAATGGAGCCTTTTAAAGCATCATTTCAGCCCAACATATTTAAGCCTTCACTATAACAATCTAAAAAATGTACGCTCACTGCTAGTAGAAGTACAAACAACATATATTTAAATGAACACAGCCATATATCATACGAATATACCCTGTTGCTTAAACCCGAAGCAAGTAAAAGAAAACCCATAGTGTCTATATTTCTGCAAACCAGGGCCATTTCGATCCAGCTACCCTATCTTTTTCCTCCTATCTTATCAACTGCAAAAGCACATGCAAAGAAGAAAACCGCAGACAAACTTTGTGCGGCTACCCCATTTTTCTTGCTTTTCACTTGAGATTACCACTGCATGCACGTCAAGCAGACCTACCCTATATACGTGCCTTCCAAACAAACATTGCGTGACTGCCAAACCAAACTTACCTGACGACCAAGGCTCCATCACTATAACTATCGAAGCGTTCATTCATTTTCTGAGCAAACACGCAATGAACAATGATGGTGATGAATCTTTAAAATATATAAAATAAAAATAATGAAAATAGAGTTGATGGAGAAAGTCGCAAGCGAAGGGGAAGGAGATGTTGCTACATGCGGTGGTCGAAAGGTGTTCTCCGGTGGTCATTGGCAGCGACATTCTTTCAGTATTTTGTTGAGGATGGGGCGCTTTTCGAGGGAGGAGGATGCTGCGTGGAAGGGCACGAAGGAGGGGTGAAGACTTTGGTTTACTGGGTATGACCAAGGTGGAGCATGTCGAAGTCCTTTTGGTTGTATACTACAGCAAGGTGTGTGTCTTGTATGGTTGTGTGCTGTGAGTTCAAAGAGGAACCGGAAGAGGGGCATTTGGCTGAAACTATAGCATGTTGTTTATGCGAGAAGGAGTCAACTGGGAATTTTTTGAGCCTGATGAAGTGGTTACCGGTGGTGTGGAGGAGCAGTTGAACCAAGGAAGCCGAGAGTACACGTGAAGGAAGAACAACATATTCATGTCGGAGGGATAATACTTTGTACTTTCGGTGGAGCGGTGCTTCAGCAAGCAGTAGAAGGAATCACTGGAACGTGAGCGGCATGCGGTGAATGTTGTAGAAGTCCATGGTAGTGGAAAAATTAAAGTAGCGAAGGAGTGTCCATACATGGTCAATAAAAGAAGGATGAGTTGCAGTAGCTTGTAGGTGTACGGTCGAGGGGAGGATGCGCAGTCTGATGATGTTTCGGTGGGGGACAGAGTGGTACGGTGGAGAGGGAAAGCAAGAGGAGGTGGGCATGTTTTGGTGTGGAGAAGCAGTGCATATATTTTAAAACAAATGGATCAGAAGGGGAGAGATTGGAATAGCATCTCGAAAGGAAAAGGTGGAAGGGTACTATAGAGGACGGGTTAGAATTATTCTGGGAAGTTTGCACGCATGGAAGGTTATACCTGTAGTTGGTTTTTAACTTGGGTGGAAATATATGTAGAAGAAGAATGGAACGAAAGGGTATGCGGGCCGTTGTTGTCACGTTGGGGACTTGGGATAAGAAGGCATTTGGGCTTGGGCCTACACATTTTAAAAAAAGAAGAAATATAAAAGAAAAGAGCAAGTAAAGAAGGGATGTCAGCGTTGGCAATTGGTCTTCGAATGGATGCAAGGAGTTGCGCTTTTTTGTTGTTGTTTGGAACGTTATGGGGAGACAGGAAACGCGGAGTGACGTGGCAAGATTAACGGTAAAATTTTAGTTAATGAATTCATTAATTTAAGCTAATTATATTCATTAATATATAAACGTATAATAATGGTAACATAACCATATATTATCAGAAATCAGCGAAACCGAATTTATTGGAATCACAGCAAAGGGCACTATGCTGATGAGCAGTTTCGAACAGGATTGGAAGCAAAAGAAATAACGTGATAACCGTCATTCGAAAATCCAAGGTGAGTTAATTCTCACACATTTCTGAAATACTAGGATGTGCTGAAATCATATAATTAGATTAAATCATTGATAATTGGTTGATTGGATGTCTTGAATGCCTATGGTTGATTTATATGGTTGATGTGAATGATATTATCATTTGTCAATATATTCAAATTAAAATCATATGCTGTTATAAATTATATGCTGATCTATGATGCAGGGAAGAACAGAGGAATCAAACCGGATTCCTCAAATATTTAGTATGCTATTATTTCATATTTTATATGAATTGTTTAAAACCCGTTGACTTTAAAACCCTGTTGGTTGTTGATTGTGGTTCAACTTTGAATCAATATGTAGTATTGATTACGGAATAAATAGCAAATGGCCTAGATATACACCATTTTATAAAGATTGATTCATCGTCAGATGAATCGCTAGAAATGAAGATATGGAATTTATTTTATAACCGAATATAGATTTTTAATATATTATTTTAAATGAAGTTCTAGAAAGGGAATAAACCAAACACAGCTATACATTAATTGGTTTAACAAGAACCTACCGTGCGCGAAGCACATGCTTATTAAGTGATTGTTAAATGACTCTATTTAGCTAATTCAAGTGACCAGAATTAACGTAACAATTAGAAGGAGTTTATATTGATATTAATTTAATAGAAATCAAAGTGAATAGAATTATTTAGAAAAATTACTTTTTAATTAATTTAAATGGCAAGATCGATAACGATTGACTAACGAGTTAGTTTAGAGTTAAACATTTTAATGGTGTTAATTGAAATTGTATATTTAATTAGTTCATTAATTTAAAGATACTAGTTAATGGTTAAGTAACCCAATTTTATTTTAATAAATGTTGAAATTTGATTATTTGTCATTTATTAATAATCGAAGTGATAATTTGGAATGGAAAATATACTAAGGGAAGTTTGTGAAGTTTAAAGTCGTGTTTATAGTATTAAAGTGATTTAATATTTATAATGTGAAATCGAAGTTTTAACGTGACTCTTACTAAATTATATTTAATTGGATTTTATGAATCCAAGTTATACGAAGTTATAAAACCAAAGTTTAGTGCATATATAAGTGGAAAGAGTTATTCGACGTGACATTTGAATAAATTAAAAGCCAGGATTTGGAATTAAAGAATTAGGACTTACCTGGGAATCAATTGGGAAAATTGATTTTCGGAATATTGATCTGATGTTGGTTTCGCCCTTCGGGGTTAATATTTAGGAAATTATTTTCTGACTAATTTACAGTTAGGAACTAATGGAAATATTAAATGGGAAATCAAAAGTAAACCCAAGTTTGAATTAGAGTAGTTAAACGAAATAAATTATAAATATGCGATATAGAGCCACTATTTTAAAGAAGAGATGATATTTTATCAAGATGGAATTAAAATGTGATTTGTTGTGATATGGGGAATGAGTATCGTTTTTTGTATTACAACTGATATTTATCTTAAGATAAGAATGTTGTTGATCAAGGTCTGAGAGGGAATTAAAATTTCCCAACTTGAACAACTTCAGGATTATCAAAGGATGATATTTGTCGTAATGGTGAAGTTGTTAGAATTAATTATTTTGGGAAAATAATAGTGTAACGTTATTTGAAGGATTTGGAAATATATGTATATATAATGAGATTCCGTAATAAAAGGATGTAAAAAGGGGATTGATGGTATGAAATAATACCCCTATAATAAAAGAAATAAAAAGGGAGATTGGTGAAAGTATAACGGTATTTTCAAAGTATTGAAATGAGATTTAAGTGAGATTATTCTAAAGGGATGAGTAGTGATTTGGTATTCAAATAACGAAGCCAAAGTAGTCATCATAATGATTGTTTTACGAATGATAAGTTGAATCGATAAGATAATAAGAAAAGTTATAGCAATGTTTTGAAAAGTTAGTTGAAGGTTGAATTAGATATGATTTTAAGATATTTTCTGGGTATATAAGTTAATGGATTTGAGAGTAATTATATATTAAACCAATATAAATTTTTTGGGTATGTTAACTGATATATTATTTTAAGGGCCAAGTGATGGTGTGAAATAAACCAATGGATCAGTTTGTTTTTATGGTTGTTTATTTTGATAGTTAAATAACTGACTATCAAAATCTGACCCAACGTTATTGGTACGGAAATACTAGGATCAAATTTATATTCGGAAACCATTCCGACCAAGAAATACGAATACGTTGAAATGCTGATTGAAGATGGAGGAATTGAAGACCGTAAATCTTCATGAGCGGAAGAACTATTGTTAAATACCTCTAGCTGATCCCCAGAGTTAACAATGATTCTGTCGTGACTGGAATTTACGGTTACAAGGAGTACTCGCTATTGATCTATAGGGTGATTCCTAGGATGAAGTAGGAGGGTGCCTTAGGTTCATCCTGTTCCTGGATGACTTGTATGGATGATGTGAACGGTGGCCAGATATTCCAAAAGTCGATTATAACCTCAAGCCTCGCAACCGGAAAAATGACAAAACTCGGGCAAGTAGCATGGCTATGTGGGTCGCACCCATTAGGGTGTATTGTCACCATCTAGAGAATATTCATATTTGTTACTTCTTTTCAATTCTGTATCTCCCGGTAAACGGTAACTGCGCAGCCGTAGGTGACAATATATTCGATACACTTACGAGAAATGAGTGGTCGGTCATGTGTGGGCCGGGTTGCAAGACGTTCTTGTTGAACCCAGTGTATTCCTCTCTAGAGATACACTATCGGCAGGTGGTCCCATACCTTGTCATAGTCAGAAACCAATCTCCAATAAGCACCCGGGGTTTTGATTGTATACCATATATGTGGAGCGTGAGATGCAAGCGTTCTGCTAGATTATATCTATTTGTATTTAGACATTATTATCATATCAGAATATTATATTGATTTCAAAATGTTTTGGGTTATAGTAAGGTAAAAACCGTCTGTGTTTATGTGTGGACTGGTCTTACTATTATCCTTTTCTTTCAAAAGGATTTTCAAAGTTAAATAAGTTGATTTCCATATGAATTTATAACTGAAAGTATTTTTGACTAATCCAAGTGAATTTTGCTTTGCTTCAAATGTGCTCGAGTCAGACCGAGTATATTATCAGGTTAGGTATCGCTTGGGGCTTCAGAAGAGGAGTTGAAGTCGTGACGTATTCCATACATACTGGTACTAGTTTATTTCCGTTGTGTGTTGTATTGATCTGAATGTATACTCTGATGTTGTAATATACAGTTCTTTTATAAAGTACTATTGATTATTATATTTTGTCCATTCCGCTGCGAGACTCTGATCTTCATATTCTTCTATTCTAATATTTCTTTCTTTCTTCTCTCACCCTCTAACTTCTTTCTATTAGCTTTCTGGTTTCTCGATACTGGAGTTTTGGACATGAGATGTTAGTGTCTGTATTCTAGTGTCGAAATTCCCGTGACGCTACAGTTGATATCAGAGCAATGGTTTAGGAGTAACCTTGGCTCTGTGGTGTGACTCGATAGAGATTGGGCTAGTATTACCCTAGATTGAGTATGAGTGTATATATATACGAGAGTTCGTATTTGTAATTTGAATGTAAAATTATTTTTATTTTGACTCAATATATTTTATATAAGAAGGTAAAATCTATTATTTTATCAAGTTATTATTGGTTTGAATAAAATCTAATTTTTTTTTGAAGTAGAATCATTTCAAATATGAAATGGGAATTTAATTTAACTTGTATGAGTTAAAATGAATCCTTTGAATTGGAATTAGGACAAGCCAACAAGAATTTGACTGGTGTTGGGTAAAATAAAAAGTGAACGAATCCAAACTGAATAAATGGAAATTTGTTGGATTTTATGTTTGGAATAAATTTCATAAGCACGAATCTGAATATGGATTTGAACTTGATCAAGAACCGATTTGGAGTAAATAAATTGAAATAAAATTCAAATATACTGAATTTGAATGGATTATATATACAAGAGTTAGTTAGGAATAAAATATCATGGGAACTGAATTGTATGATTAGAATATGGATTTAAATCAGATTTAGAACCAATGAATGAGTTGGGTTTGTTAAAATGAGATTCAGGGTTTGTGACGGCCCGTCCCGCACCAGCCTGCATTCCCTCCGAAAGTGCGCTGTACACATGCCCAGCTAGCACAGAACGGTCGTCAGAAGAGTAGAAAAAAGAGAATGAACTAATCAAGGAACCTGTAGAATGTCTCACAGCGCATGGGATAAAATATAATAATAACATAATTGACATAAAACAGGCGAGACAGTGCATAAGCTGATAACTAAAATCAACATCAATCATCAGAGCAGCGGAAATCCATATACAGCTTATTACAATTTTCCAAATTTACTGTCTCTAAACAAAAGAAAGCTAAAGTAGAAGATACACCAACAATGCCCAAGCAGTGATCTTCAACAACACAGGGAGAATATTATGTATATAGTACGTGGAAGCCTCCTGCTCGTCTCCGGATCATCTACCCGTGCATCACCAGCTAACCTGTCTCTAGTCTGCTCGTGTGAGCACCCAGAGTAATAAGAGGAGACATAAAACTCTGGGTCAGACATAAAGCCTGGTATGAGCGATAAGCATCTAAACAGAATAATAACAGGTATACTAAGCCATACCTGAACCTGGACCTGCAACCAAAGAGTTAGTACCACATACCGTACAATACTCCAAGGTGCCATAATAAAGGGTGTGAGGATACGGGGGTGGGGTGTGCATGTCATAATGATAGCAAACAAATCAACCATAGCAACCATCCTCACATCTCTCACTCAGTGCGTAAAGCATACGATATCTACCACTTTGGAACACTAGACAAACTGAGGCAACGACGAATCCCGACTTGTAGGAACCCTGCTACGACCAAGCTAAACATATGGGGTCATGACCAAACATTTCAATGACCCACTTCATTGGTTGTAGCCCTTGGTTCTACCGATGCCATAATGGCCCTGAATCCGCCTTCGTACCTCCTACCATAGTGGTCCAAAGCTATAGACGTCGATAACTCATTGGCACGCGTCCCGCAGCAAAGCCCAACCATGAAGCGAACTCGTTGATTCCCATCTGAATCTTAAGCTCTAACTTCTCATTTGGACTTCCTTTGCATCTCGGGTTTGGTCGAATTGGAGTGGGTCTTCAGAAGAGTCGTCGCGTAATCGCAGCTCCAATCCGGTTCGGTGCTCCTTCGGTTCGGGTCCTCCACTCGGTTCGGTTCGGGTCACAGTACTCCATCCGGCTCGGTGCTCCTTCGGTTCGGGTTCTCCACTCGGTTCGGTTCGGGTGTCTTGCTCCTGCTGTCGTTTCTTCAACTACTTCCGAGTCCTTCAGAGTCGCGGTCCGGGTCTCCCTTGTTGTCCCTGAAGTTCCACGCTGCTGGAGATGCCACCACCTTGGTTCAGTTCGGCTACCCGACCCGATCCCCTTATCCGATCCGATCCCACTCTTTAGCTTACTCCGATCCGATCCGATCCTGCTCCATAGCTCCGATCCGATCCTCTGTCCAACTCCAACCCTAAGTAAACGGCCTTCCTTCTCGCCAAGCCTCCTCCAGTGACAAGTTCCAATCCAGTTCGAATCCCCTTGGTCAGTTCACAAATCCGACCCCTTTCTCCGATCCGAACCGGTTCGGAACCTGCACACTTCTGCAACTTTTCAGCGAGCTTTCTACGCCATTCGACGACGTTTTCGACCAATTTAACTATTCTAATCAATCATGAAACATACCATAGAGTCATAGCACATGTAACATCAATTGCAAACACCATAACAACAATTTGATAGATTTAAAATGGATCAAACATAGCTAGAACTCCTCATTTTCCCCTAATCACTCTTAATCATGTTCAAGCATACAATTAGCAAAACCCATCGAAATTAACCCAAATTTCTAACAGAGCCTTAAAACATTATTTTAGAATTTTAAGAATTTTTCCAGAATTTATTTACGTATAAATTCGCTAATCTTCACTAATTACCCTTAATCACCGTAATTAGTGCAAAAACTATGCGAATCACTCACCTTGGCCACAAATGAAACACCAAATCTGAAATACTCTCTGTTTAGGTCGAATTCCTATGTATAGCAGCAGCTCCAACCTTGCTTTGTTGCTATTTGGCCTTGCTTTGATGTAGTTTAGGCTTAATCTTCACTAAAAATGTGTTTTGGAGTGGTTTTAGAGGATGGAGGCCATTACTAAGGTCTCAAGAAGGTTTGTGGCGGCTCAAAACTGAAATGAAAGTGATAACCTAACCCTAATCAGTCCTCCTATACCTCTAAACCCGAAATTCCCCTCTGGGCCTAGCTGCTAATCACCCGGTTAAGCCCAATTAAGCTGTTTTTCACCATCTGAAACTTGTTTCAGCCATATCTCCCAAACAGTAAGTCCGTTTGGCTAATGTGACCACTCTACGGAAAGAGAAACCATCATCCGAAGCCAATGGAAGTGGTTTCAGGTCAAAATTCCTTTCCAGTCAAAAGTTATGGCCAAAACAGTGCCAACTAGGGGTAAAATGGTCATTTAAAAATCGAGAAAAATCATGAACATGGGAAATGACCCCAATAGTCATCTCCCAAAGTTACATGACCATACGACTTCGTATGTGAAAGAAAGAAATATCCTACGATCCTATGATGCGTAGAATACGGGTCGTTACACTCTCCCCCCCTTAAGAAATTTCGTCCCCGAAATTCCTTAACCCAAAACATACAAGGGATCCCGCATGCCTAACAACCATATACAACAATCAAATATGCAAAACAAGCCTATCCTAGCATGCGGAAAACTAAATCGAAGTCAAAATCTTACCAGGCAAAGAGTTCTGGATACTTCTTCCTTATGTCCTCCTCTGTTTCCCAAGTACACTCATTCTCGTTCTCACTCCACTGTACCTTGACTAGCTTCACCGCCTTCCTTCGAAGTTGCTTCATGTCGTGTGCGACAATACGGGCCGACTTACGGTTCCCAACCGCCTCGGGTTCTACTTCGAAGTCCTCTAACTGATCAGGCGAAATAGTCATATCTGAGTCGTGAACGAACTTCCTTAGTTGGGAAACATGAAATACGTTATGAACTCCCGCCATCTTCTCTGGTAAGTCAATTCTGTATGCCAAATTCCCGACTAATTCAAGAACAGGGAATGGGCCAACGAATCTTGGTGCCAACTTGCCTCTCCTGCCAAATCGTATTACGCTCGTCAACGGAGAGATCTTGACAAACACCAAGTCACCAACGGAGAATTTTAAGTCTCTTCTTCTCTTATCGGCATAACTTTTCTGCCTATCCTGGGCTGCCTTCATTCGTTGTTGAATGATCTTGATCTTACCTGAAGTTTCCCTCACCACATCTGGTCCAAGCATAAACTTCTCGCCAGTCTCTATCCAACATGATGGTGAGTTACACGGTTTTCCGTACAAAGCTTCAAACGGAGCCATACCGATACTGGATTGGTAGCTATTATTATATGCAAACTCTACTAGATGCAAATGGTCATCCCATGATCCACCAAAATTCAATATACATGCTCTCAAGAGATCTTCCAAAATACGATTCACCCTCTCCGTCTGACCGTCGGTCTGAGGATGATATGCGGTACTGAGATGTAACTCTGACCCTAGAGCTTCTTGTAAGCTCCTCCAAAACCCACTAGTGAACAACGGGTCTCGGTCACTCACAATGCTTTTAGGTACTCCATGGAATCTCACTACCCATTTCATATACAATTCTGCTAACTTAGCTGCCGTTCTGGTCGATTTGACTGGTATAAACCTTGCACTTTTGGTTAATCGGTCCACAATCACCCAAATGCTATCATGTCCCGATCTAGTCCTTGGTAAACCATCGATGAAATCCATCGAGACTTGCTCCCATTTCCATTCGGGAATTTCTAAGGGCTGTAACAACCCACTAGGCTTCTTTTGCTCGGCTTTAACTAGCTGGCAATTCATGCACTTGGATATAAACTTCCCAACGTCTCGTTTCATCCCTTCCCAGTAGTAAGTCTGTTTCATATCTCGATACATCTTATTACCACCGGGGTGTATAGTCAGCTTTGAGTGATGACATTCTCTAAGCACTTCATCCCTCAATCCATTGACATTGGGTACAACAAGCTTTCCATTCTTTCTAAGCCATCTATCTCGATCAAGCCCATACTTGTTCATCTCCTCATCGATACCCATCTCTAACTTGGAGATGATTTCCAATAGGTTAGGATCGTCCCTCTGACTAGAGCCGATCCGCTCAATTAAAGTGGGTCTGATCGTCAAACTTGCTAACATTTCTGGATCCAATTCGCACTTTGGTCTGAAATCAAACCCCGCGATAAACTCCAGTTGCTTCCATTCAAGGAACATAGCCCCTAAGCTGGCATGTCTTCTACTCAATGCATCAGCCACCGCATTGCCCTTTCCTGGTGTGTATGCGATGTCAAAATCATAGGAAGCTAAGAACTCTAACCATCTCTGCTGACGGAGATTTAAATCCTTCTGGGAGAATAGATACTTCAACGACTTATGATCTGTAAACAGCTCAAATCTTTCTCCCAAGAGATAGTGTCTCCACATCTTTAACGCGAACACGATTGCTGCCAATTCTAAATCATGGGTCGGGTATCTTCTCTCGTGCGGTTTCAATTGCCGACTTGCGTAAGCTACAACCCTACCGCCTTGCATCAATACAGCACCCAGTCCGGTACCACAGGCATCCGTGTATACCGTCATCTCTTCATCCCCCTTAGGAATGACTAACACTGGTGCGCTTGTCAACTTGTCCTTTAGACTTTTGAATGCATTCTCGCACCTTTCATCCCAGACAAAAGCTTGATTCTTCTTAGTCAACTGGGTCAATGGTGCTGCTATCTTGGAGAAACCTTGGATAAACTTACGATAATATCCCGTTAACCCCAAGAAACTCCTTACATCCGTTGCATTCTTGGGCGTAGGCCAATCCTGTACCGTAGCCACCTTTGCCGGGTCCACGACAATACCATTCTCTGATACAACATGGCCCAAGAACCTCACTTCCCTCTTCTAGAAGTGACACTTCGAAAACTTTGCTTTCAATTGGTGTTTTCTCAACACCTCCATCACTATTCTTAAATGTTCCTTGTGTTCTTCCTCTGTCCTCGAATAGACCAAAATATCATCAACGAACACAAGGACAGACTTATTCAACTGATCTCTGAATACCCTATTCATAAGATCCACAAAATATGCCGGGGCATTGGTCAGCCCAAATGGCATAACCAACCATTCATAAAATCCAGACGGCGTTCGGAATGCCGTTTTAGCTATACTCTCAGCTTCCACTCTAAGCTGATGAAAACCTGTCGCGAGATCCAACTGAGAAAATATTCTCGTGCCACTCAACTGATCGAACAAATCATCTATCCGCGGTAGAGGATACTTGTTCTTCCTCGTCACTTTATTCAACTCGCGGTAGTCTACACACAAACGAAGGGAACCATCCGCCTTGGTAGCAAACACAACTGGTGCTCCCCATTCAGAAACACTCCTTCTGATAAATCCCTTCTTCAAAAGATCGCTAACTTGCACCTCGAGCTCTCGCTGCTCTCTTGGTGCCATACGATGAAGTGGCATCACTATAGGTCTGGCATCCTTTACCAAATCAATACGAAACTCAATCTCTCGGTGTGGTGGAAGTCCGGTCACTTCTTCAAAAACATCCGGATACTGGCCAACCACGGGCAAACCTGACAACTCACTATGCGGAATGTCGAGGGAGTTTAGAAAACTAGCCAATACCCCCTCACTGGGTAGACCACCAAACACTATCCTCCGCCCATTATCCGCTCTAGCTGTCACCAAAAAGCCCTCAAAGTCTACCACCACCCCGTATCTTCGGAGCCAATCTACTCCCAAAATAATGCCAAACCCAGTAAAGCCCAAAACAAAGCAATCACAACCAAACATGCATCCATGAATCGATAAGACCACATTACGACAAATCATGCTAAGGCTAGTCGAACCACCAATCGGGTTCGTCACTACTAAAGGTCTATCGACGATCTCGGGCTCCAATCCTACCCTATCTACCAGGTCACTAGATATGAAAGAACTGGAGGCTCCGGTATCAAACAAAACTCTAACAGGAACATCATAAACAGAAAGCATACCTTGAATGACGACATTCTTTCCCTTCTCCGCCGCAGTTGGGGCATTCGACGAAGAAGGAATAGCATTAAGGGCATATTCTTTCACCATTTGCTTTTCTTTAGGGGGCTATGGACACTTGTCCTTGTGATGTCCCATTTGGCCACAGTTGAAGCACTTCCTATCCGCTGGCTTGGCCCGACAATTACTAGCATAATGGCCCTTCTTACCACAGCTGAAGCACTCAACATCTTGCTTATTCTTTTTCTTCTGGCCATCCTTAGCCTGATTCTGCTTTCTCTTATTCTGGGAACCACCTTTGCCTCCACCACTAGCTTGTGGCTTTGGCTCATCTGCGGATGCAACATCAGTCTTCGACTTAGGGTAGAGGCTCTCTGATCTTAACGCTTTCCCCACAATCGATTCAAACGTCTCATCGATGTGGTTAATAAGTTTTTCCCCCAAGTACTGATCCAAACCAGTTATGAATTTCTCATTCTTTTTCTCGGCAGTATCAATGAGAGATAACCCATATTTTGACAAAGTGTCAAATTCAGCAATATACTCCGAGACAGCTCTGCCATTCTGCTTGAGCTCCAAGAACTTCTTGAACAGCATTGACTTCTGAGCAGCTGGAATGAACTTCTCGCTAAAGCGAGCCTTAAACTGCTCCCAAGTAATCTGATCTTCGGGAGTAGCTGCCTTTATAGCATTCCACCAATTCATTGCCCGCCCTTGCAGCTGACGGGACGCTAGCTTTCTTTTCATCGCATCCTCGATACCCAAATCCTCGAAGATACGTTCGCAACTATCCAACCAGTCCTGAACGTCCGTAGCCGACTCCGTTCCGTGGAATGACTTCCCACCAAGACTAGTATAATCCTTATTCAGCTTGGCGAAGTCGACTCTTGGTGCCTGCACTATTGGACCACCACCATTTCCACCATTGGGAGCTGCCCTCTGTACATCTCTAAGCATCTCCCTCATGAGGTCAGTAAACATCGTCCTCATGTCAGCAGCATTCCCATTGTTGGCTCCCCTACCAGCACCTCTAGTATATCGGCTCATCGTCAATCTGAAAAAGGAAACGATTAACGACTCCATAGTGGTGCTAGTGCAGTACGACTTCATCCTTATACTACTAATAGTATATATATATATATAGCTTTTAAAAACCAAAGTAATCACAAATACGCTCTCTCGTATACGTATATTATCTCTCCTTGATAACTTCCCTAGGTTAACTACGCAACCTAGAGCTCTGATACCAAGTGTGACGGCCCGTCCCGCACCAGCCTGCATTCCCTCCGAAAGTGCGCTGTACACATGCCCAGCTAGCACAGAACGGTCGTCAGAAGAGTAGAAAGAAGAGAATGAACTAATCAAGGAACCTGTAGAATGTCTCACATCGCATGGGATAAAATATAATAATAACATACTTGACATAAAACAGGCGAGACAGTGCATAAGCTGATAACTAAAATCAACATCAATCATCAGAGCAGCGGAAATCCATATACAGCTTATTACAATTTTCCAAATTTACTGTCTCTAAACAAAAGAAAGCTAAAGTAGAAGATACACCAACAATGCCCAAGCAGTGATCTTCAACAACACAGGGAGAATATTATGTATATAGTACGTGGAAGCCTCCTACTCGTCTCCGGATCATCTACCCATGCATCACCAGCTAACCTGTCTCTAGTCTGCTCGTGTGAGCACCCAGAGTAATAAGAGGAGACATAAAACTCTGGGTCAGACATAAAGCCTGGTATGAGCGATAAGCATCTAAACAGAATAATAACAGGTATACTAAGCCATACCTGAACCTGGACCTGCAACCAAAGAGTTAGTACCACATACCGTACAATACTCCAAGGTGCCATAATAAAGGGTGTGAGGATACGGGGGTGGGGTGTGCATGTCATAATGATAGCAAACAAATCAACCATAGCAACCATCCTCACATCTCTCACTCAGTGCGTAAAGCATACGATATCTACCACTTTGGAACACTAGACAAACTGAGGCAACGACGAATCCCGACTTGTAGGAACCCTGCTACGACCAAGCTAAACATATGGGGTCATGACCAAACATTTCAATGACCCACTTCATTGGTTGTAGCCCTTGGTTCTACCGATGCCATAATGGCCCTGAATCCGCCTTCGTACCTCCTACCATAGTGGTCCAAAGCTATAGACGTCGATAACTCCTTGGCACGCGTCCCGCAGCAAAGCCCAACCATGAAGCGAACTCGTTGATTCCCATCTGAATCTTAAGCTCTAACTTCTCATTTGGACTTCCTTTGCATCTCGGGTTTGGTCGAATTGGAGTGGGTCTTCAGAAGAGTCGTCGCGTAATCGCAGCTCCAATCCGGTTCGGTGCTCCTTCGGTTCGGGTCCTCCACTCGGTTCGGTTCGGGTCACAGTACTCCATCCGGCTCGGTGCTCCTTCGGTTCGGGTTCTCCACTCGGTTCGGTTCGGGTGTCTTGCTCCTGCTGTCGTTTCTTCAACTACTTCCGAGTCCTTCAGAGTCGCGGTCCGGGTCTCCCTTGTTGTCCCTGAAGTTCCACGCTGCTGGAGATGCCACCACCTTGGTTCAGTTCGGCTACCCAACCCCGATCCCCTTATCCGATCCGATCCCACTCTTTAGCTTACTCCGATCCGATCCGATCCTGCTCCATAGCTCCGATCCGATCCTCTGTCCAACTCCAACCCTAAGTAAACGGCCTTCCTTCTCGCCAAGCCTCCTCCAGTGACAAGTTCCAATCCAGTTCGAATCCCCTTGGTCAGTTTACAAATCCGATCCGACCCCTTTCTCCGATCCAAACCGGTTCAGAACCTGCACACTTCTGCAACTTTTCAGCGAGCTTTCTACGCCATTCGACGACGTTTTCGACCAATTTAACTATTCTAATCAATCATGAAACATACCATAGAGTCATAGCACATGTAACATCAATTGCAAACACCATAACAACAATTTGATAGATTTAAAATGGATCAAACATAGCTAGAACTCCTCATTTTCCCCTAATCACTCTTAATCATGTTCAAGCATACAATTAGCAAAACACATCGAAATTAACCCAAATTTCTAACAGAGCCTTAAAACATTATTTTAGAATTTTAAGAATTTTTCCAGAATTTATTTACGTATAAATTCGCTAATCTTCACTAATTACCCTTAATCACCGTAATTAGTGCAAAAACTATGCGAATCACTCACCTTGGCCACAAATGAAACACCAAATCTGAAATACTCTCTGTTTAGGTCGAATTCCTATGTATAGCAGCAGCTCCAACCTTGCTTTGTTGCTATTTGGCCTTGCTTTGATGTAGTTTAGGCTTAATCTTCACTAAAAATGTGTTTTGGAGTGGTTTTAGAGGATGGAGGCCATTACTAAGGTCTCAAGAAGGTTTGTGGCGGCTCAAAACTGAAATGAAAGTGATAACCTAACCATAATCAGTCCTCCTATACCTCTAAACCCGAAATTCCCCTCTGGGCCTAGCTGCTAATCACCCGGTTAAGCCCAATTAAGCTGTTTTTCACCATCTGAAACTTGTTTCAGCCATATCTCCCAAACGGTAAGTCCGTTTGGCTAATGTGACCACTCTACGGAAAGAGAAACCATCATCCGAAGCCAATGGAAGAGGTTTCAGGTCAAAATTCCTTTCCAGTCAAAAGTTATGGCCAAAACAGTGCCAACTAGGGGTAAAATGGTCATTTAAAAATCGAGAAAAATCATGAACATGGGAAATGACCCCAATAGTCGTCTCCCAAAGTTACATGACCATACGACTTCGTATGTGAAAGAAATAAATATCCTACGATCCTATGATGCGTAGAATACGGGTCGTTACAGGGTTAATAAATTTGAGTGGTGTAATAAAACCAGAAGGAAATTTAAATTACAGTATTGGGGAATAAAATTTAATATGGAATTAAATATTTAACTAAAAACAAGTTAAATAAAAATTAATAAAAAGAAGAAATGAAATGACTTGATTAAAGTAAATGTGTATTGTGAATTGTTTGTTGGTTGCTAGATTGATCGAATATAAGAATTCATCAACAGTTGTATGAACTGAAAACTAGAAAATAAATTTCAGTATAAAATCAATATGAAATATAACTAAATGGTTTAACCCCATATTGGTTATTTCCATTATATATCAAGTTGAGTGCAGATTGAAAATGGAAGAGCTATTAGTTGCCGAACTTTGTGATTCGAGTATTGGGTGCCCGACAAAAAGGTAAACCTTAATATTATTGATTGGGTGTTTGAATTTATACCCGATATGGGTAGCCGCTTGTCTTTTATTTTCTTTGGATCAATATGAGAGGCCCAGAGTGGCATTTGTAGTTGTTTGGATCAAACAGTACATATGAGGTGCTGGCGAATTTTTCGTAAATTATTAAGACTTAGATATTTTTGATGATATTTTAAATTAATTATTTTGGTACGAAAATTGAAATTTGAACATTCTTCTTAACCTAGTAATTTTGGGGATGAAATTCTTTTAAGGGTGGAAGAATGCAACGACCCGGATTTTTCCATCTATTTGATTCGAATATTTAAATTTGTTTTAAATATTATATTGGATTTGATTATGGAATCTAATATCGAATTCGTTAATCAAACGACGACTGAGCATTTATATTTATAATTCAAATTATAAAACGAACTCAAAACGGCGCGGTAGTTCGTAAAATCGAGTTTGAACTTCAATTGATCATACAAAATACGTTTTAAATCAGATTTCTATGAAACAAGAAATGTTGCAATCGTTTTGATCATAATTTTCTAATGGAAGGGAAAAATCGATTTTTCGTGTTATACAATTTGTTTTACGTCCAAATCAAATTTTCTAATAGTCGTTGTAGTATCGTTTATAAGCCATAACGGTTTATTTAATATAATTAAATATTGAATTCAAATTTGGACAATATTTTTGAGACGTGGTTATAATTTAAATTTTAGAATTTTACTGTAATTTTTTGTTGGGAAAATAAACAACTTTTTATTTGGAATATTTTACACCCTATATCGACACTTTTGGAATTTCACAGAATTAATAAACTAGTCTATTTTATTACATATTTTTGATCGTGGCACACTGCTGTGCACAACGGAATTTTTATTTTTGTCAATAGCAAGTCGTATGCGGACAGAATTCTATATAGCGGAGTATGTTTTAACTTTTTAACTAAATATCGTTTGTCATCTTCAAAGGGAAAAATCATTAGTCCTTTCAACAGTGAAATGCAGTGTTGTCCATTAAATACCGAGAGTGACAAAACAAAGCCCTCTGAAATGAAAGCAACCATGCTGGGTATAGGCCGAAATCCTCGACTAAAGATAAAGCGTACCCTATTCTAATTTCTCAACGTACAATGCATATAATGATTAAATAAATGCTTATTGATAACAAAATGAGTAGCCTGCGTCCCTACAACTAGCAGTGCCCAATTCTTTATTTCTGCAACTTCACACATGCTAACCGTGCTGGACCATGCACAGCCTACAAAGTTATCACATGCTACCCTAAGGAAAACTCCATAGGCAAATTGAAAATCACCGACAAATCAAATGGAGCCTTTCAAAGCATCGTTTCAGCCCAACATATTTATGCCTTCACTATAACAATCTAAACAATGTACGCTCACAGCTAATAGAAGTGCAAACAATATATATTTAAATGAACACAGCCGTAAATCATACAAATCTACCCTGTTGCTTAAACCCTAAGCAAGTAAAAGCATACCCATAGTGTCTATATTTCAGCAAACCAGGGCCATTTCGATCCAGCTACCCTATCTTTTTCCTCCTATCTTATCGACTGCAAAAGCACATGCAAAGAAGAAAACCGGAGACAAACTTTGTGCAGCTACCCCATCTTTTCTTGCTTTTCACTTGAGATTACCAATGCATGCACATCAAGCAGACCTACCCTATATACGTCCCTTCCAAACAAACATTTGCGTGACTGCCAAACCAAACTTACCTGACGGGCAAGGCTCCATCACTATAAATATTGAAGCGTTCATCCATTTTCTGAGCAAACACGCAGTGAACGATAATGGTGATGAATCTTTAAAATATATAAAATTAAAATATTGAAAACAGCATTGATGGAGAAAGCCGTAAGCGAAGGGAAGGAGATGCTGCTACATGCGGTGGTCGAAAAGTGTTCTCCGGTGGTCATTGGCAGCGGCATTCTTCCAGTAATTTATTGAGGATGGGGCGCTTTTCGAGGGAGGAGGATGTTGCGTGGAAGGGCACGAAGGAGGGGTGACGACTTTGGTTTACTGGATATGACCAAGGTGGAGCATATCGAAGACCTTTTGGTTGTATACTACAGCAAGGTGTTGTATGTCTTGTATGGTTGTGTGCCAATAGTTCAAAGAGGAACTGGAAGAGGGACATTTGGCTGAAGCTATAACATGTTGTTCATGCAAGAAGGAGTCAACTGGGAGTTTGTTGAGCCTGATGAAGTGGTTACCGACGGTGTGGTGGAGCATTTGAACCAAGGAAGCCGAGAGTGCACGTGAAGGAAGAACAACATATTCATGTCGGAGGGATAATACTTTGTACCTTCGGTGGAGCAGTGCTGTTGTAACACCCCACCTCCGCCAGGGTGGCTCTTGCAAGCAACTCTGATTTTGGCGGGGCGTTTTTTTTAAAACAAGGTAAACATGCATAATGATATAGCAAGGCAGGACATGACATATATATATATATATGTAAATAAACAGAGTAAGTAGATAAAACAACGGAAGATTTTTAAACCATTTCAAAACACAAGTCTGGTACATAAAAATGTCAATTTCCCAAAATTACAAGTCTAGATAAATACATCTTCTGATAAACTGAAATACATAAGTACTATCCCCAAATAAGAGTGATGACCCATAGCGGCTCAAATCCAAAGCATACATGAGCTATCCAAGGAAGCAGCTAAAATCCAAGCTAGGCTCCAGTATTCCCTCCCTGAGAACCTGGGGGGGGGGGGGGAAACGGAAGAAAAGAGGCGAAAGAAAACAGGTCAGTCAAAAAGACTGAGTAAGCCCTGCTACGATCAGTCTATAAACTAATAAAGTTAATCATCATGATGGAAACTGAGATGATCATAGATAACAACATACTGGCATGGTAAATTAACTACAAGATAGATAGAGGTGTCATCGCGTAAACAAGGTTAAGTTTTGCACCACGGTGTACTAGCAAACCAACACAACAGGTATTGATCCCTTGGCCCAAGCTTTGACCCAATAACATGAAGTGACCTTAATATAAGGTCCAGCCCAACGGTCTAGTCGATCGGCTCCCTATAAACCTAACACGTCAAGTGTTGGTGTCCATATGGCCCACATATGGTTGTAGTTAGACTGTGCTGGGTCCACCTTTGGGTGTATCAAGCCCTCGGGTGTCAACCCCAGACACTTAAGCAATAATGCACAGCCCTAACCTACTGGTACCCGTGCCTCGAGTTTGTCCAACACCGGACTACGTGCACGTCCGTAGCCCGCCTGGACCCGCACCGCTGTACCACTCAGCCATCGCCTTTTGGTCGCTTACATCCGTCCAGTAATCGTGCCCCGCCCTAGCCTAGCTTCTAGGGTTGTGAATGATACCAAACTGGGATTACTGTTAGAACAGACCACGTTGCTAGGGTTTCCTAAGAGGGTTAAGTGTGGTTTAACCCTTCACTAATCATGGATTAAACTAGTTAAGTGTAACCAACAGTTTACCACTTAACCCCATTTCAATCCCTCGTATCCCCAAATTGGTTAAGTATTAGTGGACCCTGACTTAACCCTAATCATGAGGCATTAATTAATTTAATGCACCTTAACCTCTCACATTAGACCTTGTTGTGGTTACTAGTTAGGCCGGGCGGGTCCGGGTAGGTTTACACCACAACTTAGTCTAACCTCGGGTTTTGGCACCATATGACCAACTTCTCAGATTGGGTCTTATTGTTTGTAGCCACTAGTTAAGCCGGTAGGTTCCGGGTAGAATTACGCTACAAACTCAACCCAACCTCGAATTGGCCACACTTATGTTTTCTAAGTGTCATGTCCACTTTATTTCAAAACATAATTACAAGTCAACAAATGCTTGGGTAGACCTAACTTAATAGGTAAATTCCCAAGGGGTAGACCTAACTTAATAGGTAAATTCCCAATCTTATATTTTTATGTATTTTAAGTTTACCCAAACCCCCCAACGTCATTCTATCGCTTACATATTCGTAATAACGCATAAAGGATAGGAAGAGGGATCTTGGCATAACGTACATGGTGAACTTGCATATCACAACAAACATGCATAACACGTTAGACTTGCATAACTTAGCATAGTGAACTTGCATATTACCATAAACATGCATAACATATTAAACTTGCCTAACATGGCATAGGGAACTCGCATAAACATGCTTAACTTATTAAACATGCATAACATGGTATAGTGAACTTGCATAAGCATGCATAACTTATCAAACTTGCAAATCATGGCATAGTAAACTTGCATAAACATGCATAACTCAATAAACTTGCAAATCATGGCTTAGTAAACTTGCATAAACATGCATAACTCAATAAACTTGCAAATCATGGCTTAGCAAACTTGCATAAACATGCATAACTCAATAAACTTGCAAATCATGGCTTAGCAAACTTGCATAAACATGCATAACTCAATAAACTTGCATATTATGGCTTAGTAAACTTGCATAAACATGCATAACTCAATAAACATACATAAATCCCAATTTGCATCACATATTAACTTTAGAGTTTCTAAAATGAAGGTAAGAGGGCTTACAATGCTTATGCGGACTCAAATGAGTATAGCAATTGTAAGGAACCCCTTATGCAACTAATTAAAACCCCCAAATGCAAGCAAACTTGATCAAGACTCCTCCTTTATGATGCCAATAGAAAAACAAGCCTTTAATGCAAGCTAAGGAGGATCATACAAGCCTAAATATACTTGTATGCATGGAAAATCACTTAGGAATTAATTTAGGAATTGTATGAAGAGGGTGGAGGCCATGAGAGTTTTGATTTTGGCATAGTTTAGTTACTAGATTGAATAATGAGTGATTTAGGGTAGGTTAGGGTCTTATTTATAGATTAGGCTAGTGATTTGGACCATAGGATTAACCCTAGATTCAATTAGGTCCATCAGATCTCGGAACTCTCTAGAAACAGGCCACAAGACCCAACCCTAATCAGAAATGGTGCACCAGGCTAAACAGCCGGGCACCCCCTGTCGACAGGGCTGTCGACAGGGCAGTCGACATGCTAAGACCCCTGTCGATAGGCCTGTCGACATGGGGTCCTGGGCGGGAGTTTTTCCCGCCTGCGCCAGTTTGCCCTATCCCTAGTTTTTAATTTTAAAATTTAAATCTGTTTTTACTTAGGAATTTTCTGAAAACTTCAATGGGCCTTAACTGGGTCATACAGACTCCGATTTTCGAAAACTCGGACTCTATTTCGCGTATTTTTCCGAGACGAACGCAATGGCATAGCCCGTTTCCCTTGATTAAGATTTTAGAATTAAATTCTGCCTCAATTTACATTATTACAGGTTATTGAAAATACGGGTTGTTACATTCTCCCCTCCTTAAAGGATTTCGTCCCCGAAATCTTCAAGTTAGGAAGAACATATCCTACCATCCAACATCCATCTACTCAAAACATCATCCACGAGCAATCATTGTCCTTAAAGGATTCTAAATGTGGTATGAACATATGCAAAAGTGTGTGTATATGTACTTACCTAATGCAAAAAAAATCAGGCGGATACTGATACAGTAAACCTCCTTAATGCGTATGTATGTAAATCAGGCGGTTACTGATACAGTAAACCTCCTTAATGCATATGTATGTCAGTGAAATGAATCCATATGTATGCAAATTCCTAAATTCATAGTATCTATATGAGTGCACATAAAATTCATCCATATGCAACATCCATGTGGTGGCACAACAAGTTTCAATCATGAATAAGCATAAACACTCATGCATATGCAACATGAAGAGTGTGTGAGCCGATCTAGTGCCTAATGTGTATAATGCATCCACGAGTAACCACTTGCAAACACTTGCAACCACTTGCAAACATCAAGCATAACATGTTTCAAATACATGTTTCATCCAAAGGGTTTCTACCTAAGGTTCTCATGACAAGATAGACACGATAAACTAGATAAACTAGATAAACTCCTTTTTGGATTACAAGAAATCCATTCAAACTTTGACATATAGTACTAACCGATGAGTCTTAACCCCCTTATGGAGTTTACAACAGAAATAAGATCGAGAATGGGACCGAGAGGATATATATACAAAAGATAACTTGCAAGCAAGCTCCACAGGAAAACAAGGATCAAGGATGCACTCTTAAAAAGAGATATGATGCGCGTATCTAGTCTTCACTCTTCTTAGTCACGTTTCCTTGAGCCTAACTCCACTGTGCTTTGACTATCTTTCACTTCATGATTCCTTGGCTTCCTAACTCCTATTTCCCAAATTCGAGTTGGAACTCATTTCATTATCGCCTCTCGTCTTCCTCTTTCACTTATTCTTCTTTCATCATACTCGGTCTAAACATAACTGTAACCTCATGGTTTCATGCAAGCTTTCCAAAATTCACCAGTGAATCCTGGATCTCGTCTACTTACTATAAAGTATTCCATGCAACAGAACTTTTCTTGAAAATACCAATCCACGTTGCCAATTGCCCTTATAAACGTGATTTTCTATAACTTATGCTTAATCGAAATGAACCATCCGCCTATGAGTGATAGGCCATACCTAGATTCAATTGCCTACCCATGGCTTCCTGTAGGCTATTTCAAAACTGGCCAACTTCTTGAGGGTAAACCGTTGCTGACCATGATGCAGTCCTCTTGCTCTTCACTGGACTGGAATGAGCACTCTTCGTGAGTCTACCTATTATGACCCACATACTCGTATTCCCTTTCTTTGATCTAGGTAGCCCATCCACATAATCTATCGAGATGTTTTCACACTTCCCTTGCGGAACCTCCAATGGAGGTAATGGCCCACTGGGCTTCTATGACTTGGCCTTGACCTGGTGGCGCAACATGCATCCTGAGACCAACTCGGCCACCTCCTCGAGTGATGCGCATCTTCAAGAACCTTCTTTACCAAGTCTTCCACCCGAGGAACACATAATCTCTCATCGTGCCTTAGTCATCCCTTGTCATCTATAATATATCTAGTGAGGTGACTTAACATCTCGCCCCGAATCAACTGGTCCATGTTCTTGACTAACTGCGGGTCTTCTTCCTGCGAAACCCCCTTCTTGATCCAGAAGAGTAAGTCTAAGCTCCGGGAATGCTAAATAACTAGCCAAACGGAGAAAGCTTCTTACTTCAATTGCCCTCCTCAGAGTTTTCCGGTCTTAAACCGCACCCACTTTAGCGGAATCCACCGCTAAGCCTTACTTAGGAACTATGTGCCCAAGAAATCCAACTTATTTCCTCCAAAGTGATATTTGGAGAACTTGACCTTCAACTGGTGGTTCTAAGCGTATCCATCACCTCCTTGAGATGTCTAGCATGCTCTTCCTCGTTCTTTTGAGGAGATCAAAATATCGTCTATGACGACCATGACAAACTTGTTCAAGGACTCCCTAAACACCCTACCCATCCAGTTTACGTAATATGCGGGTGCATTAGTCAAACCAAATAGCATGACTAGCCATTCTAACAAATCCATCTAGAGTCCTAAACGCAGTCTTGTCAATTCCATCCTCAGCCATCCTAAGCTGATGGGATCCGGTAGCTAGATCAAAAGAAAACAGATGCTCCTACCAGCTGATCAAACAAATCATCGATCCTTGGTGACGGTTGTCTATTCTTCTCACGATAATCAACATGTAAGCTAAGCAAACTATCCACATCAGTAACGAATACTACTGGAGCACCCTACTCGAAAATGCTTCGTCTCAGGAAGTTCTTCTCAAGCAACTCCTTGACTTGCTTTCTTAACTCTCATCTCGTGAGGTCACGTGCCTAACCGGCCACGAAACTGGCTTGGTATTACCAACCAGATAATGCGGAAATCTATCCCACGTCTAAGGGTAACCCCTTCACTTCACCCAAGATATCAGGATATTTTTGGACCACCCTCACCGATTGCAAACTATCGATAGACGAGTCGAGGGATTTCAAGATAACATAACATGACGGGACCCATAGGGTTACTAGAAATTTCTAGGGTATTCCCGAGGCGAGTCATGAGCCTCACAACCCTATACACAAAAACCAAGAATGGCTCCAAAACAGGACAACCATTCCATGCCCAAAACCAACCCATATCCCCGGAAACCGAGAATATAAACATCCCACGAGGATTCTATACTCAAGATAGAAATTTTCAAATCCACTCAGACCACAGACTAACGGGCAGAACCCCCAATTGGATTTGAAACACATACGGGATCATCAACTAGACTAGTACTTAGGTGCAAACTTTCAACTAGATCAGATGAAATAAAACTATGCGATGTGCCAGAATCAAACAAAGTACGAACAGGGAAAATCAGAAAATGTAAACAAGACTTTCAACAGAAACACTACCTCTATCATAAGCTGGACGAACGGTATTGAGGGGATGAACTCGCCCTCCAGATAGTCCTGCATACTGAGTCTGACCTTGCCCTTGTTTCCTTGGGCAATCCTTGTTGAGATGTCCAAACTCACCACAATGAAAGCATTCGCCCCGCTTTCTCTTCTTCTTCCTACATTCCCTGGCTACATGTCCAACTTCACCACAGAAGTTGCATTTCCTATTCCCTCTTGGCTTGTCCTTGCGGTTGTGGTTATTCTTGCCCCGTTTCCCGGAATTTACTCTCTTACCTTGAGACTCATTCGCCTTGACCTCTTTCTTGTCATTGTTATCTTCTTCTTGAAGTAGGGCCATATTCACCAAATTCTCGAAAGTCGCCCCCAAGGGTATATGAGACATGGCCAAACCATGTAATGGCTCGTTTAATCCTAGAGCAAAGTGTAGGGCCTTCTTCTGGGCGGTATTAACCGAGTCTAAATCGACCCGAGCCAGTTGATTAAACTTATCTATGTATTCCCTAATAGTCATGTCCCCTTGCTTTAGTGATAAGAACCTTAGTCCAAACCTTCCTCTAAAATCATCCCAAGTCTCAATTGGCCTAGTAGCGGTGGTGACTACCCACCAACGTGCAGCTTCTTCCTTTAGCAACCATACTGCTAATAAAACCTTCCTGCGGTCACCTATATCAAAGGTGGCTAAAAGAACTTTGGTCTCTTTCAACCAATTCCTTGCCTCTACAAAAGTCTCTGTTCCACTAAAATTCTTGCCACCCATCATCTTAAAGTTCTTACAAGTTTCCGCAAACTCCGTTTGTGGAGGCTGAGGGGGAAGAGGAACATCAGCTACGGGAGGAGGAGGAGGAACAGCGGCCTCGACTGGAAAGACAACATTAGAGACACCCGGGACCGGTGCCGTGACTTCCAAGTACCGACGAAACCAATCGGGTATTGTTACTCCATCGGGCAAGATGAGATTATCAGACATGCTGGAAATGAAAAGAAAAGAGTTCAAACGAGGGATCAAAGGATAGTGCTAATGGCTTTTTGGGGAATAGCCTTTTTAAAAATAACTAGACTTTTCTTTGGAAAATACTTAATACTTGGTTTTGAAAATAGTTTTTCTTTTCAAAAGTTTTAAAAACCTTTTTATCCCTTCTCGTAAACCATATGCTCTGATACCAAATGTAACACCCCACCTCCGCCAGGGTGGCTCTTGCAAGCAACTCTGATTTTGGCGGGGCGTTTTTTTTAAAACAAGGTAAACATGCATAATGATATAGCAAGGCAGGACATGACATATATATATGTAAATAAACAGAGTAAGTAGATAAAACAACGGAAGATTTTTAAACCATTTCAAAACACAAGTCTGGTACATAAAAATGTCAATTTCCCAAAATTACAAGTCTAGATAAATACATCTTCTGATAAACTGAAATACATAAGTACTATCCCCAAATAAGAGTGATGACCCATAGCGGCTCAAATCCAAAGCATACATGAGCTATCCAAGGAAGCAGCTAAAATCCAAGCTAGGCTCCAGTATTCCCTCCCTGAGAACCTGGGGGGGAAACGGAAGAAAAGAGGCGAAAGAAAACAGGTCAGTCAAAAAGACTGAGTAAGCCCTGCTACGATCAGTCTATAAACTAATAAAGTTAATCATCATGATGGAAACTGAGATGATCATAGATAACAACATACTGGCATGGTAAATTAACTACAAGATAGATAGAGGTGTCATCGCGTAAACAAGGTTAAGTTTTGCACCACGGTGTACTAGCAAACCAACACAACAGGTATTGATCCCTTGGCCCAAGCTTTGACCCAATAACATGAAGTGACCTTAATATAAGGTCCAGCCCAACGGTCTAGTCGATCGGCTCCCTATAAACCTAACACGTCAAGTGTTGGTGTCCATATGGCCCACATATGGTTGTAGTTAGACTGTGCTGGGTCCACCTTTGGGTGTATCAAGCCCTCGGGTGTCAACCCCAGACACTTAAGCAATAATGCACAGCCCTAACCTACTGGTACCCGTGCCTCGAGTTTGTCCAACACCGGACTACGTGCACGTCCGTAGCCCGCCTGGACCCGCACCGCTGTACCACTCAGCCATCGCCTTTTGGTCGCTTACATCCGTCCAGTAATCGTGCCCCGCCCTAGCCTAGCTTCTAGGGTTGTGAATGATACCAAACTGGGATTACTGTTAGAACAGACCACGTTGCTAGGGTTTCCTAAGAGGGTTAAGTGTGGTTTAACCCTTCACTAATCATGGATTAAACTAGTTAAGTGTAACCAACAGTTTACCACTTAACCCCATTTCAATCCCTCGTATCCCCAAATTGGTTAAGTATTAGTGGACCCTGACTTAACCCTAATCATGAGGCATTAATTAATTTAATGCACCTTAACCTCTCACATTAGACCTTGTTGTGGTTACTAGTTAGGCCGGGCGGGTCTGGGTAGGTTTACACCACAACTTAGTCTAACCTCGGGTTTTGGCACCATATGACCAACTTCTCAGATTGGGTCCTATTGTTTGTAGCCACTAGTTAAGCCGGTAGGTTCCGGGTAGAATTACGCTACAAACTCAACCCAACCTCGAATTGGCCACACTTATGTTTTCTAAGTGTCATGTCCACTTTATTTCAAAACATAATTACAAGTCAACAAATGCTTGGGTAGACCTAACTTAATAGGTAAATTCCCAAGGGATAGACCTAACTTAATAGGTAAATTCCCAATCTTATATTTTTATGTATTTTAAGTTTACCTAAACCCCCCAACGTCATTCTATCGCTTACATATTCGTAATAACGCATAAAGGATAGGAAGAGGGATCTTGGCATAACGTACATGGTGAACTTGCATATCACAACAAACATGCATAACACGTTAGACTTGCATAACTTAGCATAGTGAACTTGCATATTACCATAAACATGCATAACATATTAAACTTGCCTAACATGGCATAGGGAACTCGCATAAACATGCTTAACTTATTAAACATGCATAACATGGTATAGTGAACTTGCATAAGCATGCATAACTTATCAAACTTGCAAATCATGGCATAGTAAACTTGCATAAACATGCATAACTCAATAAACTTGCAAATCATGGCTTAGTAAACTTGCATAAACATGCATAACTCAATAAACTTGCAAATCATGGCTTAGCAAACTTGCATAAACATTCATAACTCAATAAACTTGCAAATCATGGCTTAGCAAACTTGCATAAACATGCATAACTCAATAAACTTGCATATTATGGCTTAGTAAACTTGCATAAACATGCATAACTCAATAAACATACATAAATCCCAATTTGCATCACATATTAACTTTAGAGTTTCTAAAATGAAGGTAAGAGGGCTTACAATGCTTATGCGGACTCAAATGAGTATAGCAATTGTAAGGAACCCCTTATGCAACTAATTAAAACCCCCAAATGCAAGCAAACTTGATCAAGACTCCTCCTTTATGATGCCAATAGAAAAACAAGCCTTTAATGCAAGCTAAGGAGGATCATACAAGCCTAAATATACTTGTATGCATGGAAAATCACTTAGGAATTAATTTAGGAATTGTATGAAGAGGGTGGAGGCCATGAGAGTTTTGATTTTGGCATACTTTAGTTACTAGATTGAATAATGAGTGATTTAGGGTAGGTTAGGGTCTTATTTATAGATTAGGCTAGTGATTTGGACCATAGGATTAACCCTAGATTCAATTAGGTCCATCAGATCTCGGAACTCTCTAGAAACAGGCCACAAGAACCAACCCTAATCAGAAATGGTGCACCAGGCTAAACAGCCGGGCACCCCCTGTCGACAGGGCTGTCGACAGGGCAGTCGACATGCTAAGACCCCTGTCGACAGGCCTGTCGACATGGGGTCCTGGGCGGGAGTTTTTCCCGCCTGCGCCAGTTTGCCCTATCCCTAGTTTTTAATTTTAAAATTTAAATCTGTTTTTACTTAGGAATTTTCTGAAAACTTCAATGGGCCTTAACTGGGTCATACGGACTCCGATTTTCGAAAACTCGGACTCTATTTCGTGTATTTTTCCGAGACGAACGCAATGGCATAGCCCGTTTCCCTTGATTCAGATTTTAGAATTAAATTCTGCCTCAATTTACATTATTACAGGTTATTGAAAATACGGGTTGTTACAGCTGTAGCAAGCAGCTGAAGGAATGACTGAAACGTAAGGGGCATGCGTTGAATGTTGTAGGAGTCCATGGTACTGGAAAAATTAAAGTAGAGAAGGGATGTCCATAAATGGTCAGTACAAGAAGGACGAGTTGCAGTAGCTTATCGTGTTCGGTCGAGGGGAGGATGCGCAGTCTAATGATGTTTCGGTGGGGGACGGAGTGGTACGGTGGAGAGGGAAAGCAAGAGGAGGTGGGCATGTTTTGGTGTAGAGAAGCTGTGCATATATTTTAAAACAAATGGATCAGAAGGGGAGAGATGGCAATAGCAGCTCGAAAGGAAAAGGTGGAAGCGTACTATAGAGGACGGGTTATAATTATTATGGGAAGTTTGCATGCATGGAAGGTTATACCTGTAGCTGGTTTTTAACTTGGGAGGAAATATATGTAGAAGAAGAATGGAACAAAAGGGTATGCGGGCTATTGTTGTCACGTTGGGGACTTGGGCTGAGAAGGTCTGTGGGCTTGGGCCTACACATTTTAAAAAAGAAGAAATATAAAAGTCAAGAGCAAGTAAAGAAGGGATGTCAGCGTTGGCAATTGGTCTTCGAACGGATGCAAGGAGTTACACTTTTTTTGTTGTTTGGAAAGTTATGGGGAGACAGGAAACGCGGAGTGACGTGGTAAGATTAACGGTAAAATTTTAGTTAATGAATTCATTAATTTAATCTAATTATATTCATTAATATATAAATGTATAATATCGATAACATAACCATATATTATCAAAAATCAGCGAAATCGAATTGATTGGAATCACAACGAAGGGCACAACGCTGGTGAACAGTTTCAAACAGGATTGGAAGAAAAAGAAATAACGCGATAACAGTCATTCGAAAATCAAAGGTGAGTTAATTCTCACACATTTTTGAAATACTAGGACGTGCTAAAATCATATAATTAGATTAAATCATTAATAATTGGTTGATTGGATGTCCTGAATGCCTATGGTTGATTTATATGGTTGATATGAATTATATTATCATCAGTTAATATATTCAAATTAAAATCATATGCTGTTATAAATTATATGCTGATCTATGATGCAGGGAAGAACAAGTAGGAGGAATCAAACCGGATTCCTCAAATATTTAGTATGCTGTTATTTTATATTTTATATGAACTGTTTAAAACCCGTTGACTTTAAAACCCTGTTGATTGTGGTTGAACTTTGAATCAATATGTAGTATTGATTACAGAATAAATAGCAGATGGCCCAGATTTACACCATTTTATAAAGATTGATTCATCGTTAGATGAATCACTAGAAATGAAGATATGGAATTTATTTTATAACCGAATATAGATTTTTAAATATATTGTTTTAAATGGAGTCCTAAAAAAAGTAACGTCCCAGATTTTTCTTTCATTTAAATTTGAATATTTAAATCTTTCTTTAATATTTTATTGGGATTTTAATCGAAGTTTATATCGAATTTATTTATTTAAAATGGAATTCGTGAATATCGGTATGAATTTAGAACATTCAACGTAGATTCTACTATATATATATATATATACATATATATACTATGAGGAGGAACGTGCTCCGCGTACTATTAAATTTTCATATTTACTGATTGAAAAATATTGATATATTGCGGAAATTTGATTACTAAACAACATTTTAAACCCTTGTTATTGTAACAATCAAACTGCACATACACATGAACTGAAAGTAGTAAGAAGTTGTCGTAACTAGAATAAACATGTTACAATTTTGAAATCATTAGTCTTAAATTTTAATTCATAAAAAAATTTAATGATGGAATAAAAGCGTAGTGTCTAAATAAAGGAGTACACTCAAATCCAAATCAGTACATGCTATAATTTACGTCTGCAAACCATCGTAATATGCAAGAATGAAGTTCTATTGTACAACTAAACCAAACTATCATGTATATGTATATTTAAACACCTATTCACCGTCCTCTCTTTTCTTGCTTACACTGTCTTCCGAAAAATCACGCATGCTAAGATATTTTTATTTGCCAAACCAATGCAGCCTACTCTACTACCTTCAGCTCGAAGTCAGTTTATTGGTTACCGCGCCGAGTCTTTTCTTTTCAACAACAGTGTATTTTCTTTTTCCCAAATATGAAGCCTTGCCGATAAAGTTTTAGGCATCCCAGACCTAGCATGCAGCTTTGACAAACATATACAAGAAGGGACAATTCATTCTTCCCTTTCCAGTACAAAACGTGCTCGCTTCTTGACTGCACGTCCAGACTAGAATCATACCTATTCACATGCTTTCTTTTCGAACGGCCCACCCCAAGTCAAGTGAAACCATGCAGCTATTCACCCTATCCTCAATCAAAATCATACAGCTAAAATAGTATGTGCAAATATAAATTTATTTATGTGCAGCATACTCATTAAATGCTCGCAACATGCCTATATGAAGAGGGTACAGACCGAGACAACTCAAGCAACATCAAGAGCTAATGATAATTGAAAACACGCCACAACTATTGAAAATGAACATATCTGCTGCTGTATCAAATTTTATAGTCTCCATTAGACTAATGAACGAAAGGGAAACGCAGGAACAAGTCTTTTTCTTCTCAGCTACCCTTAGCTGCCTTCAGCTAATGTCTCCTTTTTCTCACCTACACCGTCTTTTCTGTCTTTCATGCGACGAGATAAGTGCATGATAACCTACTCAAACCCCAGACCTATTGTTTGTAGACAGTAGACGGCACCCTACTGTGTACTCGTCGAAGTTAAGCTATACATATCCTAACTTATCCCCACTATAAATAGAGCTGGCTTCGTTCATTACTAGAACCCAAAACCATGAAAAGAAAAATAGAAACTTAGCTCTCAAGGAAATAAATCAAAAGACAATACTCCAGTCATTTAAAATAAAAACGGGGGTTTGTAAGCAAGGTGGTGAGCGGACATGGCGAGGATGGAAGTGTGTCAGGCCGTGATGCGGTGCTCCGGCTGTCCGGACACGGTGCAGATAAACGGGTGAGTGTGCTTCATTATATGGTGATGTACTAAGTATCTGGGAGTATGGCGGATGGGAAAATGGGACGTGAGGGAAAACAAATGGGAGAAGCAGAAGGCATACGGTGGAGCAATATTTAGAAGGGTCCATGCGAAAGGGAAATGGGTTGTAGTTGTGCAGAATGGGAAAGTGGCCGTATGTGTTTTGGTGAATGGCAAGTGTGGGTGCAGTTATGAGGACGTGTGGTGTATGGTGTCTCTTGAATGAAGAATAGAAAGCATGGGGTATCTTGGGACATGAAGAAAGGTGAAGCAAGGTAGGCATAGACGGTGAACAAGGGGTGTCAGTGAGACGGTGTCGGGAAGCATTGTGTTGCATTGGTGCTAAGTTGCGGTATGGCGAAGGAGTGTCGGTTTCGAAATATTGGCGGTGAGGACATATGGTTGTTTCAGTGATGTACAACATGGGGAAGGTTTGAAGTTTGAATGCAAGTTGCAGTTGGGAATGGAAGTAAATACAGTAAAGAGTACATGGAAACTAAAAGGAAAGAGAGGAACTGGGCGAAGTGTTGAAGCAGAAGACAATAGAGAGAGGAACAGTAGCAGCATGGTATAAATTTCTAACATGCGAAAATGATTATATGTGCTAATCATACTTAGTTATAATTAATAATATATACACACTGCACGTGAAAACTGTAGATAGGAATTTGAGTTAAGAATGCCTAAACTAGTTTATGCTGGCCTTAGTTAATAGCATATGCGGTCTTGAATAATTTACACATGCCTATTAATTAAGTATATATATGTAATATGGACTGGTATCCTGTATTTCGAAAGTGCCTCAACCCGTTTTTCACAATGTGCCTGACCTTGCCAGATCCATTTCCAACTGTATTATTTAACATTGTTTAATTCATTTGCTCAATGATTACTGAAATTTGAACCAACGAGTCACCTATGATGTTTTTAAATATACTTTTATTTGGTATGCATCCATTTTGGTTTATGGACCAGCAGCATGGCAAATATAAAGTCTTAATTGTAATATAATAACCAATTTGTTCATAGCATGATTTAAGTTCAAATGTACCAAATCTTTCGAATGTTTCTAATCTTTTAATTGTGCCTTCCTCCTTTTATGAACATGGCAAGTTAAGTATAAGCTTATAATAAATTATAATATATTATTTAAGTTTTAATAATAAATAACATATTATAACGATGTCATACGTACACAAAATCAGACTAAACAAAGAGCATTGGGCTCCTACCAACGGACGCATGATTTTGGATGAAAACGGACGGAGTAAACGCAGCTGGTAGCATGTAAAGCGAACCGTTCTGACAACGAATGGAAACTCAAGGTGAGTTCAACTCACTCATTTTACCCCGTTTATATTTTATAAATCAGATTTTATTTTGTATGTGATGTTTGCTATTAGTTGATGAATGAATGACTGTTTGCATATACAATGAATATTTTTAATATTCACTGATTAAATTAAACGCTCGTTTTATTTAATCGAATTAAACCATTATTTTTAACGATTATATTCCAAACAAGGCAACTTACCTTGTTGGTTACGTTTACAATAATATAAACATATTAAATAAGTAATTTGAATGTTTGGATGGACGTTATAAATTGGTTGTTGACCATTGTTAGTTAAACTGTTTATTTCCGTGTACCATGATAAATATATTATTGTATTAAATTTGAAGTAACCCATTGTGATGCAGGGAAGGACATGTTGGAGGGATCCAACCGGATTCCTTAAATATGTTGTTTCTATTCATATTATATTATATGGACTATTTAACCAGTATGGTTGATTCACTATTGATCGTTGAATTAAAATTCCGCATTTATTTGTTGTTAACCAATGGATGATAGTGGTTGAGTATTTGGCAACGGATGGCCTCAAATGAATCATTTTATGGACGTTGATTTACAGTTAGGTAAATCGATAGTAATAAGGTTATAAGAATTTAATTTATAACCCGAATGGATTTTTAAATCTATTTTAATATAGATTATTTGAATAAAGGTTTATTAAAAGAAATCAATGATTATTTTTATCAAATAACTATGAACTGTGTATATAAAGCCAATTCTTATGTCAATAAATTTTATAAGCAATGAGTAGAATTTTACCCAAATAATTAAGAGTTGAATTAACTGTTTGAAATAAAAATTAATGGTAACTATTTAATTAAACTGGATTGTTAATTAAATTAAAGGAACTTATTGAAAGTGATTAAAGGAGAGGACTAATGGAATGGGTTAACATCCTAACCTTGTTTTGAGAGGACTAAGTCAACTGTTTTTAAACCAAGATAGATTATTAAATAAATTATTAATCGATTATTATTATCCGAAGGAAGATTTACTATTAATATTGGAAGAAGCAAAATTGATTCTAAAGACGTTGAAAATGATTATTAATTAATAATAATTAAAGTAATAAGTTTTGAAACTAAATTCTTTTAACGGAAATTTATGGAGTTGAAAAGCCTTAGGCATAGTTATAGGGAATTGTAAGCGAAATCATACTTAATATGAACTCTTAATAGGAATTATATTGGTCGGATTTTAAAATAAAATAAAATCCAAATGAGGTAATGATAAAGGCAAGCTATAAATGGATTAAGGTGCTAAATGCATTTTAGAGTTGGAACCAGTGCAAAATAGGATTCGTAATCTGAGGGTAGTTAAAAAGAGTTTTAAAGCCTAGAAATGGGTAAATAGGAATGCTTTCACATGGGGTAAGCATGACTTTGGGATTAAGAAACAAAGTTTTCGAAAGGAGAACAAAATGGAGTTAAATCTCTGTGTTGAAATTGTATGGTAAGTAAAAAGCATTGGGATAATTATTGGAAAGATGTTTCGATGATAAACTCGTATCTATTCCGAAGATAAAAATGTTATCGTTTCAGGGTCTGAGTGGTAAACAAAATACCCCAACTTGGAACGATTCCGTGATTTTCCAAGGATGACATTAGTTTAGAAATGAGGGTAGTTGAGGGGATTAAAATAATATTTTCATAAAGGATGTTATAAACTATATTCATAAAGTTATAAGCTGAATAAATGGTTACGGATATGAAAAGAGATCTAGTAAAAATATAACGATATGTTCAAGATCAAGATGAGTTTAAATAAGTTTATTCAAATGAGGAATGTTAGTTATTGTTTTCGAAAAATGAAACAAAAGAGGTATCGTAATAATGTTTTACATAAAATTGAATTGAACCCAAAGCGATAATATGTATATATCTGATTTAATTTCCAGTATGTAAGTTAGTGAAATAAGAAGTTAAAAGTATATTCTAAGTATTAATAGATTTAAGAGTTTTTAAATTTATCTTCGTTGATTATTTTTAATTAAAAAGGCCAAGTGATGCTGAGTATTAAACTAGTAAATTCGTTTTACTTTTATGGATGATGGTTGTTTAATTTGATAGTTAAATCATCGACTATCAAAATCTGGCGAAATCGATTATTGGTACGGAAAGACCAGGATCGAATTCATATTCGTAAACCATTCCGACCATCAAGTACGTAAACTTTGAAGATATTCAGAAGTTGATCAAGATGGAGCAATTGAAGACCGTAGATCTTTATAAGCGGAAGGGTTACTTGATAAATTTCTCTGGCTTGCAACTGGAGGGTTTTGATGGTATTTCAGTCGTGGTTGGAATCTACGGATTTGCAAGGACTACTCACTACTAATCCATAGAGTAATTCAAGGATGTAGTAGGAGAGTGCCTTCGGTGTGTCCAGTCCCAAGGCAACTTTTATAGACGGATGTCTGATAGAGTAATTCCAAAGGGCTCATGTACATTGATTTCCTCAAACGTATTTCTGTGGTGGCGAGTAGACACCTTCTCTTAACTTAACAAGCCCGAGTATTTTTGTGGAAATCAATTAGTGATTTCTGGAGGATTTGACGATGTGACATTCAAAGAGAATGGTGGCCAGGTGTTCCAAAAGATATGTTATAACTTCAAGCTTCACAGCCGGGAAATGACAAAAATCGAGCAGGCAGCATGGCTATGTAGGTCGCACCCATTAGGGTGTATAATCACCTATCTAGAGAAATTCCTTTTGCTTCTTTAATCTATCAATGCTGTCCCTTTTCGGGAAATGGTGGGTAGCTCCCAACCGTTGGTGATATACATTCGATACACTCAAGCAAAATGAGTTGTCCGTCATGTATGGGCCGGGTTGCAAGACGTTCTTGTTGAACTCTCTGTATCCGCCTCTAGAGATACACTGTCGGCAGGTGGTTCCATACCTTGTCATAGTCAGAGTCCAATCTCCAATAAGCGCTTATGGTTTTATTTGTATACTATATATGTGGAGCTTGAGATGCAAGCGTTTTGCTAGATTTTATTTATTTTTATTTAGACACTATTATAATATCAGACAAGATATGATTTCAAAACTGGTTTTGGTTATATTAAGGTAAAAACCGTCCGTATTTATGTGTGTGCTGGTGTTACTATTATCCTTTTCTTTCAAAAAGGGTTTTTTTGAACTTTAAAATCAATATGCATGTTATTTAAACTTAGTGAGTTTTCTCATTCTGGTTCACCAGACTGACCCGTCGTTTGTAATGTTCGGGTTAGCCCGGTTTATAGGTTCAGGTTATCAAATGCCATGGATTTCAGAGATGAACTAGAGAAGTTCAAACACATGATATTTAATATTTATTCCGCTGTGTGGTGTATATAAGGACAAGTTGTTATAACTTTTCAGATGTATTGCTGTACTCTGATGATGTAAGTATTTTTTTTTCAAGTTTCAATATAAATTTATTTCCATATTATATTTTATTCCGTTGCGATGTGAGACTCTGTGTCATGTTGATTCTTCTTTTTCTTCTTCTATTCTAATATTTCTTTCTTTCTTACCTCACCCTCTAACTTCTTTCATTAACTTTCTGGATGTTCGATACTCGAGTTTGGACACTAAATGTGTTTGTGTCGGAAATTCAAGCATCGAATTTTCCAGTCTGTTACAGTGGTATCAGAGCTATTGGTTGAATAGTAACCATGGCTCTGTGGCGTAACTCGATAGAGATGGGGTTAATAATACTCTAGATTGAGTTCGAATATATATACGAGAGTGCGTATTTGTTGATTTTATATAAAAATGTTTTGTATTGTGTTGATTGATCGGTTCAAGTATTAAGACAACATATTGAACCGTCATTTGGCACGATATGTTTATAAAGGGGGTAAATGAAATAATTTTACACAAATTATATTTTTGTAGAAAAGGAAAATAATTTTCTATATTATAGAAATATTGGTTGTTTTTCTTGATTCAGTTGGAATTTCAAACTGAATACCATGGAATGAAATTGAGCTGATTGGGAAAATCAATTAGTAAATTGAATTGGTTAGAAACCAATTGGTTTATTGAATTAGATATGAAGGCCAAACTTAACCATGTTAAGTAGGATTAATTTAAGGAATTGAATTGAATAAATTCGGAAGCTGGAAATCAAATAGATAATAATGGGGATAAAACAAATATTAATAATTGATATTAATGTAGGCAAACCAGTAAGTATCAATATTGGATATAATTCAAATGGTTTGGTTGTTTGTTATGTAAGTGTTGGATTGGTTGAATAAAATTCATCAAACGGATCAACAAAGGAGTTGAAAGAATTGAAAATAAATTGGAAATAAAATCAGTTATGAAATGAATCCGGGTCATTTACACTTGTATTTGTTCCTTTCATCGTAAATTGAGTCAAGTGCAGATTCCAGAAGGATATAGAGTGATTTGGTTACAGAGATTGAAGTACAGATGGGAAAACAAGGAGTTGTTAGTTGGTTTGATTCGAAATTTGGAATTGAGTTGCCCGACGAAGAGGTAAACCTTTATATATTGATTGGAAAGATTGATTTTATACCCCTGGGTTGGGTTAGCCGGTTGGCTTTCGTTTTCGGGTTATCAATGTGCGGTCCAGAGTGGCAGTTGTAGTTGTACCGATCGAACCACGCAAATGAGGTGCTGACAAAATTTTCGAAATTTTTAAAGAATTTGAAAAAGTTTTGATGATAATTCAAGAATAATTAATTTAAATTAATTTAGTCCGGAGCATTCTTCTTACCTGGTAATTTCGGGGACGAAATTCTTTTAAGGAGGGAATAATGTAACGTCCCAGATTTTTCTATCATTTAAATTTGAATAAGTAAATCTTTTTTTTAATATTTTATTGGGATTTTAATCGAAGTTTATATCGAATTTATTTATTTAAAATGGAATTCATGAGTATCGATACGAATTTAGAACATTCAACGTAGATTCTACTATATATATACATATATATACTATGAGGAGGCCCGTGCTTCGCGTACGGTTAAATTTTCATATTTACTAATTGAAAAATATTGATACATTGCGGAAATTTGATTATTAAACAACATTTTAAACCCTTGTTATTGTAACAATCAAACTGCACATACACATGAACTGAAAGTAGTAAGAAGTTGCCGTAACCAGAATAAACATGTTACAATTTTGAAATCATTAGTCTTAAATTTTAATTCATAAAAAAAAATTAATGATGGAATAAAAGCGTAGTGTCTAAATAAAGGAGTACACTCAAATCCAAATCCGTACATGCTATAATTTACTTCTGCAAACCATCGTAATATGCAAGAATGAAGTTCTATTGTACAGCTAAACCAAACTATCACATATATGTATATTTAAACAGTTATTCACCATGAGAATTTTAAGATCCTGGGAGATTTTAAAATTTGTTTTACAAGCCTTGTGAAGGTTATTTTGAAGTATATTTCAATGTGAAATTGCTTAAAAGGGTTTTTAAAGTGATATAGTATTGAACTCACTTCGATAGCTAGGAAATAACTCTGATGATGCTGGCCACATCATCAGTGTTCATTTTTGAGTTGTAAGTGACGGATTACTACCAAATATTTTGTGTTGAATTGTTTTGAGAAAACAAGTTGTTTTGAATCCTGAAAAGGAATATTTGATTTTTGAAAGAGCTAAACTATTTAAAAACTCCCAGGAGGGATTGTCTGAACAAAAACAAATTTAAACAGGAATTTGTAAAAGAAAATTGAAATTGAATTAAAACCAGAAGTGGAAATCAAATAGAAATTTGTGAATGCAAACTGGAATTGAATTGAAACCAATTAATTGAAAATTGAATGGAAATAGAACGATATCGAATAAAGTTGGATTTGTGAGTTATGAATTTGTTTAAGTATATTGGACTGGTAAGTAAGAGTTGAAATTGGTAATGGAATTTGAGATTGAGTAGAGATTTGGTTTGAAAATAGGATGATTGGGATGACTTTGGCATATGCTGAATTGGCAGCAGAATGAAATAATATAATGATATGCCCGACAAAAAGGTACACGTTTATTTTTATAGATTTGGTGATTTATGGGCCGATTTGGCTAGCCGCTTGGCTTTTTTATTTTCTTTTTGAAAGGAAAAGGGCCTAGAGAGGCGAGTTGGGGTTTGAACTATTGACCGGTACAAAGGAGATGCTGGAGAAATTTTCCGGAAATTTAGAGTGTTAGAAAATTTTCAGGATTTTAGAATTAATTAATTTTATAATTGAAATTAAATTGGTTCGGTTGGATTTAAGTTGGTAAGTAAACAAATAAATTTGTACTAGTCAATAGGGTATGTTCTCTACCTAAGCAATTTCGAGGACGAAATTATTTTAAGGGGGGAAGAATGTAACGACCCATATTTTATCGTATAATAATTAATTAATTTAATTATATAAATAGGGATTAAGAGATTGAAATGGTCGTTAAATTAAATTATATTGAATATTTAATTAAAATAAATAATATAATAATATATTTAATTTCTGAAATAGTTAGAAATAGTGGAATTCACAAAAGGGTGTGAATTGGATCATCGGTGATATTTAATTCAGTTTAGAATTTAGTTAGAATAACGAATATATTATTTGAATGACAGTTTGAACGTATAATTATATTATAATTAAAATCGAGCTCGAAATGGCGCTGCAGTTCGTAATTTGACGATTTGAACTTTAACTGAATGTATAGGATTCGTTTTAAATCAGATTTCTGTGAAACAAGAAACGTTAGGAGCTGGTGAAATATATTTTTCTAATGGAGGAGAAAAATTGGGATTTCATTGTGTAGATTTTGATTTATGTCCAAATCAAATTTTAGAATAGTCACTATGGAATTATTTATAAAACCCTAGCGTTAAATATTAAAGGTTTAATATGTTTTTAAATTTTTAAAATGAAATATCGAGTTAAAATATGAATTAGATTATCTTGAAGTTATATACATGTAGTTATATTCTTAAACCATTCGGGTTCATATACATAACTTCGAAACTGTGCGTATTTAATTATACATAGTGTACAAATGATTTGATGAATAAATATGTATTTATTTGGTGGATTATAATTACTTTATGCTCGACTCAGATTTGCTAGGTCAAAATCACTCTCGGATTAGATAAATGCGATCATATTTGCATGGCCATTACATCAAAAACATGTCCTCAAACGACCCATATTGATTGACCGGCATCCGTTTTCAATCGATCCTATGTGTACCAATTATTGGATAATTCAGTAACATAGACAAATCACTTATTACCCAACTGATTAAATACACCATCACTGTAACAACGCATAGTTCACAAGAGAATGACATTTCAACAATAATAGTAGTCATAATCACAATAAAAATACCATACTAACATTGGATTTTCAATTATTAAGGACCCAGTATAAATGATATATCCATCCCGTATAACAAGCCATCAAAATCTCAAAAACATATTCATAGACCAAGCAAAAGTGGAATCAAAACAAAATAACCATTTACAACACATGAATAAACAATTCCAGCGGGTAATCAACAAAAGAAAGGATATTGTACCAAAAGCAGAATTTAGATTAAATAAACCATAACATGAGATAAATACACAGTATACATCTGTAATAACCCGGAAATCCAGGCCAATTTAAATTTTTTATTTTGGCGATTTTAGTGAATTTTGAATATTTAAAATGAATTATTTTAAATAATAACGACGGAAAATTTATTTTCGATGAAGTTAAAACGAATAATTTTATTTTAATTATATAACGAGCCGAAAATGGCGCGGTAGTTTGAAAATTCGATTTCGAATTTCAAATGAATATACAGAATTCGTTTTAAGTCAGAATTGGACAAAACAAGAAATATTTGAATCTGTTTAATAATATCTTTCTAACGAAGTTGAGAAACTGAGATTTCACATTAGAAGTTGAAAGATATGTCCAGTTTAAAATTCAGAAATGTCGCTGTGGAATTTATATATATTTTAATATATATAAAGGCCCTTAAAAATGGAAATTTTGCAAACGACCTTCGTTTTCGACGAAACCACTTTTGTTGGATCCGGGACGTCAAATTATTGCTAGGTTTCAAATTTCGTAATTTTCTGAATGAATATGTGAGCGTGGCAAAGGAAAACGCGTTTGACCAGTTTTAGTTGATTTTAATCGACTGGAAAATGGCCATTTTTCAAACGGTCTCATAATTCGACGAAATTAGTTTTGTTAGGACCGTATCGTCAATACGAAGCTAGAAAATATTTTTTTGTGAATTTTTAGAGTTCGTATGTGGCCCCAGTAAATTGAAATGGGCGTTTAAATTAAATATGTATTGATTAAATTTAAATGAAAACTGATCGAAACGATAGAATTGGCTTACCGAGAATATCCCATTGTGTTCGAAAAGGGGGTATTTAGCTAGGGCGACGGTCGTTGGGTTTGATTTGGGGCTCGGAGCGATTAACAACTAAGGATGGAATTAAATATTAATTTAAAAATATATAAAAGGATTTCTGAACCCTAATGCTCAGTCAAAATCATTTCCACGCGGTCAACCCTTTCCTTTGAAACCGCCGCTCCATCCAAAAACGATGGCCACCATCGTCCCAATCTGATTCCCCTCAATCTCGAAATCCACGAACTAATTTACCAATCCTCTAACTGGAAATCGATTAGCAAGGGGAGGGCTTCAACATCAGCGGTCATGATTGGTTTCTGGGGATCGACGAGGCGGAAATCACCTTCAAAAGCTGGCGCATTTCAAGGGTTTTTGGGCACACACGGAGGCGTCGAACTAGGTCAGATTGATGGCGTTGAAAGGATGGTGGCAAGGCGGTTCTGATGAGCATTGAGGATCGGGGTCTGTGCCACCACAGTGGTGGCGCGGTGGTGCCCTAGGGCTGGAGCAGTGCTCGACGAGGTCCAGAACGGTTCCAGTAAGCTTCTTTTCCTTACCCTTATGAAAATAACTATATAAATAAAATCTTATTTCTTTTTTTTCTTTCTAAAATAAATTACATTGTTGTAGAAATGTAATTTTTATATATTATGCACATTGTCTAAATATATATACACACGCATTGTTTTTAAAATAAAATAGCATGGAGTTCTAAAAATAAAATAACATTGATTTATAAAAGTAAATAGCAGTGATTTATGAAAATAAAATAACATGGAGTTTTAAAAATGAAATAGCATTGTTGTTGTAAAATAAATAGCTTTGGTTAAAAACGTGATTTTTTACAATATAGAACATTGAAATAAAAATGTGTTATTTTTATAGATATAAAGCTTTGTCATCAAAATATGATTTTTATATATATGAATAGTAGTGAATTAAAAATGCGATCTTTAGTTATGTAAAAATTCGATTTTTATACATATGAAGTAGTGATAAAAAATTGATCTTTATATATGTAGCGAATTAAAAATCTGGTTTTTTATAAAGATAGCGAAGTAATAAAAATGTGATTTTTATCCCTGTAGTGGTGAATTGAAAATGTGATTTTTATTTATGAATAGCGTGGAAAGATGGTGTTGGAATGTCGAGTAAACCCAAACCATCGTCCAATATAGAACTGGCGGAGTGGAACCCAAAGGTGAGAACTCCTCACTTTTAATTTAAATTTCTAGTTGAAATATATACTAGGATGCAGACGGTGTTTAGTAGCACCCGACACCCGTCGTCCACAGACCATGGACGACTTGTATGCTTGTTTGTTTGATTTTGATGTGTAGTTGATTGTGTGATGTGATGTGAAATGAAATAAAATATTTATATAGTTAAAAATATTTTATAGTTGAAAATAGAATTTTCAAAGTGTATTTAAAATGAAATAAATATAAACAAATCGGACGATTTGTTTATATACACAAATTTGACTGATATTGATTGGGACGATAAATTTTACACATCGCCCAACTGCACAAATAAAATCTGTGTTTGATTGATTGAAACCCCACACGGGTATTGGGATGATATATGACATACACTAATCCCAATAATTAGTTGTATGTCGATCGATTGATTGACAGGCTATTATAAGCGTTAAATATTTACATTTAATGCTTATGCAATTGTGTGGTGCACTCTGGATGATGGTTGATTATTTATCGTTGCTATTATATACATGTGTTGTATGGAAATCCATATAATAAACGTTATATGGTAATTGATTGGGCCTCATTCCAATAAAGAAAATAAATTCATGTGTGGAATAAAAGCCGTGTTGATTAGATTGACGCCATTTTGACGTGAACGATATTTATATCGATTTTATTCATTTTATAATGAATATCGAAAGTGATTTCAAAATCTGATATTTTGAAATGAATTTAAATTCGAATTAAACTGAATAGAATTGAAATTCGAATTAAATTGAAATGAATTGAAATTTGAATTAAACCGAATAGAATTGAAATTCGAATTAAATTGAAATGAATTGAAATTCGAATTAAACTGAATAGAATTGAAATTCGAATTAAATTGAAATAAATTAAAATTTGAATTAAACTGAATAGAAGTGAAATTCGAATTAAATTGAAATGAATTGAAATTCGAATTAAACTGAATAGAATTGAAATTCGAATTAAATTGAAATGAATTGAAATTCGAATTAAACCGAATAGAATTGAAATTCGAATTAAATTGAAATAAATTGAAATTCGAATTAAACTGAATAGAATTGAAATTCGAATTAAATTGAAAAGAATTGAAATTCGAAAGAAATTGAAATAAATTGAAATTCGAAATAAATTGAAAAGAATTAAAATTCGAATTAGATTGAAATAGAATTGAAATCGTTTTGAATTGAATTTAAAACGTATTGAAATTGAACTGAAATTGATTTGAATTGAAACTGATTTGAGCTGAAATTGATTTGAATTGAAATAGATTTGAAATGAAATTAAAACGAATTTATATTGAAAAATTCAATTTTGACTTGAATTTGAAAATGAAGTTGAAATCGTTTTGAAAACGAATTTTAAACGATTTATAAAATACGTTTTGAAAGGAAATCGACGAAATATATATAATATATATATATATATATATATATATATATATATATATAATGTCCTGAATAGAATGAGCGGCGCCGCGGCAGTTCGCGAATTTCGACCATTGACTTCGAATGGATATTGCGGGAGATCCGACCATTAGATTCTCCTAAAACTGGAACCGTTGGGTTCGTATCAAAAAGAGTTTTCTAACAAATATTAGAAATTAGAAATCTAACGGTTGGATTTGGAATTATGTCCAAATAAAATTTGGAAAAGGTCGCTATAAGTGCAGTTCGATGGCCGTTGATGGAAATCGACTGTACAGGCCTTGATAAAATTCTTAAAGATAGTAATAATTTGTGTAAAATCATAAGAAATGATTTGTGAAGGATTGGGGTGAAAAACCTCCATATTTGAAAAGATAAAAATAGGTTTTTATCGAAATGAACTAATTTTGAACTAGAATAATAATTTATTTATTTTTAAATAAATAAACTGGATTTAAAATGGTTTCAAAAGAAACCAGAATTTCCAATAATTGAATTGGAATGGATTGGAATCGAAATTGTCTTTGGAATATTTCGATGTTGGATTTCGTGATTATACAGATATTGTTATGGAAATTTGAAAGATATGTTTATATCGTTATTTCCAGTACGATATTTGTTGGTCGTAGAATTTGATATTGAATATAAGCCGGTATATTTTCTATTTAGAGCCTTGTATTTAATATCAAATGGGATTTGGGTTTGTCGTGAATGGTGTCTTCATTAACACCGTTCTTGAACCCAGTTGAGAAAAAGATTAAATCTTTTATTTATATTTAATAAAGTGTACCAATTAAATGGTATTTAATTGGAATTGAATTTGAATTGATTTTTGGGTTTATCGTGAACGGTATTTTAAATAACACTTGTTCTTTAACCCGATAATTAATGGAATGTGACTTTGGGTCGTCGTGAACGTTATCTTCAATAATACTGTTCTTAGACCCAGCCGAGTTAAGAAAATTAGAAACTAACAGGAGGTAAGTTAAGTTGAATTGTTTCTCGGGTATTGGTCTGATGTTGGTTTCGGCCTTCGGGGTTAATATTTAGGGAACTGTTCTCTTACTAATCTACGGTTAAAAGCTGACAGAATGGAATGTGATGTGGGTTTATCGTGAACCGTGTTTTAAATGACATTGGCTCTTTAACCCAGTTAAAGATTAAAACTAAGTGGAGTTTTAATGAATCTTTAATTAGATTGAAATGATCGAGAATAGAGTATCACCAGTTCATCTCTAGGCGATAGTTGAATCTTTAATTAGATTTGAACGTGAAATGGTAATTGAATTTACCGATAACACCGTCGTGTTAGATATGAAGTATGACCAATTTTACTTCATGGGATAAATAGGTTAGGATTGGGAAATAAAATAAATAATTACTTCGGTGTGGTTCGCTAATCCCGACTAGTTTGAAGTGATATTCAAAGGATGATTAAAGAATAAATTTAAAAGAATTTATATAACTGTAGGTTGGCTAAGATGAATGGTTTCCTGGGTATTGATCTGATGTTGGTTTCGGCCTTCGGGGTTAATATTTGGGGAATTGTTCTCTTACTAATTTACGGTTAGTGACTGATGAATTGGAATGAGGCGTATGTTGCTTTTGCGTATCACTTGTTTTTTATATACGCGAGTTATTCAGAAAGACCGGGTTTATCCCATTCTGAATAATTGATTCGGTGATTAGTCGAAGATGAAGACGGTGGTTGAAGACCGGAGGTCTTCACATCGTTTGGATAATTACTGATGATCTTGATTGGGCCGTACACCCAAGAGGAGGGAATCAGTTGGGGATCATCCGGACGTACTTGGAGATCGATGGATATGCGGGGTACTAGGTGCCTCCGGTTTCGTTCAGACCCAGAACAGACTTGTAAATGGATCGTGTGTATGACATTGGATTTTATTCTGTGTGATTGATTTCTATTAAATATATATCTGTTTGGCTGTGGAGAATTTATTCTCTTGCTTAACGCCCTTCTCTGAGACGTACGAGCTCAGGGGTTATATACTGATGGATATCAAACGCATAGAGTGAATTGCCTGTGTGGCATGCCTAAGTGGCAAATGATCAAGGCTTCTGTTGAAAAGCAAAGTCTTGTGGTTGATGATCAAAGCACGACCTTTGTGGCATAGCTTTGTGTAATGTTTAATTCGCGAGTTTCACACCCAGTATGAACCAAAAACGGGAGACGGACATCAGGGAGGACATGCGTTTCTTTATAGCTAGAAGTGGCGTCAGTGGTTTTACACACCCTGACGAGTTTGACTTATGTGGTTGTTGTTGTTGCGAGGCGCCTCGGATATATCGGTGACTATGTGAAGCCGATGGAGTCATTCGTTGGCTCATTTACGCCCCATAGGGCGGGGAGACGTATTGTTCAGGCATAATAATCCACTCCGTGTGGACCGGCCCTGACGATCCAAGGCTTGTCTGCGCGCTTGCCTGAGACTCGGGCTAGACAGTCTCGAATCTGTGAGGACGATCCCTAGCCTCGGTTCATATCATAAATGATAATCCAACTTCCAATATGACATTTTGCGGTTTTGATTGTATACCTATATATGGTGACATAGTGGTATGGGACATTCATGCCGCCTATGATTGATATTTATGATTGTATATAAAATCAGAAACTAACTGGAAACGAGCTGAAAAGAATGGTTCCTTGGGTATTGATCTGATGTTGGTTTCGGCCTTCGGGTTTAATACTTAGGGAATCGTTCTCTTACTAATTTATGGTTGGAGTCTGATTAAGAATCAAAAGATGAAATTTAGCGTATCAAGCATTCTTTGGCTATTATAAGGTAAAAACCCTATCCTCCGGCTTGCATTGCATTGTGTGATGGGACCTGGGTCTTATAATAGCTTCATTTTTCTTTATTTAGCATTGCGCTGTTTGTTTTATGAACTGGTATTCTTGGGAGGAAACCCGTTCCGTGTTGGTCCCTTGATTTACCTAACTTTAAAAATAAAGAATAAATAACTGTTTTAGTTCTCACACCAGTCACATGACTGATCTGGAGTTTATTGTTTTAACCTAAACTCTGGGTGCCCTTATTTTCCGCACGGGCAGCTAGTAGTTGGGTTTTCCAGATATTATATTCACAGGATCCTGGTTTATTGCTGAAGTGATACTCGGAAAGTTCTGTATCCGCGTATTCCTTTCTGTTGTGTTTTGTATTATTTTTCCGCTGCAGTATTGTATTTAAATCTCTGATATTGTATAATGAGTGACATTTATTGTAACAACCCGAAAATCTGAGCCAGTTTAAAATTTTTATTTTGGCAATTTTAGCGAATTTTGATATTTAAAATAGATTATTTTAAATAATATCGACGAGAAATTTATTTTGAATATAATTAGAACGTATATATTATATACGTCGTCGTTAAAATATAAATAATTATATATAATTATAAAAGGAATTGAAAACGGCGCGGTAGTTCGATAATTCGATTTCAAACTTCAATTGAATGCACCGGGTGCAAAACAATCCGGATTTTAGTGAAACCAAAAACATTAGGATCTAATTGATGATATCTTTCCAACGAATCTGAAAAATTGAAATTTCATAGCGTGAATCAAAAGATATGTCCAGTTGAAAATTTTGAATAGTCGCTATGGAATTCAAGCCCTTAAAAATGGAAATTTTGCAAACGACCTCGGATTTCGACGAAACCACTTTTGTTGGATCCGAGATGTAAAGTTATTGCTAGGTTCCAAATTTCATAATTTTTCGAATCAATATGTGAGCGTGGCAAAGGAAAACGCGTTTGACCAGTTTAAGTTGATTTTAATCGACTGGAAATTGGCCATATTTCATACGGTCTCAGAATTCGACGAAACTAGTTTTGTTAGGACCGTATCGTAAATACGAAGCTAGAAAATATTTTTCGGGAATTTTTCTAGTTAGTATGTGACCCCGGTAATTTGAAATGTACGTTTAAAATTCAATATAGCGATTTAAATGTAAATTCAACGGAAACTGATCGTAATGTCCGAATCAACCTACGATACATATCCCATTGTGTTCGGGATGGGGGTGAAACGCTATGGACGACAGGCGGTGGGTTCGATTTCGAGGTCGTATGAAAAGTCAACTTAGGAGAGAGAAATTAAATTAATTAATAAAAAAAATGTCCCTTCTCCTACATCCTCTCTGCCCCCCCCCCCCTCCCCCTCATTCTCAATTCAGAACAGAAATAAAAAAAAGAAAAAAGAAAAAAAACAACGAGACCTCGCACCACCGGAGGTCGGCCTCCCAGCGCCGCCTCCCTCCCCTCGATTTCCGCTCCACCACCCCCAGACGTGACCTCGAGCCACCCAAAAACCAGAACCGCAACTCCAGAAAGCCCTCCCCATCGCGATTCGCGCCGCCCTAGGCGGTCACCGCCGCTGACGCCGGCGCCTCCACCGCGACTGGCACCCCCTCTAGCCTCCGACGCCCTGTCTCCTCTTCCCCCCTTCCTACAGTAAAACAATGTGAGTTTTTATTTTGTTTTTATTTATCTAAGTAACTAAAAACATGATTTTTAAATTAGGTCATTGTATAAAAATGTGTTTTAATAATAAATAAGATTGATTTCATTTTTAGATTGTGAAAAAAATGTTTATAGCATTGTTTTTGAATTCGATTTTATTTTTATAAAGTTATAATTTTTACACGATAGGAATAGTAAAGATATCATCTTTATGTGTGTAGAAAAATAAAAATGTGATTTTTATAATGATAAAAGTGAAAAGACGATATTTTTAAAAGTGAAAAGACGATATTTTTAAAAGAGATAAGACGATATTTTTAAAAGTGAAAAGACGATATTTTTAAAAGTGAAAAGACGATATTTTTAAAAGTGAAAAGACGATATTTTTAAAATAGAAAGATTAGATTTTAAAAATAGAAAAGGCGAGATTTTTATATATTGAATAGCAATAGTAAAAATTCGATTTTTATATATTGAATAGCGAAGTGAAAATTCGATTTTTAAATGTATGAAGCGATTATAAAAATATGATTTTCAAATTGAAAGTAACAAATAAAAATGTGATTTTTATTTTAAAGACATCAAAATATAAAAATGTGTGATTTTTATATATGTAGCGAATACGGGCAACGAAGGTGACGAAGATGCGATAACGATGAAGATTTCTATCAAAGAAGAGTCAAGATGATTGGATAGCTATCTGTGAGAATTTCTCACTCTTCAATTTATTTTCTAGTTATATATATATATACTAGGATGTAGACGGTGTTTAGTAGCACCCGACACAATCGTCCACAGACCATGGACTTGTTTGTTTGATTGCAAAAATTAGTTAGATTATTTTGTTTGAATTGAATTGTTTGGTGAAATGAATTGATTTGATTGATGTGTGAATGGCGTGGGCCTTCACTAGACCGGGGATAAGGCTAGGCCTTGTCCCGTTTCTAGTATCGTGCCGTTATGCCGCCGAAATTTTCTAAAAATAAGTTAGAAAAATAAAGATAACATTTTATTTAATAAATGAACCGAATAGAATATTCATAGGTTGAATAAAATAGTTTGATCGTTAAAAATATAATTTTTAACGTGAATGTGAATAAATAAATATTCATTTACAAACCAGACGGTTTGTTTATGTACACCTATTTGAAGGACATTGATTGGGACGATAAATTTTACACATCGCCCAACTGCACAAATAAAATCTGTGTTTGATTGTTTGAAACCCCACACGGGTATTGGGATGATATTTGATGTACACTAATCCCGATTGTTCAGTTGTATGTCGATCGATTGATTGACAGGCTGTTATAAGCGTTGAATATTTATATTTGATGCTTATACAGTGTAGAATGCACTTTGGATGATGGTTGATTATTCATCGTTGTTGATATATACATGTGTTGTAGAAAATCCATATAATTAACATTATATGGTAATTGATTGGGCCTCATTCCAGTTTTAAAATAGAAATATTTGAAAAAGAAATATTTGAAATAGAATATTTGAAAATAGGAATATATGAAGCCGTATTGATTAGATTGACGCCATTTTGACGTGAACGATATTTATATCGATTTTATTCATTTTATAATGAATATCGAAAGTGATTTCAAAATCTGATATTTTGAAAAGAATTGAATATAAATAAATTCGAATTGAAATTGAATATAAATGAATTCGAATTGAAATGGAATAGAAACAAATTCGAATTGAAATTGAATATAAACGAATTCGAATTGAAATCAATTTGAAATGAATGTAAAATGAATTTATATTGGAATATTCAATTTTGATTTGAAATTGAATATGAAGTTGAAAACCGTTTTGAAAACGAATTTAAAACGATTTATAAAGCACGTTTTAAAGGAAATCGACGAAGTATATATTATATATATTACATATATAATATAATGGTCTGAATAGAACGCGCCGCGCCGTGGCAGTTCGCGAATTTCGACCATTGACTTCGAACGGATATTGCGGGAGATCCGACCGTTGGATTCTCCTAAAACCGGAACCGTTGGGTTCGTATCGAAAAGATCTTTCTAACGAATGTGAGTAATTAGAAATCTAACGGTTGGATTTAGAATTATTTCCAAATCAAATTTGAAAAAGGTCGCTGTAAGTGTAGTTCGATGGCCATTGATGGAAATCGACTGTACAGGCCTTGATAAAATTATTAAAAATATCAATAAACTGTGTAAAATCATAAGAAATGATTTGGGAAAAATTGGGATGAAAAACTCCCTATTTGAAAAGATAAAAATAAATTTTTATCGAAATGAACTAGTTTTGAACTAGAATTATAATTCTATTTATTTTAAATAAATAAATTGAATTTGAAATGGTTTTAAAAATAACCAGAGTTTCCAATGATTGCATCGGAATGGATTTGAATCGAAATTGTCTTCGGAATATTTCGATGTTGGATTTCGTGATCATACAGATGTTGTTATGGAAATTTGAAAGATATAGATATATATCGTTATTTCCAATACGATATTTGTTGGTCGTAGAATTTGATATTGAATATAAGCCGGGATATTTTCTATTCAGAGCCTTGTATTTAATACCAAATGTGATTTGGGTTTGTCGTGAATGGTGTCTTCATTAACACTGTTCTTGAATCCAGTTGAGAAAAAGATTGAATCTTTTTATTTAGATTTAATGAAGTGTACCAATTAAATAATATTCAATTGAATTGATATCGATTTTTGGGTTTATCGTGAACAGTGTTTTAAATAACACTTGTTCTTTAACCCGATAATTAATGTGATGTGATTTTGGGTTTATCGTGAACCGTGTTTTAAATGACACTGATTCTTTAACCCAGTTAACGATTAAAACTAAGTGGAGTTTTAATGAATCTTTAATTAGATTGAAAAGATCGAGAATGGAGTATCACCAGTTTTACTCCAGGCGATAGTTAAATCTTTAATTAGATTTGAACGTGAAATGGTAATTGAATTTACCAATAACACTGTGGTGTTAGATATGAAGTATTACCAGTTTTACTTCATGGGATGAATAGGTCGGGGTTGGGAAATTAAAACAAATGATTACTTCGGTAAGGTTCGTTAATCCCGACTAGTTGAGTCGAAATTCAAAAGAAGATTAAAGAATAAATTCAAGGAATTTATCTTGGATAAAATTAATGGGAACCTTTCCCTATGAATGTGAAATTTAGAAACTAACTGTCGGTTAACCAAGTAGAATGGTTTTCTGGATATTGATCTGATGTTGGTTTAGGCCTTCGGGGTTAATATTTGGGAAATTATTCTCTTGATTAATTTACGGTTAGTGACTGATGAATTGGAATGAGGCGTATGTTGTGTTTTTGTAACACTTATTTAAAATATACGCGAGTTATTCGGAAAGACCGGGTTTATCCCATTCTGAATAACTGATACGACGATAAGTCGAAGATGAAGACGGCGGTTGAAGACCTGAAGTCTTCACGTCGTTTGGGTAATTACTGATGATCTTGATTGGGCTATACACCCAAGAAGATGGAAACAGTTAGTGATCGTCCAGACGTGCTTGGAGATCGATGGATATGCGGGGTACTAGGTGCCTCCGGTTTCGTTCAGACCCAGAACGGACTTGTAAATGGACTGTGTGTCTGACATTGGATTTTAGTCCGTGTGATTGATCTCTATTAAATATATATCTGTTTGGCGGCGGAGAATTTATTCTCTTGCTTAACGCCCTTCTCTGAGACGTACGAGCTCAGGGGTTATATATTGATGGATATCAAACGCATGGAGTGAATTGCCTGTGTGGCATGCCTAAGTGGCAATTGATCGAGGCTTCTGTTGAAAAGCAAAGTCTTGTGGTGATGATCAAAGCACGGCCTTTGTGGCGTAGCTTTGTGTAACGTTTACTTCGTGAGTTTCGCACCCCGGTTGTGAACCAAAAACGGGAGAGGACCTCAGGGAGGGCATGCGTTTCTTTCTAGCTAGGGTGGTGTCAGTGACCTTCCAGCCCTGACATTTATATACTTTTCACCTGTGTGGTTGTTGCTGTTGCGAGGCGCCTCGGTTTGATCGGACGATCCGGGTCCGATGGAGTCATTCGTTGGCTCATTGACGCCCCAAAGGGCGGGGAAACGCAGTGTTCAGGAATTTTAATCCACATCGGTGGACCGGCCCTAACGATCCAAGGGTCACTCGAGCTCTGATCCTGAGACACGGGCTAGAGCGTCTCGAATCGGTTGAGGACTATCTTTTGCCTCGGTTCATAGATGGAAATCCAATTTCCAAATACGTGACATTTGCGGTTTTATTTGTAGAGCCTAGTATGGCGACATAGTGGGATGGGGCGCTTATGCCGCCTATGATTGATACTTATGATTTGAAGTTGTTTTATACACTATGCACTTATAATAGTATCAAATGATTAGTTTTAAACGTATCAAGCATTCTTGGCTATTATAAGGTAAAAACCCTATCCTCCGGCTTGCGTTGCATTGTGTGATGGGACCTGGGTCTTATAATAGCTTCATTTTTCTTTATTTAGCATTGCGCTGTTTGTTTTATGCACTGGTACTCTTGGGAGGAAACCCGTTCCGTGTTTTACGGCATGGTCCCTTGATTTACCTAACTTTAAAAATAAAGATTAACTGTTTTAGTTCTCACACCAGTCCCATGACTGACCTGGAGTTTATTGTTTTAACCTAAACTCTGGGTGCCCTTATTTTGACACGGGCAGCTAGTAGTTTTGGTTTTGCAGATTTATATTCACAGGATCCTGGTTTACAGCTGGAATGATATCCGGAAAGCTTTGTATCCGTATATCTCTTCTAGTTGTGTATTGTATTATTTTCCGCTGCTATGTATTTAAATGTAATTTAAATCTCTGATATTTCTGTGTAATATTTATTCATACTCTGTATATTCTTGTAATCTGATGCGTTGTTGTAATATACAAGGAAATGTTCTTCCGTCTGCGTTCTATTTTGTCTTGTACTCAACGCTATCCGCGCTTTCCTTTATAGGGAAGTTCGGGTCGTGTCAGTTGGTATCAGAGCTTTGGTTTACAAAGCAGAGAACAAGGTACATTAGAACCATACGAAAGAATTCATCAGATATTGGATTAGCAATATCCAATGAGGATGACTCGTTAGAGATGGGATCAGTAGTATCCTAGAACGAGTGTGAATAGTATATTTTTCAAATGAAAACAATTCTGTTTTGAAATTTAAATCGTTTTACACGTATTTGAATAATTTATTTGTATTGATTTTGGACAATTCAGTATATAAAGAATTTGCATATACGCCTTGCAAACGTATATTCAAAGTTTTAATATATTGGATAGATATAGCATCACACTCTAGTCGCCCGGAGATGATATTGATGATAGCGATCGCATCATCAACATTTATGTTCGAGTTTCGAAGGTGTGATTTCTATATATTTCCATTAGACTGGTGTGAGAACCAAAACTAGATAGTGCTTATTGTTGTGATTTGGCATCAAAAATCTGATTTTTGTATATGCATCAAAATTATGAATTTGAAACTCTAATTCACTAATTGATTGATGTTTGTGTTGTTTTGTTTATTTGTTTGATAATTTTGAACCATTTTGCCTAATAGTGTCGAATATTGAATTGTATTGAAATTTGGTCGCATTTGCTCGCATATACTTGTACTTACATTGAACAGGTCATAGCATGGAGGCTAGAGCAGAGAATAAAATTTGTTTGCCCGACAAATAGGTACATGTTTACTACATAATTTACTGTTTTGTTTGGGTGATGATGATTTTATGAGCCTATTGGCTAGCCGCTTGGCTTTTTCTTTTTCTTTTTGAGATCAGAAGGCCTATATGGCAATTTCGGGATTTTCCCGTGGCTCCCGGTGTAGCGGAGGTTATGGCGAAATTTTTTGAAAATTTAGGGTGTTAGCCCAATTTTTGAAAATTTGAAAATTCTCAGAAACTGAAAAGTTGGAGAATGAAAGCCAGATCGAACGTAGAGCTGATCAATCAAACCACTTTCGACTTTGTTCCTTTTCGGGGAGGAAAAGTTTTAAGTGGGGGAGATTGTAACAACCCGAAAATCTGAGCCAGTTTAAATTTTTTATTTTGGCAATTTTAGCGAATTTTGATATTTAAAATAGATTATTTTAAATAATATCGACGAGAAATTTATTTTGAATATAATTAGAACGTATATATTATATACGTCGTCGTTAGAATATAAATAATTATATATAATTATAAAAGGAATTGAAAACGGCGCGGTAGTTCGATAATTCGATTTCAAACTTCAATTGAATGTACCGGGTGCAAAACAATCCGGATTTTAGTGAAACTAAAAACATTAGGATCTAATTGATGATATCTTTCCAACGAATCCGAAAAATTGAAATTTCATAGCGGGAATCAAAAGATATGTCCAGTTGAAAATTCTGAATAGTCGTTATGGAATTCAGGCCCTTAAAAATGGAAATTTTGCAAATGACCTCGGATTTCGACGAAACCACTTTTTTTGAATCCGAGATGTAAAGTTATTGCTAGGTTCCAAATTTCATAATTTTTCGAATCAATATGTGAGCGTGGCAAAGGAAAACGCGTTTGACCAGTTTCAGTTGATTTTAATCGACTGGAAATTGGCCATATTTCATACGGTCTCAGAATTCGACGAAACTAGTTTTGTTAGGACCGTATCGTAAATACGAAGCTAGAAAATATTTTTTGGGAATTTTTCTAGTTAGTATGTGACCCCGGTAATTTGAAATGTACGTTTAAAATTCAATATAGCGATTTAAATGTAAATTCAACGGAAACTGATCGTAACGTCCGAATCAACCTACGATACATATCCCATTATGTTCGGGATGGGGGTGAAACGCTATGGACGATAGGCGGTGGGTTCGATTTCGAGGTCGTATGAAAAGTCAACTTAGGAGAGAGAAATTAAATTAATTAATAAAAAGAAATCCCTTCTCCTACATCCTCTCTGCCCCCCCTCATTCTCAATTCAGAACAGAAAAAAAAAACAACGAGACCTTGCGCCACCGGAGGTCGGCCTCCCAGCGCAGCCTCCCTCCCCTCGATTTCCGCTCCACCACCCCCAGACGTGACCTCGAGCCACCCAAAAACCAGAAAGCCCTCCCCATCGCGATTCGCGCCGCCCTAGGCGGTCACCGCCGCTGACGCCGGCGCCTCCACCGCGACTGGCGCCCCCTCTAGCCTCCGACGCCCTGTCTCCTCTTCCCCCCTTCCTACAGTAAAACATTGTGAGTTTTTATTTTGTTTTTATTTATCTAAGTAATTAAAAACATGATTTTTAAATTAGGTCATTGTATAAAAATGTGTTTTAACAATAAATAAGATTGATTTCATTTTTAGATTGTGAAAAAAATGTTTATAGCATTGTTTTTGAATTCGATTTTATTTTTATAAAGTTATAATTTTTACACGATAGGAATAGTAAAGATATCATCTTTATGTGTGTAGAAAAATAAAAATGTGATTTTTATAATGATAAAAGTGAAAAGACGATATTTTTAAAAGTGAAAAGACGATATTTTTAAAAGTGAAAAAACGATATTTTTAAAAGTGAAAAGACGATATTTTTAAAAGTGAAAAGACGATATTTTTAAAAGTGAAAAGACGATATTTTTAAAAGTGAAAAGACGATATTTTTAAAATAGAAAGATTAGATTTTAAAAATAGAAAAGGCGAGATTTTTATATATTGAATAGCTATAGTAAAAATTCGATTTTTATATATTGAATAGCGAAGTGAAAATTCGATTTTTAAATGTATGTAGCGATTATAAAAATACGATTTTCAAACTGAAAGTGAACAAATAAAAATGTGATTTTTATTTTAAAGACATCAAAATATAAAAATGTGTGATTTTTATATATGTAGTGAATACGGGCAACGAAGGTGACGAAGATGCGATAACGATGAAGATTTCTATCAAAGAAGAGTCAAGATGATTGGATAGCTATCTGTGATAATTTCTCACTCTTCAATTTATTTTCTAGTTATATATATATACTAGGATGCAGACGGTGTTTAGTAGCACCCGACACAATCGTCCACAGACCATGGACTTGTTTGTTTGATTGCAAAAATTAGTTAGATTATTTTGTTTGAATTGAATTGTTTGGTGAAATGAATTGATTTGATTGATGCGTGAATGGAGTGAGCCTTCACTAAACCGGGGATAAGGCTAGGCCTTGTCCCGTTTCTAGTATCGTGCCGTTATGCCGCCGAAATTTTCTAAAAATAAGTTAGAAAAATAAAGATAACATTTTATTTAATAAATGAACCGAATAGAATATTCATAGGTTGAATAAAATAGTTTGATCGTTAAAAATATAATTTTTAACGTGAATGTGAATAAATAAATATTCATTTACAAACCAGACGGTTTGTTTATGTACACCTATTTGAAGGACATTGATTGGGACGATAAATTTTACACATTGCCCAACTGCACAAATAAAATCTGTGTTTGATTGTTTGAAACCCCACACAGGTATTGGGATGATATTTGATGTACACTAATCCCGATTGTTCAGTTGTATGTCGATCGATTGATTGACAGGCTGTTATAAGCGTTGAATATTTATATTTGATGCTTATACAGTGTAGAATGCACTTTGGATGATGGTTGATTATTCATCGTTGTTGATATATACATGTGTTGTAGAAAATCCATATAATTAACATTATATGGTAATTGATTGGGCCTCATTCCAGTTTTAAAATAGAAATATTTGAAAAAGAAATATTTGAAATAGAATATTTGAAAATAGGAATATATGAAGCCGTATTGATTAGATTGACGCCATTTTGATGTGAACGATATTTATATCGATTTTATTCATTTTATAATGAATATCGAAAGTGATTTCAAAATCTGATATTTCGAAAAGAATTGAATATAAATAAATTCGAATTGAAATTGAATATAAATGAATTCGAAATGAAATGGAATAGAAACGAATTCGAATTGAAATTGAATATAAACGAATTCGAATTGAAATCAATTTGAAATGAATTTAAAACAAATTTATATTGGAATATTCAATTTTGATTTGAAATTGAATATGAAGTTGAAAACCGTTTTGAAAACGAATTTAAAATGATTTATAAAGCACGTTTTAAAGGAAATCGACGAAGTATATATATATATAATATAATGGCCTGAATAGAACGCGCCGCGCCGTGGCAGTTCGCGAATTTCGACCATTGACTTCGAACGGATATTGCGGGAGATCCGACCATCGGATTCTCCTAAAACCGGAACCGTTGGGTTCGTATCGAAAAGATCTTTCTAACGAATGTGAGTAATTAGAAATCTAACGGTTGGATTTCGAATTATTTCCAAATCAAATTTGAAAAAGGTCGTTGTAAGTGTAGTTCGATGGCCATTGATGGAAATCGACTGTACAGGCCTTGATAAAATTATTAAAAATATCAATAAACTGTGTAAAATCATAAGAAATGATTTGGGAAAAATTGGGATGAAAAACTCCCTATTTGAAAAGATAAAAATAATTTTTTATCGAAATGAACTAGTTTTGAACTAGAATTATAATTCTATTTATTTTAAATAAATAAATTGAATTTGAAATGGTTTTAAAAATAACCAGAGTTTCCAATGATTGCATTGGAATGGATTTGAATCGAAATTGTCTTCGGAATATTTCGATGTTGGATTTCGTGATCATACAGATGTTGTTACGGAAATTTGAAAGATATAGATATATATCGTTATTTCCAATACGATATTTGTTGGTCGTAGAATTTGATATTGAATATAAGCCGGGATATTTTCTATTCAGAGCCTTATATTTAATATCAAATGTGATTTGGGTTTGTCGTGAATGGTGTCTTCATTAACACTGTTCTTGAATCCAGTTGAGAAAAAGATTGAATCTTTTTATTTAGATTTAATGAAGTGTACCAATTAAATAATATTCAATTGAATTGATATTGATTTTTGGGTTTATCGTGAACAGTGTTTTAAATAACACTTGTTCTTTAACCCGATAATTAATGTGATGTGATTTTGGGTTTATCGTGAACCGTGTTTTAAATGACACTGATTCTTTAACCCAGTTAACGATTAAAACTAAGTGGAGTTTTAATGAATCTTTAATTAGATTGAAAAGATCGAGAATGGAGTATCACCAGTTTTACTCCAGGCGATAGTTAAATCTTTAATTAGATTTGAACGTGAAATGGTAATTGAATTTACCAATAACACTGTGGTGTTAGATATGAAGTATTACCAGTTTTACTTCATGGGATGAATAGGTCGGGGTTGGGAAATTAAAACAAATGATTACTTCGGTAAGGTTCGTTAATCCTGACTAGTTGAGTCGAAATTCAAAAGAAGATTAAAGAATAAATTCAAGGAATTTATCTTGGATAAAATTAATGGGAACCTTTCCCTATGAATGTGAAATTTAGAAACTAACTATCGGTTAGCCAAGTAGGATGGTTTTCTGAATATTGATCTGATGTTGGTTTCGGCCTTCGGGGTTAATATTTGGGGAATTATTCTCTTGATTAATTTACGGTTAGTGACTGATGAATTGGAATGAGGCGTATGTTGTGTTTGTGTAACACTTGTTTAAAATATACGCGAGTTATTCGGAAAGACCGGGTTTATCCCATTCTGAATAACTGATACGACGATAAGTCGAAGATGAAGACGGCGGTTGAAGACCGGAAGTCTTCACAACGTTTGGGTAATTACTGATGATCTTGATTGGGCTGTACACCCAAGAAGATGGAAACAGTTAGTGATCGTCCAGACGTGCTTGGAGATCGATGGATATGCGGGGTACTAGGTGCCTCCGGTTTCGTTCAGACCCAGAACGGACTTGTAAATGGACTGTGTGTCTGACATTGGATTTTAGTCCGTGTGATTGATCTCTATTAAATATATATCTGTTTGGCGGCGGAGAATTTATTCTCTTGCTTAACGCCCTTCTCTGAGACGTACGAGCTCAGGGGTTATATATTGATGGATATCAAACGCATGGAGTGAATTGCCTGTGTGGCATGCCTAAGTGGCAATTGATCGAGGCTTCTGTTGAAAAGAAAAGTCTTGTGGTGATGATCAAAGCACGGCCTTTGTGGCGTAGCTTTGTGTAACGTTTACTTCGCGAGTTTCGCACCCCGGTTGTGAACCAAAAACGGGAGAGGACCTCAGGGAGGGCATGCGTTTCTTTCTAGCTAGGGTGGTGTCAGTGACCTTCCAGCCCTGACATTTATATACTTTTCACCTGTGTGGTTGTTGCTGTTGCGAGGCGCCTCGGTTTGATCGGACGATCCGGGTCCGATGGAGTCATTCGTTGGCTCATTGACGCCCCAAAGGGCGGGGAAACGCAGTGTTCAGGAATTTTAATCCACATCGGTGGACCGGCCCTGACGATCCAAGGGTCACTCGAGCTCTGATCCTGAGACACGGGCTAGAGCGTCTCGAATCGGTTGAGGACTATCTTTTGCCTCGGTTCATAGATGGAAATCCAATTTCTAAATACGTGACATTTGCGGTTTTATTTGTAGAGCCTAGTATGGCGACATAGTGGGATGGGGCGCTTATGCCGCCTATGATTGATACTTATGATTTGAAGTTGTTTTATACACTATGCACTTATAATAGTATCAAATGATTTGTTTTAAACGTATCAAGCATTCTTGGCTATTATAAGGTAAAAACCCTATCCTCTGGCTTGCGTTGCATTGTGTGATGGGACCTGGGTCTTATAATAGCTTCATTTTTCTTTATTTAGCATTGCGCTGTTTGTTTTATGCACTGGTACTCTTGGGAGGAAACCCGTTCCGTGTTTTACGGCGTGGTCCCTTGATTTACCTAACTTTAAAAATAAAGATTAACTGTTTTAGTTCTCACACCAGTCCCATGACTGACCTGGAGTTTATTGTTTTAACCTAAACTCTGGGTGCCCTTATTTTGACACGGGCAGCTAGTAGTTTTGGTTTTGCAGATTTATATTCACAGGATCCTGGTTTACAGCTGGAATGATATCCGGAAAGCTTTGTATCCGTATATCTCTTCTAGTTGTGTATTGTATTATTTTCCGCTGCTATGTATTTAAATGTAATTTAAATCTCTGATATTTCTGTGTAATAATTATTCATACTCTGTATATTCTTGTAATCTGATGCGTTGTTGTAATATACAAGGAAATGTTCTTCCGTCTGCGTTCTATTTTGTCTTGTACTCAACGCTATCCGCGCTTTCCTTTACGGGGAAGTTCGGGTCGTGTCATTTATTCATACTCTGTATATTCTTGTATTCTGATGGAATTGTTGTAATAAGCAATGAAATGTTCTTCTGTTTGTGTTACGATGTGTGTTGTTCTTAACTCAATCCGTTCTTTCCTTACCGGGGAAGTTCGGGTCGTTTCAACATCCCTTACATTAAATTATCAAACCACATTTGTCACTATATTACACAACTGAAATAATAATATATAAAGCTCTACTTTGTCAAAAGAAAAGAAAAGGAAAGGAAAATTGCATGTGCGCGCACTGTCACCTATACATGCATAGCACCTTCCCCTTCACAGCTATTCTTTCTTTTCGATGATGTAAACAACTCATAACAGACCTACATCAACTCCCTGTGAGCTTCGTAAAGGCATATCAAATTAATGAAATCTACAGAACCTATTTTTAGGGTGTACATCCTATACCACTACTCCTTGGCACCCAAGGAATTCACCAGTATAAATATACCACAATGTCTTCATCCATTCGCAACAAACAAATTAAAAAAAAATGCCAGCTCTAAACTTTTCAGATCAAACTTCTCCAAGTAATTTTGTAAATCAAAGACAAACCTGACTAAATTGCTAAAAACTGATTGTGACCTCATTTGTACGGCCGATGCCTTTCTGGTGGCGCCAACGTGAGTCTCAGGGAATCGATGCTGAAGAAGAAGTAAGGAGGGATGAACCATGGCCTTAGCAGAGATGGTCGGATGGGGGAACACAACCGAAAGTGTATGATTTTGGCTCCGATCGAAGCTGATTTCTGGTGAGATGGTGGGTAAAGGGCGGTCAGGGTCACTGACGAGGGAAGTAGTAGGAGCGACAGTCCTTAGACGAGCATCGGCGCAGGCTCCGGTTCCCCTGGATGGACGGCGACGACGATTGACAGGTCTAAAACCTCCATTCTTTTTCGAGAAGAAGGTTTGGGAATGATTTTTTGGCTAAGGGATAAGGATTAGGTTTTAAAGTGGGTAAAGGGATGGGCTTTGGAAAAGGTATTTGGGCCGATGATTTCAAGGTGAGGTCCAATTCTTAATTAAGTTAAAATTTTAATTCAATTTTGTGTATTAACTTGTGGATTTCATATCTCACCCGTATATTGTCAGAATCAGGAATTGACGACTTCTTTGAGATCGTATGAACGTAGACTACGTTAGGAAGCTAGTTCGGAACTGTTTCGAATTCATCTGAATTTATGGCAATTTAAAACGTCAGAATCAATCAAAAACTGACATTATGCGTTATTTAACAATTAACGACCAAGGTGAGTAAATCTCACTAACTCTGATCAATTTATATTTTTATAGAGTATTTTTGGAATTGAAAAATATTGGTTGATTTGCTGTGTGTTGGTTGTTTGGTTGAATTGCTAGTTAATTGGTTGAAAATATCGATAACGATATATATAAATCGTTAATTGAATATTGATTCTGTTTATCTGAATATTTTATATTCGTGTTATTTATGTTGATTAACATCTGTGGATGCAGGGAAAAAGGTCAGAGGGAGGGTTTCTCAACATTTATTTTACTGTTTTTCATATATTGTGGTATATGGTGTGATTTATAATCTGTTGTGGATTATATATGTTTGGATGGTATTGACCATTGTTATGTGATATGTGAAATACCCTAAATAATACTAGAACTATAAAAGGAAATTTCAAGGTGTATTGAAATAAGATTTCTCAAAGGATCTTATAATAAAGGAAATTGTGAAGTGGATAGTGAATTGAAAGAAATTTTATAAAATCAAACGAATTTTATAAAAGGAGATATTTGAAATTTAATAAGGAACTTCTCTATAAATACTATTAACAGTTATTTGGAAGTGTAAAGGAAGGTTTGATTAAAATACTCAATAGAGATAATAAGAAGTAAAATTAGAATTATATGAAATATCAAGGGAATATTTGTGAAACAAATGGAATTGTAAAGGAAATATTTGGGATATAAATGGAATTATAAAATAGTAGATCGTAAATAGAAATCTGTTTTAACAGAGGAATTGAGAAGATTAATTTATGAATAATATTTTACAATTTTAATATAAATATTTATCTTTTGATAAATGAAATATATAAGTCTGAACTTATATAGAGAAATAGAAATCGGTTTTAACACCTATATTTAAATAGAAAGTGAACTCAACCTTTATAAAAGAGAGATTTTAAGTGTTAGAAGTTAAAAGGAGATTTTGTACAAATAATTCTGTAAATAGAAATATATATAGAAATTGTAAATGAGATATTATTTTTAAATATGAAATCAAACTGAATAGAATATATAAAAGAAATATTTTTCATAGTTGGTGTGAAAAATGGATTTAAGAAAAGATTTTGCAAATAAAAACATTTAGTAAGGAAAGTGGAAATGAGATTTCAAATGGTTAGAAAGAAAGAACTTGTTCAATAATGAAATGAGTGTTGTGATTTTATAAACAAAGTTTATAAATGAACTAAATATATAATTATTAGTGGATAATTGAGATGGAAAATTCAACAGTGAATAAAAAACGGGGAAATGTTTAAATTTATTATAAATTAATTTAAAAAGAGATAAATGTTGAATGATGATTGGTCGATAGAATTTCCTTCTGGAAATAATATCGTTGGTTGTACACCTATTTTTCTTTGATAGTTAAATCACCGACTATCGAAGTTTTTGACCATTTTATCGTCGTCAATACGGAGAGACCAGGAAAAGATATATTATCTGAAAACCACTCTGTATGGATGTTAGCGTTGCGATCAAATATGATGAAAAAAATTGAAGACGGAGTTATACAAGGGCTATCCTGTTTACAGAATAGTGCCTTCGGTTTGTCCAGTCCTAGGACAAACGTGAATGGACGAATGTCTGACAGAGTATATCTGATGGATCGCGTAAGTTGATTTTTTTCAAATGTACTTACGTTTGGTGGCGGAGGATTTCGTTTCTCTTAGCTTTATACCCGTGTTATTTTTGGGTAAATAAATTTGTGATTTGGCGGGTATGACGATGTGGCATTCAAAGTGAATGGTGGTCAGGTGTTGCAAAAGATACGTTTTGACCTCAAGCCTCATCAACCGGGAAATGACAGAAATCGGGCAGGCAACATGGCTATGTGGGTCGCTCCCATTAGGGTGTATGATCACCTATCTAGAGAAAATCCATTTAATTCTTTAATCTATTTTTGATGTTGTCCCTTTTCGGGAAACGGTTGCTGATCCCAACGGTTAGTGATATACATTCGATACACTCAAGCAAAATGAGTGGTCGGTCATGTGTGGGCCGGGTTGCAAGATGTTCTTGTTGAACCTAGTGTATTCGTCTCTAGAGATACACTATCGGCAGGTGGTCCCATACCTTGTCATAGTTGGAATCCAATCTCCAATAAGTGCCTGCGGTTTAGTTTGTATACTATATATGTGGAACTTGAGATGCAAGCGTTCTGCTAGATTGTTAATTACTTGTGATTAGACATTATTATAATATCAAGAGAAGCGTTGATTTTGAAAGTGTTTTGGGTTATCGTAAGGTAAAAACCGTCCGTGTTTATGTGTGGATCGGTCTTACGATTACCTTTTCGTTTGAAAAGGATTTTGAAAAGTTAAATCAAATGATTTGAGTTTACTCGCACCAGTCCCATGACTGACCCAGAGTTTTTTTTGTTTTTTTGTTTTCCCTAAACTCTTGGGTGCCCAAATTTGTACGGGCAGTCAAGCAGTTCAGGTCTTTACAGATATACATGGAGGAGCTTGAAGCAGGAGGCTTCAGGATTATATATAACTATTGTTATTTCCACTGTTTGTAAGTGTTGTACTCTGATAATGTTATTGTATATATACACTATTTTATTTCAAAGTTATGTTATATATTATATTTTATTCGTTCCGCTGTGAGATTCGTATCACTCTGATTCTGTTATGTGATGATCTTCTTCTTCTTCTATTCTAATCTTCTATCCTATCTATTCTCACCCTCTAACTTCTTTCTATTAATGACACTACAACAAAAACACCATATTACAACTTTAGTTTTACAACGGTGGTAAAATCACCGTTGTAATAAATGTTTTTTTACAACTTTTTTCCAGAAAAGTTGTAATAAACTTATTTTTAACAACTATGTTATTTTGACAGTTGTAATAAAAACCTATCACAACTTTTATTTTTTGACTGTTGTAATATATGACTACACTACAACAAAAATAACATATTAATAATTAATAAAAAATCGATAATTAATAAAAATATTAATACTCAATAACTATTGTTTAATAATAATAATAAATAGTTTATTTGAAAATATGTAATAACTAATATTAATAATTTCTCTTTGCTATATAATAATTAATAAATAATAATTATGTATTATTATTAGAAATTAAAAATAAATAAATAAAAATTAGTTTTTAGTAATAGATGCCTATTACTACATTTATTTTTTGTCAGTTGTAATAGATGCCTATTTTTTAACAACACTTCTTCTTTACCAAATGTCTATTACAACCTTTTACTTTTAAATCATAATAATTAATAAAAGATTAATATTAAATTATAATCACTATTAAATGATAATAATTAATTTTAAATATTAAATAACTAATATTGACAACTAACATTAAATAATTAATAATGGATATAATAACAATAACTAATAAATAGTATTAATAATTTTAAATATGAAATGACTAATAAATAGTTAATTAATTGTAACATATACATAGTAATTAACCTTTAATAATTAATATTCAATTATAACTAAGAAGAAATAAGTACTAGCTAATAATAACTATAATTATAAGTAATATTTAATATTTAAATAAAATATAATTTTCAAGAAACTCATCTTATATTTTAATATAATTTTAACTTATTAATTTTGATTTATTATATTTGATCTTATACATGGTAATGCTAGAACGACTGCAAAAATTACAGAGAAAATCACCAGATCTGCAAATACGCAGTAGAAAATCAACGCAAATCACGGATGGGGAAAAACATTGAAGGGTTCTTGTACATGCCGCATTTTCTGACTTATCAATTTTCGGTTATCATAGCATTTTCTTTTTATAAATTTGGGTGAAATTTTAGTTTTAAGTTTTAACTTAACGAATAAAAAACTGATGCTACCTTCTAAGAAAAACCGGTTGCTTGTGTTTATGCAGTATATGAAATTTTGGCGGGAGCAGTGAAATCTTGGCTCCAACGATCTCACGTGATGTATATCTGCTCTTTTATGTTGACCGACTTCTACTTTCTCTTCCTAAATCAAAATCGATTCCCAATTTCTTCCTCCGCCCTTTCTTCTCTCCAGATCTAATTTTCTTCTGTCCATTTCTTTCCCTTCGCGCTCCAATAATCGTATTCCACTTCTTTCCTACCATCCTCACACTATCACTTTGTCCTTTCTCCTTGACCTCCTCATCGTGGCTATCTCGAGTCACTCGTATTTTCTGTCCACCACCAGATCTAAGCGTGACTTTAATGTCTCGTCCAACCACCAGACGTCGCTTCAACCTTGCCTGCAAACGTTGCTTCGCCCGCTGATTTTCCCACTTTGGATTCTTCTCTTTCGAGTAAATTCTACAACCCAATTTACTCCATCCATTCACTTGAAAACATTGGACTGCTTCTAATTTTTCATATTTCTTTTTTCTTTTTTAAGTTAAATTGCAAAATTGTTTTGTTTTACTTTTCAGATGAACCGAAGAAGATGACACATGTTAAATTTGTTTTACAGAAGAAATGTTTGCATGAGGAGCGATTTATGCTTCTTGGTGATGATGTGATGCTCCGCTTTTGGGATCCCAAGAATTCCATTCCTGTTCACTGGTCTGATGGCCATGTTTGGACCACTGAATTGGTACAGAGATATTTATTCGTCTTTCTATTTCTAACTATGCTCTTATGTTCCTTATTTTGGTTTTGGTCGTTTTTAGCTGGTTTAGCTTTTGACTTTTGTGATTGATTATAAAATTACCCAAAACTAGATTTTAAATCTGTTAAATTGGTAGTTTTTAAAGCTGTTAAATTCAGGCTAACGAGCGGATAATGGAAACAACTTAGACGTTTCTTTAGGTAGCACAATTGTGGATGTTGGCGTAAATTTAAACAAAGTGCCTGAATTCTTATGTAGAAATTTAAGCATGCATAATGCTTGTGTTTATGGAAGGAAGCAATGATTAGCAAAGCTTATGTCAGTCGATCTTGGCAATTTGGTTGTTAAAATAGCAAAGTACCTTAGATAAATTTAGTAGATTATCAATAGTATAATAATAGGAGAATCTTAATGTTGATTTTCCACTAGTATAATAATTGCAATTTGGTTGTTAAACTAGCACTGTAGTAGGTGATTTGCCAAACTGCTCAGTTACATAATTTGCATCACTTGCCTTTAGATAATTTCACTCCAAATTTATTTTGCCTACTTTGCTCTTTTGTAGTATTGATAATGTATAAGTTCTTAGTCATGGTCTTAAACTGATGAAACAGGCAGAGGTGGTGTGCACTGCTATCATCAGGAAGAAGGGCTATGCCAGCAAGCTACTGTCATAATATTTCTTATTTCCTCAGTCTTTATAATATGTTGCATAGTCTTTTCATCCTTCGGTCATACTACTAATGTAATAACCCGGAAAATACGAGCCAATTTAAAATTTTTAAATTGGTGATTACAAAGGAATTTGAACCATTGAAATAGAATATTTCAATAAAATAGGGAATTAGAAATAGTGAGTCGGTTTGAAAATTTGAATTCAAACTTTGACTGACTGTGCAGGGTGGAAAATATAACGGATTTTAGTGAAACCAAAAATATTTAAATCTGCTAGTCAATACCTTTCTAACGAATCTGAAAAATCGAAGTTTCATAACGGGAATCAAAAGTTATGGCCGAATGAAATTTCAGAAGGGTCGGTATATAGAATATATAGCCCTGGAAAATTGATATTTTGCATACGACCTCGGAATTCGACGAAACCACTTTTGTTGGGTCCGGGATGTCAAACTATTGCTAGGTTTCAAATTTCATAATTTTTGAAGCTAGTATGTGAGCGTGGCAAAAGAAAATGTGATTGGTCAATTTCTGTTAAATTGGATCGACCAGAAAATGGCCATTTTTCAAACGACCTCAGAATTCGACGAAACTAGTTTTGTTGGGACCGTAGCGTCAAAACATAGCTAGATTTATTTTTCTGGAATTTTTCGAATCAGTTTGTGACCCTGGCAAATTGAAATGTACGTTGAAAGCTAAAAATTAAATTTTTTATACTTCAATTTGGAAAATAACTGACTGTAACAGTCGAATTGGCCTACAAAACATATCCCATGTGTCCGGAATGGGGGTATTTAGCTAGGGGCGACAGTCGTTGGGTTTAAAAAGGAGTTCGTTTGAGAAAACACTATTTAAAAATTTAATATAGTCCTCGGCCAATCAGAATTTTCCATTCATAAATTTTTTTTAAAAAAAAAAACCCGCCAAAATCAACGGCGAAACCCGTTCGAGACCTTCTCTCCTCCGCCGCCGCCGCTACCGCCACCTACAGCCTTCGCCACCGCCACCCCTTGATGCGCCTCCGTCCCCTCTTCAAATCCGACTAACCATCGCCACCCCTCGTCGCCTGTGCCGCCCGAATCGAAGCCCCAAAGTCCCGACCTTTCCACCGCCGCCGCCGCCGATCTAGACCACCAAACGCCACCAAACCACCACCGACAGGAAGCCCTCTCTTCCATCTTCCACGTCCAACTCGCCGATCATCCCCTCGTGCCTCAATTCTCGCAAAAACTGTAAACCTAGTTTTGAAGCTTCGTGAAAGTGAGTTTTTTTCTTTGATCTTTACACTTTGAAAAATCATATCTTTTTGGTGTGTTGACGAAATTCGATGAAAAAGGAAACATCGGGACCGCAAGGAAGCTCTCTACCCAATAGAAGAAGCCGCGGATTTTTCTGACATCGTATCGATTTTTAGCGCTCCGAAAACCAAGGTGAGAAATCTAAATTAACGTGAAATTGAATGGAAAATGTCGTGTATAATTTATATTAGCGAAATATAAATTACATACGTGTTGTATACCTCATGTACATACGTAGTGTAAGCTATATAAGCGAAGTATGAATTTTACATGCATGGAATAATTGATATATGTGTTGAAATGCAAGTGAAATATAGCAATTATATATATATATATATATATATATATATATATATATATATATATATACTCCCCTCGTCCACAAACCATGGACGATATTTATTGTTGTGAATTGGTGTGAAATATTGGATGGAAAATAAGAATGGTTGAATAATTGTTTGTCGTTGATATTGTTTGGTAGTGGTTGAAAAATACCCATTGGTGATTGAAATAAATTGGAAATATTTGTGGAAATAAAAATAAACATGCCGCCTGCGTGCGAATTAGATGCATGAATCCCCATTGTCAAAAACCACGAGGTTTTAAGGTAGAGCGAGGAGCCGTACTAGGGACGGTGCCGGTTTAACTACCCTGCCGTTATGCTGCCGAAATTTTGAATAATCTTTGTGTGTTAGAATTATTTCATATGTTGAAATAATTTTCATGCGTATAAATTATAGCCATATGTTGAAACTATATCCATGTATGGAAAATGTTCATGTGTTGAAAAGTGTTGTGTGAAAATTAAATTCACTTGTGAATGAATGAAGTGTTTAAACAATAAAAATCACATTTTTATATCTATATGAAGTATGAAAAATATTCGCCTTATATAAATAGTTTCAACAATAAAAATCCCATCTTTCTAATATGAACAACATAAATAAAATGTTCATGTGTGGATATGCTCATTTGTTGAGAAGTGTGTGTAGTGGAAAAGTTCATGTGTTGAATAAAAAGATCAAACAATAAAAATTACATTTTTATTGAAACTATGAAGTGTTGAAAACATCCATTTGTCGAATAAATATTTTGAATGATAAAAATTTCATTTTTATCATATTTGTGATATGCTAAAGATATGCGGACGTTGAAATAAATATTTGTGAAAGAAATATTCTTTTTAACATGCATAGGAACTAAGTAAAATAGTCATGTGTTGAAATCTATGTTAGCTCACCCAAAATTATCATCTTTGAAATGTGAAGTGTTAAAAATAGCCACTTGTTCAAATAAATGTGCATGAGTTGAAATATACATTAACTAGCTAATGATATGATTTTAGCCTATGCATGCAACATTGGAATGAACGGTGTTTTGAAACCAAAGTAAATCAAATATGAAATTGAATGGAAAATGATAAGTGATAGAAATTGTATATATGTACATGCATATCTATTGAACAGGTAAAAGCAAAGGGGCTAGGGAAGAGAAATAAAATTTTGTGCCCGACAAATAGGTACACATTTACCACTTTGTTTGGGTGATGATTTTATGAGCCTGTTGGCTAGCCGCTTGGCTTTTTCTTTTTCTTTTTGATATGAGACGCCCGTGTGGCTATTTGGGAATTTTCCCAGACCCTCCCATACAAAGGAGGTTATGGCGAAATTTTCCGAAATTTAAAGGCGTTAGTGAAATAATTGAAGTTGAAACGATATAGGAATTTTTGAATGAACTATATTTATATAAATATATAAATATAAATAAAATTAAAACGAAACGTGGTCGTGCAGTTCGTGTTTTGAAACCGTGATTTCAAACGACTAGTACGGGAAATCCGACCATTGGATTTTCCCGAAACTGCAACCGTTGGGTTCGCTTTGGAAATATCTTTCCAATGGCACCGACTTTGTGAAGATCCGATGGTTGGATTGTCTGGAATGTTTAATTCAAATCTGAAGAAAAACAGCGCCAGAAACGATTATATTTATATATATATAAATATAATTTAAATTAAATCGAATAACGACGCTGTAGTTCGTAAATTGAAATCGTAACTTCAAATGACTAGTGTGGAAGATCCGACCGTCGGATTTTCCCAAAACTGAAACCGTTGGATTCGTTTTGAAATGACATTCCCAATGATACCAAATTTGTGAAGATCCAACGGTTAGATTTTCAGATATATGTAAAACAAAATTAGTGAAAAGCAGCGCCAGTGCATCGACACGACCTGAAACGTCGTTTAATTAAATATGGCCGTTTTAAATTAAATAAAAATGGCGATATATCGTTATAAAATACTATAGACGATATAGAGTGGAAATAAAGCAATTTTGTTGTGTTTGCTTGATATGTGATGGTTGAATGATTTGACATGAAAATTATAACTAAATAACTGAAATGTGAATGTTGAATAGTCCAACCATGTGATTAATTGATTTGAAAATCTAAATATACGTGGGTTATTTGAAAAGGCCGAGTTTATCTCATTTCAAATAATCGATCGACGTTGAGGAGTCGAAGAGTCGAAGACGGCTGAAGACCGACGATCTCCACATTGGATGGATGGGCGCTACTGATGCCCGTGATTGGAGTAGCTACCATGAAGGAATTGAAGTAGTAGCCGTCCAAACATACTGTTGATTGTACGGATATGCCAGGAATTGGTGCCTCCGGTTTCGTTCAGACCCAGAACGGACTTGTAAATGGACTGTGTGTCTGACATTGGATTTTGTTCTGTGTTGATTGATCTATGTTAAATATATATCTGTTTGGCGGCGGAGAATTTATTCTCTTGCTTAACGCCCTTCTCTGAGACGTACGAGCTCAGAGGTTATGTATTGACAGAAATCAGCCGCATGGAGTGGATTGCCTGTGTGGCACGCCTAAGTGGCATATGATCAAGGCTTTTGTTGCAAAGCAAAGTCTTGTAGTTGATGATCAAAGCATGCTCTGTGTGACGTAGCTTTGTGTATAACGTGAATTCGCGAGCCTCACACCTCGGTATGAGTCAAAAACGGGAGACGGACCGCTGGGAGTGCACGACGTTTCTTTCTAGCTATGGTGGTGTCAGTGACCTACCAGCCCTGACATTATATATACTTTTCACCTGTGTGGTTGTTGGAATGCGAGGGGCCTCGATTATAGGTCTGTAAGGACCGGGAAACGTGTGTTTAGGAATTGCCAATCCTCAAAAGTAAGAGAGGACCGGCCCAGCCGATTCCAAGGATCATAGTGTGACGGCCTGGAATTTCCCTCGATCCGAATCAGTCGTTAAACCGATCTAGACTGTTCGAAACCCCTGAACGTTGAGAACAGGACAAATCAGAACACAAACAGAAGAACATTTCATTGCTATTACAACAATCCCATCAGAATACAAGAATATACAGAGTATAAGTGAATAAATTACATTCGATAAATATCAGAGATTACAATAAATTACATAGCAGCGGAAAATAATACAAAGCACAACTGAAGGTGATATACGGATACAGAGCTTTCCGGATATCATTCCAGCTGCAAATCAGGATCCTGTGAATATAAATCTGCAAAACCAAAACTACTAGCTGCCCGTGCGGAAAATAGGGGCACCCAGAGTTTAGGTTAAAACAATAAACTCCAGGTCAGTCATGTGACTGGTGTGAGAACTAAAACAGTTATTTAAAACTTTACTTTAAAAGAGAGTAATTCAAGGGACCACGCCGTATAACACGGAACGGGTTTCCTCCCAAGAATACCAGTGCATAGAATAAACAACGCAATGCTTTTTCGAAAAATGAAGCTATTATAAGACCCAGGTCCCATCACACAATGCAACACAAGCCGGAGGATAGGGTTTTCCCTTATAATAGCCAAACATGCTTGGTACGTTTAAAACAAATCATTTGATACTATAATAAGTGTATAGTGTCAAAACAATTTCAATCATAAATATCAATCATAGGCGGCATGGGTACCATCTATCATGTCGCCATACTAGTTCTACAATTAAAACCGCAATACACATATTGGAAATTGGATTTCCGTCATGAGTCGAGGCAAGGGGCAAGCTCCTCTCCGCGTTCGAGACACTCTAGCAAATGTCCCAGGGCTACGCACTCTGGGCAACCCCTGGATGCGGCTGGGCCGGTCCTCACTTACGTTAGAGGATTAATTATGCATGAACACACGTTTCCCGGTCCTTACAGACCTATAATCGAGGCGCCTCATTCCAACAACCATGAAGGTGAAAAGTATATATATGTCAGGGATGGTAAGTCACTGACACCACCAAAGCTAGAAAGAAACGTCGTGCTCTCCCAGCGGTCCGTATCCCGTTTTTAACTCATACCGAGGTGTGAGGCTCGCGAATCCACGCTATACACAAAGCTACGCCACAAAGGTTGTCCTTTGATCATCAACCACAAGACTCTGCTTTTCAACAAAAGCCTTGATCATTGCATCTTAGCGTGCCACACAGGCAATTCATGCCATGCGACTGATGTCCATCGATATATAACCTCTAAGCTCGTATGTCTCAGAGAAGGGCGTTAAGCAAGAGAATAAATTCTCCGCCGCCAAATAGATATATATTTAACAGAAATCAATCAACACAGAATAAAATCCAATGTCAGACACACAATCCATTTACAAGCCCGTTCTGGGTCTGAACGAAACCGGAGGCACTTTCCTCGCATATCCATCCATCTCCAGGTACGTCTGGACGACCACCAACTATTTCCATCCTCTTGGGTGTACAGCCCAATCAAGATCGTCAGTAATTATCCAAACGATGTGAAGACTTCCGGTCTTCAACCACCGTCTTCATCTTCGACTTATCGTCGAATCGGTTATTCAGAATGGGTATAAACCCGGCCTTTCCGAACAACCCGCGTATATTAAAAACGAATGTTACACAAACACAACATACGCCTCATTCCAATTCTGAATATTCTGTTATTTAAATATCCACATCTTTTGGGAAAAGTTCCCATTAATTTTATCCAAGATAAATTCTTTAAAATTTATCCTTTAATCTTCCTTTGGATGTCGTTTCAAACCAAATTATGGTTTTCTAAACTAGTCGAGATTAGCGAACCACACCGAAGTAATTATTTATTTTATTTCCCAATCCCATCCTATTCATCCCATGAAGCAAAACTAGAAATACTCCATATTTAGCACCCCAGTGTTATCGGTAAAATTAATTACCATTTCACGTTCAAATCTAATTAAAGATTTAACTATCGCTTTGGAGCAAAACTGGTGATACTCCATTCTCGCTCGTTTTCTAAATTTGATAATTTAGATTGTAAATTCACATTTTAATCTAATTGCAGATTCGTTAAAACTCCTTTATTGGGTTAAAGAACTAGGTGTTATTTAAAACACAGTTCACGACAAACCCAAATCACATTCTATTTATTATCGGGTTAAAGAACTAGTGTTATTTAAAACACAGTTCACGATAAACCCAAAAATCAATTCTAGTTCCATTCAAATCAAATATATTAGGAATTTCGATTATTTAAAACCCCTTTTTAAATCTAATTTATTTATTTAAAAATAAAAACCCGAGTTTTAAATTTAGTTAAATCTAGTTCATTTCGATAAAAATCTATTTTTATCTTTACAAATATGGAGTTTTTCACCCCAATTTTTCTCAAATCATTTCTTATGATTTCACACAAATTATTAGTATTTTTAATAATTTTATCAAGGCCCGTACAGTCAATTTCCATCAACGGCCATCGAACTGCACTTACAACGACCTTTTCCAAATTTGATTTGGACGTATCTCTAAATCCAACCGTTAGATTTTGAATTTCTAATATTCGTTAGAAAGCTCTTTTCGATACGAACCCAACGGTTCCGGTTTTAGGAGAATCCGACGGTCGGATCTCCCGTAATGTCCGTTTGAAGTAAATGGTCGAAATTCACGAACTACCGCGGCGCGGCGCGTTCTATTCAGGCCATTATATTATATATATAATATATATTTCGTCGATTCCTATTTAAAACGAATTTTATAAATCGTTTTGATTTCGTTTAAAAAACAATTTCAACTTCCATTTCAATTCAAATCAAAATTAATTTTCTATTCAAATCAAATTCATTTCGTTTTCTATTTGAATCAAATTCATTATCTATTCAATTGAAATCAAATTCATTTTATATTCAATAGAAATCAATTCATTTTATATTCAATTCGAATTCAATTCGTTATATATTCAATTCGAATTCAATTCATTTTCTATTTCTTTTCAATTCAATTCAAATTCGTTTTCTATTCAATTTAAATCAAATTCGCTATCTATTCAATTTAAATTAAATTCGCTATATATTCAATTGAAATCAAATTCGTTTTATATTCAATTCGAATTCATTTTGTATTCTATTCAAATTCAATTCATTTCAAATTTAAAAACGAATATAATCGATATAAATATCGTTCGCGTCAAAATGGCGTATCTCTAATCAACACGGCTTTATATATTTCAATAAATTCGTTATTCTATTCAACAAATGAATATTTATTCTATTCAATATGTTGAATCTATATTTTTGTCAACACACGACTAATCTCAACGAATGAGTACTGTCCACGTGTGACTATTTTTGTTATTTACTATATTTTATGAAAATTAAGGTATCTATCGTTTGATATTAAATCAGACTCCAACTGTAAATTAGTAAGAGAACGATTCCCTGAATATTAACCCCGAAGGCCGAAACCAACATCAGATTAATATCCAGGAGACCACTCATCTCATCTATTTTCCAGTTGATTTCTAATTCTATATATGATAAGGATGTAGTTTTATTATTAAAATATTTCGTTCAACACATGACTAATCTCAACGGATGAGTACAGTCAACACATGAACCTTTACTTTATAATGATAAAGATATGAATTTTATTGTTAAAATATTTCGTTCAACACATGACTAATCTCAACGGATGAGTACAGTCAACACATGAACTTTTATTTTATAATATTCTTTATCTTCTGAACTGGAATGAGGCCCAATCAATCACCATATAATATTAATTATATGGATTTTCATACATCACATGTATATAATAGCATTGAAAAATAATCAACAATCAACCAAAGTGCACTACACTGTATAAGCATCAAATATAGATATCTAACGCTTATAACAGCCTGTCAATCAATCGATCGACATATTTAATCAGTCAGGATGAGTGAACTTCAAATTTCATCCCAACACCCGTGTGGGGTTTCAAACAATCAAACACAGATTTTATTTGTGCAGTTGGGCGATGTGTAAAATTTATCGTCCCAATCAATGTCAGTCAAATCAGTGTACATAAACAAACCGTCCGGTTTGTAAATGAATATTTATTTATTCACATTCACTATATTCATATTCACGTTAAAAATTATATTTTTAACGATAAAACATTTTATTTTAACATATGAATTTCTATTCAGTTCATTTTTTTAAATAAAATGATATTTTTATTTTTCTAACTTATTTTAGAAAATTTTGGCGGCATAATGGCACGATACTAGAAACGGGACGAGGCCTAGCCTTATCCCCGGTCTAGCGAAGGCCCACGCCATTCACACATCAATCAAAATCACCAAACAACCAAATTCAAATCAAATCATCTAACTAATCTATGCAACCAAGCAAACAAGTCCATGGTCTGTGGACGATTGTGTCGGGTGCTACTAAGCACCGTCTACATCCTAGTATATATATATATAACTAGAAAAAGAAATTGAAAGGTGAGAAATTCTCACATATTGCTATCCAATCATCTTGACTCTTCTTTGATGGAAATCTTCATCGTTATCGCATTCTTGTCATCTTCGTTGCTGTAGCCACTACATATATAAAAATCACACAATTTTATATTTTGATGTCTTTAAAATAAAAATCACATTTTTATTTGTTCACTTTCAATTTTAAAAATCATATTTTTATAATCGCTTCATACCTTTAAAAAATCGAATTTTCACTCCGCTATTCAATATATAAAAATCGAATTTTTACTACTATGTCATATAGATAAAAATTATATTTTTAATTCACTACATAAACAAAAATCATATTTCTACTACTTCTACTTAATAAAGATTATAATTTTATTGTCTATACTATATAAAAATTATATTTTTATCCTTTCTATAATATAAAGATTATATTTTTATCATCACCACTATATCAAAATCCGATCTTCCTACTATAAAAACCTATATTTTCTAACTATAGAAACATAAACTTTCTAACTTAAAAATCCGATTTTTATTCCATTAAAAATCCAACCTTTTTGATTATATATATCTTGTTTTCTAATTTCAAAAATCTTGCTCTTTTACAATTTAAAAATCTTGCTTCTACAAGGTTAAAAATTCAAACTTTACAAGGTTAAAAATATTAACTTTCCTACCTATAAAAGAAATAAATAAATAAAATTACAACAAATAAAACAAAATAAATAAGGAAAATAAAATTAGAAAGAAAACTTACAGATGGAAGGAAGGGGGGGTGTATGTGCGTCTGCTATGGTCGAAGGGGGGTCTGGGCGCCGAGGTACGGGGAGAAGGGGAAGCGGGGTGCGGTTTGGTGGCTGCGGGTGGTGTTTGGCCAGAGGCGGCGGGTCGAACGGTGGAGCGACAGGGAGGGGGGGTTGGCTGTAGGGGGTGCGATTCGAGGAGCGGGGCGAGGCTTTTGGGGGTATCGGGTTCGATTAGAAGGGGAGAGGAAGGAGATGGGGGCGCGGTCTTGGGAGGAGGTGGTGGCGCCTGACGGTGGGGCGTCGATGGGGAGGGAGGAGCGACGGGTGGTGGCGTGCTCCGGGGTCCCCATTTTCGATTTCGATTGGGAGGAAGGGTGTCAGGCTGAAGAACTAAAGTGGGGAGGGGGAATATGAAAAAGAGGCGTTGACTTTTAAATTTAATTATATATTTAAATAATTTTCATCTCCAAAAAGCTATCTTCCCATTTGAACTCCAATCGAGACCCCACGACTGTCGCCCCTAGCTAATTACCCCCATTCCGAACACAATGGGATATGTATCGTAGGCCAACTCGGCTGTTACGCTCAGTTTTCGCTGAAAATAAAATATAACTCTATACATACTATTTTAAACGTACATTTCAAATTACTGGGGTCACATACTAACTCTAAAAATTCTATAAAAATATTGCCTAGCTTCGTATTGACGATACGGTCCTAACAAAACTAGTTTCGTCGAATTCTGAGACCGTTGGAAAAATGGCCAATTTCCAGTCGATTAAAATCAACTGAAACTGGTCAAACGCGTTTTCCTTTGCCACGCTCACATATTGATTCAGAAAATTATGAAATTTGGAATCTAGCAATATCTTGACACTGCGGATTCAACAAAAGTGGTTTCGTCAAAATCCGAGGTCATTTGCCAAATTCCCATTTTTAAGGGCCTGAATTCCATAGCGACTATTCAGAATTTTCAACTGGACATATCTTTTGATTCCCGCTATGAAATCTTGATTTTTCGGATTCGTTGCAAAGATATTATCAAATAGATCCTAATGTTTTTGGTTTCACTAAAATCCGGATTGTTTTGCACCCGGTACATTCAATTGAAGTTTGAAATCGAATTATCGAACTACCGCGCCGTTTTCAATTCTATTTATAATTATATATAAATATTATATATTCTAACGACGACGTATATAATATATACGTTCGGATTATATTCAAAATAAATTTCTCAACGATATTTATTTAAAATATCTATTTTAAATATTCAAAATTCGCTAAAATTGCCAAAATAAAAATTTTAAACTGGCCCAGAATTTCTGGGTTATTACAATCTCCCCCACTTAAAACTTTTCGTCCCCGAAAAGGAACAAAGTCGAAAGGGGTTTGATTATTCAGCTCTACGTTCGATTTGGCTTCCATTCTCCAACTTTTCAGTTTTTGAGAATTTTCAAATTTTCAAAAATTTGGCTAACACCCTAAATTTTCGAAAAATTTCGCCATAACCTCCCCTGCATCGGGAGCATCGGGGAATTTCAAATAGCTTCCCCGGTCCTTCAGATCTCAAAAAGAAAAAGAAAAAGCCATGCGGCTAGCCAATAGGCTCATAAAATCATCATCACCCAAACAAAACAGTAAATTATGTAGTAAACATGTACCTATTTGTCGGGCAAACAAATTTTATTCTTTGGCTCTAGCCTCCTTGCTATGACCTGTTCAATGTAAGTATATGTATATGCAAGCAAATGCGACCAATTTTCAATACAGTTCAATATTTGATTCAATTAGGCTAAATGGTTCAAAATTATCAAACAAATGAACAAACAACACAAACATCAATCAATTAGTGAATTAGAGTTTCAAATTCATAAATTTTACTACATATAAAGAAAATCATGTTTTTGATGCCAATTCACAACAATGTGTTCTAACTATATTGGTTTTGGTTCTCACACCAGTCTAATGGAAATATATAGACATCACACCTTCGAAACACGAACATAAATACTGATGATGTCATGACAATCATCAGTACCATCTCCGGGTGACTAGAATGTGATTCCATATCTATCCAATATATTAAAACTTCGAATATACGTTCATGACGCGTATACGCGAAATCTTTATATATTCGATTGTCCATATTCAAAATAAATAAATAATCAAATACGTTTTAAAATGGTTTAATATTTCAAAACAAAATTGTTTTCATTTGAAAATATACTCTTCACACTCGTTCTAGGATACTACTGATCCTATCTCTAACGAGTCATTCTAATTGGATATTACTAATCCAATATCTGATGAATTCTTTCGTATGGTTCTAATGTGTCTTGTTCTCGAGCTCTGTAAACCAAAGCTTTGATACCAAATGTGACGGCCTGGAATTTCCCTCGATCCGATTCAGTCGTTAAACCGATCTAGACTGTTCGAAACCCCTGAACGTTGAGAACAGGACAAATCAGAACACAAACAGAAGAACATTTCATTGCTATTACAACAATCCCATCAGAATACAAGAATATACAGAGTATAAGTGAATAAATTACATTCGATAAATATCAGAGATTACAATAAATTACATAGCAGCGGAAAATAATACAAAGCACAACTGAAGGTGATATACGGATACAGAGCTTTCCGGATATCATTCCAGCTGCAAATCAGGATCCTGTGAATATAAATCTGCAAAACCAAAACTACTAGCTGCCCGTGCGGAAAATAGGGGCACCCAGAGTTTAGGTTAAAACAATAAACTCCAGGTCAGTCATGTGACTGGTGTGAGAACTAAAACAGTTATTTAAAACTTTACTTTAAAAGAGAGTAATTCAAGGGACCACGCCGTATAACACGGAACGGGTTTCCTCCCAAGAATACCAGTGCATAGAATAAACAACGCAATGCTTTTTCGAAAAATGAAGCTATTATAAGACCCAGGTCCCATCACACAATGCAACGCAAGCCGGAGGATAGGGTTTTCCCTTATAATAGCCAAACATGATTGGTACGTTTAAAACAAATCATTTGATACTATAATAAGTGTATAGTGTCAAAACAATTTCAATCATAAATATCAATCATAGGCGGCATGGGTACCATCTATCATGTCGCCATACTAGTTCTACAATTAAAACCGTAATACACGTATTGGAAATTGGATTTCCGTCATGAGTCGAGGCAAGGGGCAAGCTCCTCTCCGCGTTCGAGACACTCTAGCAAATGTCCCAGGGCTACGCACTCTGGGCAACCCCTGGATGCGGCTGGGCCGGTCCTCACTTACGTTAGAGGATTAATTATGCCTGAACACACGTTTCCCGGTCCTTACAGACCTATAATCGAGGCGCCTCATTCCAACAACCACGAAGGTGAAAAGTATATATATGTCAGGGCTGGTAAGTCACTGACACCACCAAAGCTAGAAAGAAACGTCGTGCTCTCCCAGCGGTCCGTATCCCGTTTTTAACTCATACCGAGGTGTGAGGCTCGCGAATCCACGCTATACACAAAGATACGCCACAAAGGCTGTGCTTTGATCATCAACCACAAGACTCTGCTTTTCAACAAAAGCCTTGATCATTGCATCTTAGCGTGCCACACAGGCAATTCATGCCATGCGACTGATGTCCATCGATATATAACCTCTAAGCTCGTATGTCTCAGAGAAGGGCGTTAAGCAAGAGAATAAATTCTCCGCCGCCAAATAGATATATATTTAACAGAAATCAATCAACACAGAATAAAATCCAATGTCAGACACACAATCCATTTACAAGCCCGTTCTGGGTCTGAACGAAACCGGAGGCACTTTCCTCGCATATCCATCCATCTCCAGGTACGTCTGGACGACCACCAACTATTTCCATCCTCTTGGGTGTACAGCCCAATCAAGATCGTCAGTAATTATCCAAACGATGTGAAGACTTCCGGTCTTCAACCACCGTCTTCATCTTCGACTTATCGTCGAATCAGTTATTCAGAATGGGTATAAACCCGGCCTTTCCGAACAACCCGCGTATATTAAAAACGAATGTTACACAAACACAACATACGCCTCATTCCAATTCTGAATATTCCGTTATTTAAATATCCACATCTTTTGGGAAAAGTTCCCATTAATTTTATCCAAGATAAATTCTTTAAAATTTATCCTTTAATCTTCCTTTGGATGTCGTTTCAAACCAAATTATGGTTTTCTAAACTAGTCGAGATTAGCGAACCACACCGAAGTAATTATTTATTTTATTTCCCAATCCCAACCTATTCATCCCATGAAGCAAAACTGGAAATACTCCATATTTAGCACCCCAGTGTTATCGGTAAAATTAATTACCATTTCACGTTCAAATCTAATTAAAGATTTAACTATCGCTTTGGAGCAAAACTGGTGATACTCCATTCTCGCTCGTTTTCTAAATTTGATAATTTAGATTGTAAATTCACATTTTAATCTAATTGCAAATTCGTTAAAACTCCTTTTATTGGGTTAAAGAACTAGGTGTTATTTAAAACACAGTTCACGACAAACCCAAATCACATTCTATTTATTATCGGGTTAAAGAACTAGTGTTATTTAAAACACGGTTCACGATAAACCCACAAATCAATTCTAGTTCCATTCAAATCAAATATATTAGGAATTTCGATTATTTAAAACCCCTTTTTAAATATAATTTATTTATTTAAAAATAAAAACCCGAGTTTTAAATTTAGTTAAATCTAGTTCATTTCGATAAAAATCTATTTTTATCTTTACAAATATGGAGTTTTTCACCCCAATTTTTCTCAAATCATTTCTTATGATTTTACACAAATTATTAGTATTTTTAATAATTTTATCAAGGCCCGTACAGTCAATTTCCATCAACGGCCATCGAACTGCACTTACAACGACCTTTTCCAAATTTGATTTGGATGTATCTCCAAATCCAACCGTTAGATTTTGAATTTCTAATATTCGTTAGAAAGCTCTTTTCGATACGAACCCAACGGTTCCAGTTTTAGGAGAATCCGACGGTCGGATCTCCCGTAATGTCCGTTTGAAGTAAATGGTCGAAATTCACGAACTGCCGCGGCGCGACGCGTTCTATTCAGGCCATTATATTATATATATAATATATATTATATATATTTCGTCGATTCCTATTTAAAACGAATTTTATAAATCGTTTTGATTTCGTTTCAAAAACAATTTCAACTTCCATTTCAATTCAAATCAAAATTAATTTTCTATTCAAATCAAATTCATTTCGTTTTCTATTTGAATCAAATTCATTATCTATTCAATTGAAATCAAATTCATTTTATATTCAATAGAAATCAATTCGTTTTATATTCAATTCGAATTCAATTCGTTATATATTCAATTCGAATTCAATTCATTTTCTATTTCTTTTCAATTCAATTCAAATTCGTTTTCTATTCAATTTAAATCAAATTCGTTATCTATTCAATTTAAATTAAATTCGCTATATATTCAATTGAAATCAAATTCGCTATATATTAAATTGAAATCAAATTCGTTTTATATTCAATTCGAATTCATTTTCTATTCTGTTCAAATTCAATTCATTTCAAATTTAAAAACGAATATAATCGATATAAATATCGTTCGCGTCAAAATGGCGTATCTCTAATCAACACGGCTTTATATATTTCAATAAATTCGTTATTCTATTCAACAAATGAATATTTATTCTATTCAATATGTTGAATCTATATTTTTGTCAACACACGACTAATCTCAACGAATGAGTACTGTCCACGTGTGACTATTTTTGTTATTTACTATATTTTATGAAAATTAAGGTATCTATCGTTTGATATTAAATCAGACTCCAACTGTAAATTAGTAAGAGAACGATTCCCTGAATATTAACCCCGAAGGCCGAAACCAACATCAGATTAATATCCAGGAGACCACTCATCTCATCTATTTTCCAGTTGATTTCTAATTCTATATATGATAAGGATGTAGTTTTATTATTAAAATATTTCGTTCAACACATGACTAATCTCAACGGATGAGTACAGTCAACACATGAACCTTTACTTTATAATGATAAAGATATGAATTTTATTGTTAAAATATTTCGTTCAACACATGACTAATCTCAACGGATGAGTACAGTCAACACATGAACTTTTATTTTATAATATTCTTTATCTTCTGAATTGGAATGAGGCCCAATCAATCACCATATAATATTAATTATATGGATTTTCATACATCACATGTATATAATAGCATTGAAAAATAATCAACCATCAACCAAAGTGCACTACACTGTATAAGCATCAAATATAGATATCTAACGCTTATAACAGCCTGTCAATCAATCGATCGACATATTTAATCAGTCAGGATGAGTGAACTTCAAATTTCATCCCAAATCAAATTCGCTATATATTCAATTGAAATCAAATTCGCTATATATTAAATTGAAATCAAATTCGTTTTATATTCAATTCGAATTCATTTTCTATTCTGTTCAAATTCAATTCATTTCAAATTTAAAAACGAATATAATCGATATAAATATCGTTCGCGTCAAAATGGCGTATCTCTAATCAACACGGCTTTATATATTTCAATAAATTCGTTATTCTATTCAACAAATGAATATTTATTCTATTCAATATGTTGAATCTATATTTTTGTCAACACACGACTAATCTCAACGAATGAGTACTGTCCACGTGTGACTATTTTTGTTATTTACTATATTTTATGAAAATTAAGGTATCTATCGTTTGATATTAAATCAGACTCCAACTGTAAATTAGTAAGAGAACGATTCCCTGAATATTAACCCCGAAGGCCGAAACCAACATCAGATTAATATCCAGGAGACCACTCATCTCATCTATTTTCCAGTTGATTTCTAATTCTATATATGATAAGGATGTAGTTTTATTATTAAAATATTTCGTTCAACACATGACTAATCTCAACGGATGAGTACAGTCAACACATGAACCTTTACTTTATAATGATAAAGATATGAATTTTATTGTTAAAATATTTCGTTCAACACATGACTAATCTCAACGGATGAGTACAGTCAACACATGAACTTTTATTTTATAATATTCTTTATCTTCTGAATTGGAATGAGGCCCAATCAATCACCATATAATATTAATTATATGGATTTTCATACATCACATGTATATAATAGCATTGAAAAATAATCAACCATCAACCAAAGTGCACTACACTGTATAAGCATCAAATATAGATATCTAACGCTTATAACAGCCTGTCAATCAATCGATCGACATATTTAATCAGTCAGGATGAGTGAACTTCAAATTTCATCCCAACACCCGTGTGGGGTTTCAAACAATCAAACACATATTTTATTTGTGCAGTTGGGCGATGTGTAAAATTTATCGTCCCAATCAATGTCAGTCAAATCAGTGTACATAAACAAACCGTCCGGTTTGTAAATGAATATTTATTTATTCACATTCACTATATTCATATTCACGTTAAAAATTATATTTTTAACGATAAAACATTTTATTTTAACATATGAATTTCTATTCAGTTCATTTTTTTAAATAAAATGATATTTTTATTTTTCTAACTTATTTTAGAAAATTTTGGCGGCATAACGGCACGATACTAGAAACGGGACGAGGCCTAGCCTTATCCCCGGTCTAGTGAAGGCCCACGCCATTCACACATCAATCAAAATCACCAAACAACCAAATTCAAATCAAATCATCTAACTAATCTATGCAACCAAGCAAACAAGTCCATGGTCTGTGGACGATTGTGTCGGGTGTTACTAAGCACCGTCTGCATCCTAGTATATATACATATAACTAGAAAAAGAAATTGAAAGGTGAGAAATTCTCACATATTGCTATCCAATCATCTTGACTCTTCTTTGATGGAAATCTTCATCGTTATCGCATTCTTGTCATCTTCGTTGCTGTAGCCACTACATATATAAAAATCACACAATTTTATATTTTGATGTCTTTAAAATAAAAATCACATTTTTATTTGTTCACTTTCAATTTTAAAAATCATATTTTTATAATCGCTTCATACCTTTAAAAAATCGAATTTTCACTCCGCTATTCAATATATAAAAATCGAATTTTTACTACTATGTCATATAGATAAAAATTATATTTTTAATTCACTACATAAACAAAAATCATATTTCTACTACTTCTACTTAATAAAGATTATAATTTTATTGTCTATACTATATAAAAATTATATTTTTATCCTTTCTATAATATAAAGATTATATTTTTATCATCACCACTATATCAAAATCCGATCTTCCTACTATAAAAACCTATATTTTCTAACTATAGAAACATAAACTTTCTAACTTAAAAATCCGATTTTTATTCCATTAAAAATCCAACCTTTTTGATTATATATATCTTGTTTTCTAATTTCAAAAATCTTGCTCTTTTACAATTTAAAAATCTTGCTTCTACAAGGTTAAAAATTCAAACTTTACAAGGTTAAAAATATTAACTTTCCTACCTATAAAAGAAATAAATAAATAAAATTAAAAAAAATAAAAATAAATAAATAAGGAAAATAAAATTAGAAAGAAAACTTACAGATGGAAGGAAGGGGGGGTGTATGTGCGTCTGCTATGGTCGAAGGGGGGTCTGGGAGCCGAGGTACGGGGAGAAGGGGAAGCGGGGTGCGGTTTGGTGGCCGCGGGTGGTGTTTGGCCAGAGGCGGCGGGTCGAACGGTGGAGCGACAGGGAGGGGGGGTTGGCTGTAGGGGGTGCGATTCGAGGAGAGAGGCGAGGCTTTTGGGGGTATCGGGTTCGATTAGAAGGTGAGAGGAAGGAGATGGGGGCACGGTCTTGGGAGGAGGTGGTGGCGCCTGACGGTGGGGCGTCGATGGGGAGGGAGGAGCGACGGGTGGTGGCGTGCTCCGGGGTCCCCATTTTCGATTTCGATTGGAAGGAAGGGTGTCGGGCTGAAGAACTAAAGTGGGGAGGGGGTATATGAAAAAGAGGCGTTGACTTTTAAATTTAATTATATATTTAAATAATTTTCATCTCCAAAAAGTTATCTTCCCATTTGAACTCCAATCGAGACCCCACGATTGTCGCCCCTAGCTAATTACCCCCATTCCGAACACAATGGGATATGTATCGTAGGCCAACTCGGCTGTTACGCTCAGTTTTCGCTGAAAATAAAATATAACTCTATACATACTATTTTAAACGTACATTTCAAATTACTGGGGTCACATACTAACTCTAAAAATTCTATAAAAATATTTCCTAGCTTCGTATTGACGATACAGTCCTAACAAAACTAGTTTCGTCGAATTCTGAGACCGTTGGAAAAATGGCCAATTTCCAGTCGATTAAAATCAACTGAAGCTGGTCAAACGCGTTTTCCTTTGCCACGCTCACATATTGATTCATAAAATTATGAAATTTGGAATCTAACAATATCTTGACACTACGGATTCAACAAAAGTGGTTTCGTCAAAATCCGAGGTCATTTGCCAAATTCCCATTTTTAAGGGCCTGAATTCCATAGCGACTATTCAGAATTTTCAACTGGACATATCTTTTGATTCCCGCTATGAAATCTTGATTTTTCGGATTCGTTGGAAAGATATTATCAAATAGATCCTAATGTTTTTGGTTTCACTAAAATCCGGATTGTTTTGCACCCGGTACATTCAATTGAAGTTTGAAATCAAATTATCGAACTACCGCGCCGTTTTCAATTCTATTTATAATTATATATAAATATTATATATTCTAACGACGACGTATATAATATATACGTTCGGATTATATTCAAAATAAATTTCTCGTCGATATTTATTTAAAACATCTATTTTAAATATTCAAAATTCGCTAAAATCGCCAAAATAAAATTTTTAAACTGGCCCAGAATTTCCGGGTTATTACACATAGTGGGGTCCTGGGACATTTGCTAGAGTGTCTCGAACGGAGAGGAGCTTGCCCTTTGCCTCGACTCATGAAGGAATCCAAATTCCAATACGAAATATGCGGATGTGATTGTATTTCTAGTATGGCGACATAGTAGATGGTAGCTATGCCGCCTAGGATTGATATTTATGATTGAATTTGCTTTTGAAACATATATGCACTAGTAATAATATCAAGCACTTTTGTTTTATTCGTATGAAGCATCTTTGGCCATTATAATGTAAAAACTCTATCCTCCGGCTTGCGTTGCATTGTGTGATGGGGCCTGAGTCTTATAATGGTTTCATTTTATAAAAAGCATTGCGTTGATTTAATCATTTACTTTATTTCATGCACTAGCACTCATTGGAGTAAACCCGTTCCACGAAAGTGGCGTGGTCCTTTGATTTGCCTTATTATTGTTGTTAATAAGTTGAGTAGATTTCTCATACCAGTCCAATGACTGACTCGTAGTTTGTTTCACCTTGCAAACTCGGGTGCCCTCATTTTCACACGGGCAGCCTAGTTACAGGTTTCTGACGCACCTTTTGGCTCATGGCGAGGCTTGACTACACTGTGCTGACTTGGATTTTCTCCGCCATTATTGTATCTATATTATAATTCCGCCATTGGCGATGTAGACTGATATTTCTTTTGTGTACTCTTCATGTATGATTCCGCCTCTGGCGATGGTGACTGATTATGTATCATTATGCACTAAGTTGTATCATGTACTGTGCTTCTCTGATGTGATGATATCTATATGATTCCGCTGTCATATGTGTGTAAATTATTCTATTTTCTGTTTATGCTATTATCTGTGATCTACTAATGATGATTAATGTGTTATATTCCAATGATTATCCTTAACACCGTGTCACGGAGTTTTAGGATCATCATAACTAACCCTTATTGACTACAAAGAAGATGCTTGAATGAATAGACAAAGTCATCTTATTATATATGTTGTATATGGCATTACATTTGCTTTATCTTCTCTAGCTCATAAATAACTCTCTTACTCTGTTCAAACAATGGATAATATGCTGAGTTTTTAATCCAGAGCATCATAGTGGCATTTTTAACATTTTTTGAATGTCAATGACACTTATCCCTTTTTTCCTGCGAATTTTTTTATTCTTTCAAGATTCGCCTTAATTCCATGATTCACAATCTTTACGTGACCGGTATACATGTAATTGAACTGGATGCTGGAGCATATAAAGATTCGGTTTGTGTTAGTGTGTATATTTATATGAAAGTGAGTATGTAACTGAGTGTACTGAATGAGCAGGCTGTAGTAAGGAATGTATGTATGTAATGGACTAAATTATATAACAGATGGTTGTACAATAGTGGGATCATAAAGTTGTACTATTTCAAATAATGAAATAAAATATTTAATTGAATAAAATAACTATTTGAATATCAAATTCTGTGCAATATCATTTTATGTAATATAAATATTTATTTCTATACGAGATGTAATGTATCATTAAATAAAAATCTTATTTTTATACTCAACGGTTACAACGGTGCAAAACAGTTGTAATAAATCATTCTATAACGGTGAGTAAAAGTTGTAATAAAATTTATTACAACGGTGAGTAAAAGTTGTAATAAAATTTATTACAACGGCGAGTAAAAGTTATTAAATACCTTATTTTACAACGGTGTTGCAATGGTGCAGAAACGTTGTAAAAGATATAGGTATATTACAACTTCTTAATACACGACGGTGGCTCCACCGTTGTAAAAACTTTTTACAACGTTTTTGCACCGTTGTAATATGGTGTTTTTGTTGTTGTTTGATCAGGAATTTCCGATGTTTGAATAGTCAACATGGTAGTTTTTTGTTGATTTTCGGAGTCGAAAATCCCAGTTCGTTATAGAAGAGATCAACTTATGCGATCTATTAGATATACTCTATCAGACCTTCTTCCATACAAGTTGTCCTAGGACTGGACAAACCGAAGGCACTATTCAGTACATCCATCTTAGGCAATTGTTATCTAAGATTTATACAACAGCCCTTGCACTTTACTTCGTCTTCAATATATTCAGCATACTTGATTCGCAACGCTTATGCCAATACGGAGTGGTTCTTCGGATAATAATCCAACCGGTCTCTCCATATTAATGACGTTAAAATGGTCAAAACTTTGATAGTCGGTGATTTAACTATCAAATGAAAACATGTCTATGTACTCACAACGATCTTATTTCCAAATGGAATTATAGATCCAATCATCAAACATATATACATATATTCTCATTTTCTATGTTTAGAAAATATACGTTATTAACACTGGAAAAAATTTCCATGGCTTAATTACGTATCATTATTCTTCCACATCTACCAGATTCTAACTATAAACTAACAAGAGAACAACTTTCTAAGTATAAACCCTGAAGGCCGAAACCGACATCAGATCGATAATTAGGAAACCATTCAACTTATTAATCTCTAGTCAGTTTCTAATTTTTGTTTAACTCCATTTTGATTTACTAAGTTCGATTATCTCCTCTATTTATTTTCCCCATAAATATTCCTTTATTCTATTTATTTCTAAATAAATAATCCTTTATTCTATTTATTTTATAAATAAATAATCCTTTATAAATACTATTTATTTAACAAATAAATAATTCTTTTCACATTTTGTGTTATAGATCTTTTCCCTTATCTTTGTTTTACAAATAATTTCCTTTTAACTCTTTGATTTTATAATTATCTCCTTTTATAAAATCCTTTTCCTTTTATTTTATATAAGTAAATTATTTTCAAAATATACTTTGAAAATCCTCTTTTTACATCCCACTATTTTCTTATGGTATTTAAAATACCAAACACAGTGATCGATATCATCCAAACACACATAATCATCAATAGATTATATATCATAGCATATATTATAATATATGAAAAACAGTAAAATAAATGTTGAGGAATCCAGTTGGATTCCTCCGACTTGTTCCCTGCATCACGGATGTTAAACAACATAATAACATCGATTTCACTTCGATATGAAATATTCTAATAAACCGAATCGATATTTGATTAACGATATATATAAATATTGTTACCTATAATTTCAACCAATACATACGCAATTCAACTAAACAGTTAACACACATCAATCAACAGATAATTATCAGTTATAAATATACGTTAGAAAAATATAACTGTTCAGAGTTGGTGAGGTTTACTGACATTGGAAGATCATCGTTAATAACGATAACCATGGCTTGATTTGATTCTGACAAATTATTTCGCTATAAATTGTAACTAGCCTCAATCCACTCCCCGTCAGTTCCATTAGGTAGCCACCGTCCATACGATCCCAACAGATCTTATCTTACTTTTAACCAAAAACCGGCCTACCCACATTTTAATAAACTCGTGCCTGCCCTTCCTCCCAAAACCATTCCTTCCTTATTTCTTTCTTTTTACCAAATCAATTTTTCATAATCCCTCTTCCTACTGTAACTCAAACCCATGTTGACCCTATTTTGACCGCCCTCTACTCCTCCTCTGATCACCAAATTCCGGTGCCGCCTTCACCAGAGAACTCCCTGACTCCTCCTCTACCCTGCCAATCTCTCATCTCTATACTCGATTCCCCTCAGTTGAATTCGACCTAGCCCCTAAATCGAACACCAACTGACGCTTTTCACCACTAGACGCCGGAGTTGCTCTCGATACCTCCTCCTGAAGTGCCATGTTGCTAGCAGTACGACGCTACCTTCATCGTGGCCCCTCCCCTATCACATCGACGCCCGTTCCAAACCTAGCCGTGACTGGCAGAAAGTGGAGCCTCCCAAAACCCATCGCACCAAATACCAAGGACACCAACTGGAAGCTTTTTCATCAACACTTCCATTCATATGAGTTTCGGAATATGTAACAATTTATTTTGTTTGATCTTGATTTTCTAAATCATGATTTTTTCCTGTGTTCCTTCGTTTTGTGGCGGCTTGGTCTCTTTGACCAGAACGAAAGGAATTTTGGTTAGGAATGAGATGGTGTATTTATATAGTTTCATTTCCTTAGTCAATGAGGAATAGCTTTTCTGTGTAAATATAGGTAGGTTATGTAGAATTGATAACTCTTTGGTAGGTAGTCTGTGTGGTTTGTAGACTTTGCATGTTTTCTTTTATCGTTAAGTTTGCTTTTCGCTGAAGTATTATACATGGCAGGCTATGGAACACGAAAGCTAGGTCTCTGTTTTGTAAAAGATGGGACGGGTCATGAAAGGAGATAAATATATATGTACTTAAATGAAACGCACAGTGTAATGACCCGCATTTGCAGAGGTATTATAATTAATTTATTTAATTATATAAATAGTGATATAGTGAATTAAATGGTCGTGGAATTAAATAATGATGAATATTTAATTAAAATAATAAATCAAATAATATATTTAATTCTGAAATAATCAGAATTGGCTGAAATGACGATATGGTGTGAACCGGATCATCTATGATATTTAATTCAGCTTGGAATTTAACTTGAATAACGAATATATTATATAAATGACAGTTTGAACGTAGAGTTATAATATAATTAAAATCGAGCTCAAAATGGCACCGCAATTCACGATTTGGCGATTCGAACTTCAACTGAATGTACAGGATTCGTTTTAAGCCGGATTTCTGTGAAACAATAAACGTGTGGAGCTGGTGGAGTATATTTTTCTAGTGGAAGAGAAAAATCGGGATTTCATCGTGTAGATTTTGATTTATGTCCAAAACAAATTTCAGAAAAGTCACTACGGAATTCCTTTATAATTTGCGATGCTTTATATACGTTATAAATGGACTTTCAGTATAAACTGAATATCGAGATAATCTGGAATCTGAAATGTCAAGCTGTAAATTTTGATATGATATTCTGGAGCTGTACGATATCATATGTTAATATATACGATAATATTAGTTTATTAATATTTAATTTAATTATATTTTAATATATTTATATATTTAAATGGGTCATCCAGGGTTTTTAAAAATAGCCAGTTTTGCAAACGACCTCAGAATTCGACGAAACCAATTTTGTTGGATCCGCAATATTAAATTATTGCTAGATTTCAATTTCCGTGATTTTTGAAGTCAGTATGTGGCCATACGGATTTTTAGAGTGAAAAACAGTCGATATTTTGACGGTTAAAAATACACTGTGTGAGCATACGAAGTCGGAATTCGATGAAACCAGTTTCGTTGGGACCGTAATGTCGAACTGTAGCTGCATGTCCAATTTGGTGATTTTTGGGTATCGTGTGTGATCGCAGGGATTTTTAAACACGAATTTACAAAAGAATATACTGAGAATATTCCTTCTACAAAATATCTATCTATTTTCTAACACTATAAATACATCTCTATCCTTTGAAAACCTAAATCCCATTTCTTCTTTTGGTCAACAGTGAAAACTGCCGTTACCATTCTTTCCAGAAAACAAACTCGTGATTTTTGAAAATCAAAGAGAAATCAAATAAAATCCCTTAAATTCTAAAACATTTTTCTTTGAATTCCTGGTGAAATTTCCTTCATATCGATATGGGTATGGTGGTGTTCAATTTTTATTTCCGTCGAAGTCTAGTGTTCGCAGCGAACTAGGGTTCGTTTGTTTGGGTATTTCGAGCTTCGATTCGGGAAACTGATGGTATATTTGAGTTGCTGGGAGGATTTAGTGCGGATTGTGGAATTTTGGTAGGGTTTGGTGATGAAGTTGTTCGATACCTGTACTGTCAGTGTGCGAGGACTGTTCCGATGCAATGCAGGAATTGTGATGCGAGTTCTTCGTTTAGGGTATGGAGTGATGAAGATTGATGAGAGGAGTTGGACGCAAGTTCTTGTGTGAAGATTCATGAAGTATCGATTGAGGAAAGGGGATGGAAAAATCGTGAAAGTGGCTGTGTATTATCGATTGAGTTCAAAGTATTCGGAGAAGATGAAAAGGGAAGCGGGTTGAGTTTAATGAAGGGTAGTGGGCCGGATATGAAAATGGGTAAAGCCCATAATGAATATTAATTATGTTTTAATTCCATTTGAATAGAGTATTAACTTGTAAATTGAATAACTTACCCATACGGTATCGAAATTCAGCAAAACAAGATCTGACAGGATCGTATGGACAGACACTACCCAATGGAACTGACTGGGAGTGGAGTGGAGCTCGTTTGAATTTATGGTGAAATAATTTGTTTGATTCAAATCAAACAACAGTTTATCATTCTTTAACGATGAACTGCCAAAGTGAGTAAAACTCACCAACTCTGAACAGTTTATAATTTAATGTTGTATTTTTAGAACTGTTAAATATTGGCTGATTGACCGTGTGTTGACTGTTTGATTGAACTTCTAGTCAGTTAGTTGAATTTCTATATTGATTCAGTTTAACAGAATATATCATATGGAACTGAAAGTGATGTTGATTTTATTGTATAAGATCTGTGGATGCAGGGAGACAGGTTGGAGGAATCCAACTGGATTCCTCAACATTTATTTTACTGTTTTTCATATATTGTAATATATGATGTGATATATAATCTGTTGTCGATTATGTGTGTTTGAACGATATTGGTCATCGTGATTTGATGTGTTAAATACCATAACATACCGGAATGGTGAAAATTAAATTTTCAAAACGAATATTGAAATAGATATATTTATAAAATCAGAGGACTTTATAAAAGGAATTATTTATAAATGGAATATTTATAAAAAGAAATTTATTTATAAATGGATTATTTATAAATAGAAAATACTTAGAAATGAAACCCTAAAGGAATTATTTGCAAACCATTTGCAAATAGACTAGAAAGAGAAAGGTTTGTAAACCATTTACAAATCAATCAAAATGAGAAATGTTTGTAAACCATTTAAAAATCAATCAGAAAGAGAAATGTTTGTAAACCATTTACAAATGAGAATGAATAGGGAATATTTGTAAAATCTTTACAAATGAAATCGAAAAGGAGATATTTGTAAAACCATTTACAAATAGAATTAAAAAGGAAATATTTAAAAAATAAATAGAGTTATAAAAAGGAAATTTGTTTATAACCTAATAGGATGTTATAAAAAGGAAAACATTATAAAAAGGAAAACGTTACTAAAAAGGAAATTATTTGTAATGTGAAGAACCGTTACTAAAAGTAAATCTTTATAAATGAATAGTTTATTCGAAAAGGAGTTAATCGAATTTAGTTATTCGAATAGAGTTAAATCGAATAGTTGTTATTCGAATAAGAGTTAACCAGTTAGAGCTAATCAATTAGAGTTAACCAGTTAGAGTTAAACCAGTTAGAGTTAATCAGTTAGAGTAAATCGAACTAGAGTTATTCAAAAGGAGTTTATCGAATATTAGTTTATTCGAATAGAGTTAAAGGAAAGGAATTATCGATTATTAGTTAATCGGTATGAGTTATAGATTATAGATTAATCGAAAAGAGTTATCGATTTGTTTAATCGATGCGAGTTATAGAATATTGGTTATTACAAGGAGTTATCGAATTTAGTTATTCGATGGACTTAGTCTATTAGAGTTAAAATAATTGAGTTAATTGAATATAGTTTATTCGAATAGAATCAATTGAGTTAACCGAATATTAGTCATTCAAACAAAGTAAAAAGGAGTTATCGAATATTAGTTATTCGAATAAGAGTTAAATAGAGTTATCGACTATTAGTTATTCGAATAGAGTTAAATGGAGTTAAAGGAATAAATCGAATATAGTTTATTCGAATGGAATTAAAGGAGTTAATCGAATTTGGTTTCTTCAAATAGAGTTAAAGGAGTTATCGACTAGAGTTAAATCAAATAGAGTTAATCCAATAGCGTTAGTCCAATAGAGTTAATTGATAAGGGTTAATCGAATAGAGTAAATTGAATAGAGTTATCGAATATACCTTATCGAAGGAAAGAATTATCGAATAGAGATGATTCGAAAGAGAGTTACGTAAGGAAGTTTGTTAAAGAATTAAAAGGTGAACTTTGTCTATTTCAAGGTTAGAAACGTTATTCAGTTAAGGTCTGAGAGGTAGTATTACCCCAACTTGATTGACTTCATTTTTAACTAAGGAATGGTTAAGGTTCGATAGTGAAGGTGGGTTAAAGGAATTTAGTTAATAAGCGTAATGGTTTGAGTTGGAATCGCGATGGTTTGTTTAAACATCTGTCTAAGTCCAATGAAGGAGTTTTGGAAATGTTTTCCAAATAAGAACCAGAAATGTTTTCTGATATATAAAACAAGAAATGGAAATGTTTTCCAATGGTAATAATATATATTTTCTAAATTTAGAAAATAAGAAATGTTGAATATCGGTAAACAGAAGATGAAAAATGAACTAAGGTGATAAATATTAAATGATGGTTGATTTGATAGAATTTCCACCTGGAAATAATATCGTTGTTTGCACACTGTTTTTCTTTGATGGTTAAATCATAGACTATCGAAGTTTTGACCATTTTAACATTGTTAATATGGAGAGACCAGTTGGATTATTATCCAAAGAACCACTCTGTATTGGCATAAGCATTGCGAATCATATGTGCCAAAGATAATTGAAGACAGAGTAAAGTCCAAGGGCTATTGTCTAAGTCTTAGATAACAGTGCCTAAGATGGATGTACCGAATAGTGCCTTCGGTTCATCCTGTTCCTGGATGACTGGTATGGATGAATGTCTGACAGAGTATTTCCAGAAAGGTCACGTACAATGATTTCTTCAACCGTACCAAAAGTGGAAGCGGAGAAGGAAACTTCTTTAGCTAACACATAATGTACTGTTGTAGACGTCAATTAGTGATTTTCAATGGATTTGACGATGTGGCATTCGAAGTGAATCTGGTGTGATGATAAAGCGTATCTTCTAGCCTCACATTCGGTAAATGACAGAAATCGGGCTGGCAGCATGGCTAAGTCGGTCGCTCCGAAGTAGGGTGTATAATCACCTGATCTAGAGTTTCATTTACTTCTAAAAATCTATTGTTGATGCTGTCCCATTCGAGAAACGGTTGCTGATCCCAACTGTTGGTGATATACATTCGATACACTCAAGCGAAATGAGTGGTCGGTCATGTGTGGCCGGGTTGCAAGATGTTCTTGTTGAACCCAGTGTATTCCTTTATAGAGATACACTAGCGAAAGGTGGTTCCATACCTTGTCATAGTTGGAAATCCATTACCCAATACATTCTTGCGGTTTTGATTGTATACTATATATGTAGAACGTGAGATGAAAGGGTTTCTGCTAGATGATTATTATATTGTGTTTGATAGACATTATTATAATATCAAAAGGTTTTTGATAAAAAGAAAATTTGAATTCTCATAAGGGAAAAACCCGTTCCGTTATACGGAGTGGTCTTATGAGATATCATTTACCTGCTTGAACTGTTTTAAACTGTTTTACTCACACCAGTCCCATGACTGACCCGGAGTTTGTTTTGTTTTGTTTTCCCTAAACTCTTGGGTGCCCAATTTTGTATGGGCAGTCAAGTAGTCGGGATTTATAGATATACCTGAAGAGATGGAGCAGGAGGCTTCAGGATCATATAGCTATAGTTTATTTCCATTCTGTTGTATGTATTGTACTTTGATAATGATGTATATTCAAGTACAGACGTATATTTCAAGTTATGTTATATATACTATATGTTATTCGTTCCGCTGTGAGGTTCGTGTTACTCTGATGTTGGGTTCTTCTTCTTCTTCTATTCTAAGTTTCTATCTTATCTTTCCTAAGTCTCTAATTTCTTTCATTATTGACCAGTATTTTCGATCCTTGGATGTTCGATATGTGTTGTATATCGGATAACCAAAGATCGTCAAAAACCCGGGTCGTTACAGTTGGTATCAGAGGTTAAGTTAAGTAATTACCTTGGCTCTGTGGCGTGACTCGGTAGAGATAGGGTTAGTAATACCCTAGATTGAGTTTGAGTGTATATATACGAGTGAACGTATTTGCATTTGATATAAAATTGTTTTATATCGTGGGGATTTATTGGGTGAATTGTTTATGGGTTCTGGTCGATCAGTTTCATCCACTGTATCGATAGGATTTTATAAACACTCGAATACGATGGGTCGACACGATATGTTTTGAAAAGAGGGTAAATTAAAATAAGTTTATATCTTGATATAGAGAAGATACATATATCAAAATTATAATATAGTGGATATATTGGATGTTATTATAATCGAGTAAGATTATAAATTAAATGGTTATGTAAATAACCAATCAGAATTCATATAAGTGAGATACGTGAAATCAGATGAGTTAAATCTGAAATTTAAACCAGAAATTGAATTAAAATTCTGGAAAATTAGATAAGTGTTTGTAAATGGATTTGGATTAAAAATAAGGAAAATTTAAGATCCTGGGAGATTTTAAATTGTTTTACAAGAAGTGTGAATTATATTTTCAAATGAATTTCAAAGTGGAAATGTTTAGAAATGGTTTTATAGTATTGAACTCACTTCGATCGCTGGAAAATAGATTCTGATGATGACAGCTGCATCATCAGTATTCATTTTCGATTTGTAAGTGACGAATTACTACCAGAGATACTGTTTTGAATTTGTTTTGGGAAAGACAAGTTGTGTTGAATTTCAAAATGGGATTTATAATATAGAATTTGAATAATAGAATTTGATATATAAATTTGAATAATAGAAGTGATATAAAATTTGAATAGAAATTGAATAGAATTAACTAAGTCGAAGAGGAATTAGTTAATCGAGTTTTGAATTTGAAGCTGAACTTTGAAAGGTGAATTGGATTTGTAAATGGATATTCGAAATCGAATATAGAACTTAAATTTAAAATTTGGATTCAAATTAGTTAATAAGCAAGTTAAAATATATATGAACATGTCATGTTCAAATATAAAAGTGAAATACACTTAAGAGTTAATTAACAAATTAATTAACGAATTGAGTTAAAACGATCAGGTATAGTTAAAATAGATTGGGAAAGTATAAATATACATGAGATAGGTATGGATAAGGTATGAAGGTATATAAATAGAATGCTCGACAAAAAGGTATGTATTTAATTCATATATGAGATTTTATGCGCCGTATCGACTAGCCGCTTGGCTTTTTCTTTTTCTTTTGGATTGGTGAGGGCCATGGGAGGCTATTTGAAATATCCCGATGCTCCTGGTACAAAGGAGGTTATGGCGAATTTTTCCGGGAATTTAAGGAGTTAGAATATTTTTAAGATAATTTGATAGTTAGAAATCGACGTATCGATATATATATATATATATATATATATATATATAGAAGTCGATAAGGAAACGAACTTAGAAATAGAATAGTAAAATCAAAAAGGAAGACTAAGAATAAATTCTAGTAAGAATAGAAAGAGGAAGCGTATACGTGTTTAAAACTGAATAAGTAGTTGTATGGTATTGATTATTCGAGTAAGTAGTCATATCTGTTTTGACGTTATAAATGTTATTCAGTCAAGATCTGAGAGGTAGTTATACCCCCAACTTGATTGATTTCATTATTAACAAATAAATAGTAAGATTTCAGGCTCGAAGATCAATGTTGAATACGAGTTAGTTGAATATAGTATTTAGGTTGTCGTAACGATGTTTTACACAACATCCGTTTTAACCCAAATAAGTGTAAGCTTGGAAATATAATAAAGAATATTTCCTAAGTATAGAAATAAACAAGATCGGAAAAGAGATAAGTAATTGGAATATTTTACAATTATAAATAGCATATATTTTCTAAAGTTTAGAAAATAAAGGAAGATGATATTCGGAAATGTTTTCCAAATAACATAAAAGGCCAATATGGTTATTGAAAATATTTGGTTAACAAATATTGATAAAGAAATAGAGAAGTGATTTAACTAATGGAATATTAATTAAGGGCTCAGTGACATGTTCAAAAGGAAAATTTGATTTTTGAAAAGAGTAAACTGTTTGAAAACTCCCAGGGAAAGACTGTTTGAATTAAAAACAAATTTAACAGAAATTTGTGAAAGCAAAATTGAATTAAAGTAAAGCCAGTAAAGTGGTAATTGAGGTTGAATTAGAATGATATCAAGACAAATTGGATTGTGAGATTCAAATTTGAAGGTTAATGTGATAATCAAGTTAAGAGTTGGGAATCGAGAAGAAACTCGAGTTGAAATTATATTTGGCTCGGATATAATAGAATGGTTGTGTTATGGATAAAAGCAGATTGGAAATTTATTGGGATGACCCTTGTATCTGCTGAATTGGTAACAGGTGGAAAGGATATAATGATATGCCGACAATAGGTATAAGTTTATATTTCTATTGGATATAAGGTTTATGAGCCGAATTGGCAAGCCACTTGGATGTTTGATTTTCTTTTGGGACGGAGATGGCCCAAAAAGGCGAGTTGGAGTTTGACCTATTGACCAGTACAAAGGAAGTGCTTGCGAAATTTTTCGAAGAGTTAAGGTGTTAGAAAATTTTCAGGATTTTTGAAAATTTTCGTTGATAAGAATTATTTAATAATTTAATTGAAATTAAATTGGTTCAGTTGAAAACGGAAGTTAAGAAGTGAACAAATATGTTCTAACCAGTCGATAGGGTCGTTCTCTACCTTAGCAATTTCGAGGATGAAATTATTTTAAGTAGGGAAGAATGTAATGACCCGCATTTGCAGAGGTATTATAATTAATTTATTTAATTATATAAATAGTGATATAGTGAATTAAATGGTCGTGGAATTAAATAAGGATGAATATTTAATTAAAATAATAAATTAAATAATATATTTAATTCTGAAATAATCAGAATTGGCTGAAATGACGATATGGTGTGAACCGGATCATCTGTGATATTTAATTCAGCTTGGAATTTAATTTGAATAACGAATATATTATATAAACGACAGTTTGAACGTAGAGTTATAATATAATTAAAATCGAGCTCGAAATGGCACTGCAGTTCGCGATTTGGCGATTTGAACTTCAACTGAGTGTACAGGATTCGTTTTAAGCTGGATTTCTGTGAAACAAGAAACGTGTGGAGCTGGTGGAGTATATCTTTCTAGTGGAAGAGAAAAATCGGGATTTCGTCGTGTAGATTTTGATTTATGTCCAAATCAAATTTCAGAAAGGTCGCTGTGGAATTCCTTTATAATTTGCGACGCTTTATATATGTTATAAATGGATTTTCGGTATAAACTGAATATCGAGATAATCTGGAATCTGAAATGTCAAGCTGTAAATTTTGATATGGTATTCTGGAGCTGTACGATATCATATGTGAATATATACAATAATATTAATTTATTAATATTTAATTTAATTATATTTTAATATATTTATATATTTAAATGGGTCATCTAGAGCTTTTAAAAATAGTCAGTTTTGCAAACGACCTCAGAATTTGACGAAACCAATTTTGTTGGATCCGCAATATTAAATTATTGCTAGATTTCAATTTCTGTGATTTTTGAAGTCAGTATGTGGCCGTACAGATTTTTAGTCTGAAAAAACAGTCGATATTTTAACGGTTAAAAATACACTGTGTGAGCATACGAAGTCGAAATTTGACGAAACCAGTTTCGTTGGGACCATAATGTCGAACTGTAGCTGCATGTCCAGTTTGGTGATTTTTGGGTATCGTGTGTGATCGCAGGGATTTTTAAACACGAATTTACAAAAGAATATACTGAGAATATTCCTTCTACAAAATATCTAGCTAATTTCTAACACTATAAATACATCTCTATTCTTTGAAAACCTAAATCCCATTTCTTCTTTTGGTCAACAGTGAAAACCGCCGTTACCATTCTTTCCAGAAAACAAACTCGTGATTTTTGAAAATCAAAGAGAAATCGAATAAAATCCCGTAAATTCTAAAGCATTTTTCTTTGAATTCCTGGTGAAATTTCCTTTATATCGATATGGGTATGGTGGTGTTCGATTTTTATTTCCGTCGAAGTCTGGTGTTCGCAGCGAACTAGGGTTCGTTTGTTTGGGTATTTCGAGCTTCGATTCGGGAAACTGATGGTATATTTGAGTTGCTGGGAGGATTTAGTGTGGATTGTGGAATTTTGGTAGGGCTTGGTGATGAAGTTGTTCGATACCTGTACTATCGGTATGCGAGGACTGTTCCGACGCAATGCAGGAATTGTGATGCGAGTTCTTCGTTTAGAGTATAGAGTGATGAAGATTGATGAGAGGAGTTGGACGCAAGTTCTTGTGTGAAGATTCATGAAGTATCGATTGAGGAAAGGGGATGGAAAAATCGTGAAAGTGGCTGTGTATTATCGGTGGAGTTCAAAGTATTCGGAGAAGATGAAAAGGGAAGCGGGTTGAGTTTAGTGAAGGGTAGTGGGCCGGATATGAAAATGGGTAAAGCCCATAATGAATATTAATTATGTTTTAATTCCATTTGGATAGAGTATTAACTTGTAAATTGAATAACTTACCCATACGGTATCGAAATTCAGCGAAACGAGATCCGACAGGATCGTATGGACGGACACTACCCAATGGAACTGACTGGGAGTGGAGTGGAGCTCGTTTGAATTTATGGCGAAATAAATTGTTTGATTCAAATCAAACAATAGTTTATCGTTCTTTAACAATGAACTGCCAAAGTGAGTAAAACTCACCAACTCTGAACAGTTTATAATTTCATGTTGTATTTTTAGAACTGTTAAATATTGGCTGATTGATTGTGTGTTAACGGTTTGATTGAACTGCTAGTCAGTTAGTTGGATTTCTATATTGATTCTGTTTAACAGAATATATCATATGGAACTGAAAGTGATGTTGATTTTATTGTATAACATCTGTGGATGCAGGGAGACAGGTTGGAGGAATCCAACTGGATTCCTCAACATTTATTTTACTGTTTTTCATATATTGTAATATATGATGTGATATATAATCTGTTGTCGATTATGTGTGTTTGAACGATATTGGTCATCGTGATTTGATGTGTTAAATACCATAACATACCGGAATGGTGAAAAGGAAATTTTCAAAACGAATATTGAAATAGATATATTTATAAAATCATAGGATTTTATAAAAGGAATATTTATAAACAGAAATTTATTTATAAATGGATTATTTATAAATAGAAAATACTTAGAAATGAAACCCTAAAGGAATTATTTGCAAACCATTTGCAATAGATTAGAAAGAGAAAGGTTTGTAAACCATTTACAAATCAATCAGAACGAGAAATGTTTGTAAACCATTTAAAAATCAATCAGAAAGAGAAATGTTGTAAACCATTTACAAATGAGAATGAATAGGGAATATTTGCAAAACCTTTAGAAATGAAATCGAAAAGGAGATATTTGTAAAACCATTTACAAATAGAATTAAAAAGGAAATATTTAGAAAATAAACAGAGTTATAAAAAGGAAATTTGTTTATAACCTAATAGGATGTTATAAAAAGGAAAACGTTATAAAAAGGAAAACGTTACTAAAAAGGAAATCATTTGTAAGTGAAGAACCGTTACTAAAAGTAAATCTTTATAAATGAATAGTTCATTCGAAAAGGAGTTAATCGAATTTAGTTATTCGAATTGAGTTAAATCGAATATTTGTTATTCGAATAAGAGTTAACCAGTTAGAGTTAATCAATTAGAGTTAACCAGTTAGAGTTAATCAGTTAGAGTAAATTGAACTAGAGTAATTCAAATGGAGTTTGTCGAATATTAGTTTATTCGAATAGAGTTAAAGGAAAGGAATTATCGATTATTAGTTAATCGGTAAGAGTTATCGATTATAGTTTAATCGAAAAGTGTTATCGATTTGTTTAATCGAAGTGAGTTATAGAATATTGGTTATTTGAAGGAGTTATCGAATTTAGTTATTCGATGGACTTAATCGATTAGAGTTAAAATAATTGAGTTAATCGAATATAGTTTATTCGAATAGAATCAATTGAGTTAATCGAATATTAGTGATTCGAATAAAGTAAAAAGGAGTTATTGAATATTAGTTATTAGAATAAGAGTTAAATAGAGTTATCGAATATTAGTTATTCGAATAGAGTTAAATCGAGTTAAAGGAATAAATCAAATATAGTTTATTCGAATGGAATTAAAGGAGTTAATCGAATTTGGTTTACTCGAATAGAGTTAAAGGAGTTATCGACTAGAGTTAAATCAAATAGAGTTAATCCAATAGGGTTAGTCCAATAGAGTTAATTGATAAGGGTTAATCGAATAGAGTAAATTGAATAGAGTTATCGAATATACCTTATCGAAGAAAAGAATTATCGAATAGAGATGATTTGAAAGAGAGTTACGTAAGGAATTTTGTTAAAGAATTAAAAGGTGAACTTTGTCTATTTCAAGGTTAGAAATTTTGTTCAGTTAAGGTCTGAGAGGTAGTATTACCCCAACTTGATTGACTTCATTTTTAACTAAGGAATGGTTAAGGTTCGATAGTGAAGGCGGGTTAAAGGAATTTAGTTAATAAGCGTAATTGTTTGAGTTGGCATCACGATGGTTTGTTTAAACATCTGTTTAAGTCCAATGAAGGAGTTTTGGAAATGTTTTCCAAATAAGAACCAGAAATGTTTTTTGATATATAAAACAAGAAATGGAAATGTTTTCCAATGGTAATAACATATATTTTCTAAATTTAGAAAATAAGAAATGTTGAATATAGGGAAACAGTAGATGAAAAATGAACTAAGGAGATAAATGTTAAATGATGGTTGATTTGATAGAATTTCCACCTGGAAATAATATCGTCGTTTGCACACTATTTTTCTTTGATGGTTAAATCACAGACTACCGAAGTTTTGACCATTTTAACGTTGTTAATATGGAGAGACCGGTTGGATTATTATCCAAAGAACCACTCTGTATTGGCATAAGCGTTGCGAATCATATGTACCAAAGATAATTGAAGACGAGGTAAAGTGCAAGGGCTATTGTCTAAGTCTTAGATAACAGTGCCTAAGATGGATGTACTGAATATTGCCTTCGGTTCATCCTGTTCCTGGATGACTGGTATGGATGAATGTCTGACAGAGTATGTAACACCCCGAAAATTCTATAACTGTGAGATTAACAAATTAAAGTATAATTAATCTGAAATCAAAGAACCAAGGGAAACGGGATACGCCATTGCGTTCGTCTCGGAAAAATACGCGAAATAGAGTCCGAGTTTTCGAAAAACGGAGTCCGTATGAAGAAGATATGGCCTTCAGAAGTTTTGAATTAAATTTAAAATTCAAACAGAATAAAATAATAATTTAAAATCGGGCCCATTGGGCCAGGGTGGAAGAACACCCGCCTGGGCCACCCAGGTCGACTGGGCTGTCGACCTGGGCTACCCATGTCGACAGGGCTGTCGACAGCCCTGTCGACAGGGGTATCGACCTGGTCGAGCCCAGTCAACCTGGCTGGCCCGGTCGGTGTGTGGTCGAATTTCTGTGGTCTGCTTTGTCATTAGGGCTAGGTGGCGGGTTTTTATTGGTCTCTCTTCCTAATGAATGGCTACGATCTAACCTAGCAACATCAAGGGTCCTAATTAGTTCCTAACCTCTATATAAACAACCCTAGACTAAACCCTAATCTATTCATTCAAATTAAGAACATAGCCGCCATGTTGCTGAGGAACGACAAAGAATAGCCGCCAACTAAAGAGAGGATTAGGGAGAAAGTTCTAAGCCTAAAGCAATTCAAGCAACCTAAAGCTAATCAATTCAACAAAGGAATCGTATCTCTTAATAAGAGAATTCGCCGCAACCATTGTAAGTAGAGTATTACTTTGGTATTAATAAACAACTGTGTTGATGTGTATGCTTGAATTGTGGCAATGGAAGTAAATCATATTTGTGCAAAATTATGTTATTCATTATAAAGAACTACATGCGGTAGTTCTATGCAAGTATACGTTTGGAATATTGCGCAAATTGTGTAATCTATATTGAAGCTACATGTATGTAGTTAATTGAAATTCATGCAAGTTTGGGGCTTTGTTATTATGCCATTATGATGTATATTTTTGTGCATAAATCGTTTTGCAAGTAATTGAAACAAGTTTGGTTATTATAGTTCATATGAAACTATGTGGAATTTTGACACCATAATCCATGTATTAAGTCATGCTTTTGCAAACTTATGAATATGGCTAGGAATGATATTTGGCATAATTGAAATCCGTTATTAAGTCTATCTTGTTTCAAAGGATTATATGATGACATGGCTAGGTTGGACTCAAAAATCCCTTTTTTTGCAAGTTTAAAGCAAACACCATGTTTAGGAATATTTATGCATAAGTATGTTTATACCATCGTTATGTGATTAGGCTTAAATCAGGATTAAGTTGAATTATGCTATGTTCAAGCTAGAAGTATTTATGCCATGCTTATGTTTGACCATATGCCATGCCTATGCTAGAAGTATTTTATGCCATGCTTATGTTTGACAATATGCCATGTTTATGCTAGAAGTATTTAGGCCATGCTTATGTTTGACATTATGCCTAAATAAGAATATAGGTTCATGTTGTAGTTAAACCTATGCAAGTTTACATGCCTTGATTTATGTCACCTATGTTTTATGACCAAAATACATGTCACCACTATGCAAGTACACCAATTTCTATTATGTATTTTCCAACGTCATATGCAAGTTCATGCGCTCACTTTCCCCTCTTTGTGTATACGCCATAAGCCTCCCCTTTTCGCATGGCTAAATTGGGCTTTAAAAGGCTAAGCCCAATATATATAAACGGACGTGTAAAACGGGGGAAAATAACGTTGGGTTAAAATTAATTAATGAATGAAAATATGAAATAGAAGGGCCCAAAGTCAAGTATGGGTTGGGCCCATGGTTGGTGTACCCTTTACACCATTAACATAATAATGGGCCGCAAATATTTACATATAAGAAATAAAGAAGAATGACAAAATATGTAAATGTAGAAAAGACGATGTGTTTAACCCGAGGTTGGATTGAGTTGTGATGTAAACCTGCCCGGAACCGCCCGGCTGTCCAGTAGTCACAACAATACCTATCCAATGTGGGAGGTTAAACATGGAGCCCAGCAAGGACCCGAGGTTAGACTGAGTTGTGGCGTAAGACTGCCCGGAACCAACCGGCAACAGGCAGCCACAACAATACCTGTCTAATGTGAGAGGTCAGGGCCTTAATAAGACAATTAAGGCTGAGTCAGGATTGTTAGGATTAAGTGAACTAAAGACTTAATCAAAATGGAACATGCTAAACTAAACGGACTGGTGGGGTTAGGTTAGGAAACACTTAACCAACTTAACATGTTGGCTAGAGATAGAAAACCTAGTAACGGGGGACCCTTTTCAGCAGTAACCCTAGAAGGTGTATCAGGATACCCTGAAACTAGGCAGGGTGGGGCACGATTACTGGGCTGATTGTAAGAGGTCAAATCGACGGCGGTGGTGTAGCAGTGTAGGTTCTAACGGTGTGCGGGCGTGCACGCACTCCGGCGCAGAAAAATAAAGCACTGGACACCAGTAGCATACCTTTGCACTCTAAGGTTGTGTCGGGTTGCCACTATGGGACTTGATACACCCCATGGTGGGACCAGCATAGGTAACTACAGACATCGGGGGCCGTAAGACACATGTAACTATGCGAGTAGGAGCCGATCATCGTAGAATGGATCACATCACCCTGATTTTGGGGTGCAAATTGGAAACTAGTTTATATGGGTTCAGAGATTAACAAGGGGTACGATAGTATATTCGACCCTAGATAACTTAACCAAGTTTATAATGTTGCCCACTTCCTGTTTTACTTATCATACCCAGTTCTTTATTCATAGACAAAGTAGTACTAGACTTACTCAGGCTTTATGTCTGACTCTACTTTTCTTTCGTCTTCTTTCTTCCGTTTCCCCCCCAGGTCCTCAGGGAGGGAACACAGCAGCTTGACCTACCTCAACATCCAGCTTGAAGAAGAGAAATGTATTGCTTGGACTTTCCTGTTTTTGAACTATGGCTTTGGATAACCACTATGGGGCTTCTGCAGTTTATCTATGTTTTATTTATGCTTCTTTAAATAATGTACTCAAGACAGATTATGAAAGTGTTATGTTATGTTTTTGGAAAGGATGTTGTTGTAACACGTATTTGCTTTTATGAAATAAAAGTTTGTTGTTCTTCCGCTGTTTACAAATATGTGTTCTTATATCTGTCTTGTATATCTGTGACTTGTACTTATAAACCTCCACCAAAATTAGGGCATTCCCTTCGAGAGTGACCCTAACGGAGGTGGGGTGTTTCACTTGGTATCAGAGCATAGGTTTACCAGATAAGATAAAAAGTTTTGAAAAATTAATTTCAAAAAGGAAATTTAAAGAAGCATTTTTAAGAAAAATATTTTATTTAAAAAAAAGGCAAAGTCCACTCCCCAAAGCCATAGGAACTATCTCTATCCTTCGTTCTGAATCTATCCATTTTGTTTCAGCATGTCCCAAGGACTCAACTTGCCGGAAGGAGTACCAATACCTGGTTGGTTTAGACGGTTCTTAGAAGCAAGGGCCACTCAGCCAGGTCCTACCATTCCTCCTCCCCCAGCAGAAGGAAATCATCCAGCCGCAGCGGCACCTTTTCCTCCACCTCCTCCTCGGGGAAACACGTTTGCTAAGATATGTAAAGATTTTAAAGCTATGGGAGGAAGGGATTTCCATGGAACTGAGTCCTTCGTGGCAGCTAGGAATTGGCTGAAAGAGACTGAAGACCTATTCATCATCTTTGAGGTAGAAGATAGACAAAAAGTACAATTGGCAGTGTGGCTATTGAAGGGCGAGGCTTCCTACTGGTGGGAAGTCACTAATGCTGAAAGACCAGTGGAGACATGGGAGGACTTTAGGGCAAGGTTTGAGACCAAATTTCTCTCAGATGCGGAAAGAAGTTTGCAGTTGGAAAAATTCTTATTTCTTAAGCAAGGAGACAAGACTGTTAGAGAGTATGTGAATCAGTTTGATGAGCTGGCTAGGTTTGGGCTTGACCTAGTCAACACCCCGCACAAGAAGGCTCTCCGTTTCGTCAAAGGGTTAAATGAGCCATTACACAGTTTGGCCATGACCCATATACCCATGGGAGCCACGTATGAAAGATTGGTGCAAATGGCATTGTTGAATGAAGAGGATAAGGGCAAGAAGGAGACAAAGGCAGAAATCTCTCAAGAGAAGAAAGAGGGTTTGCAGCCCAAGAAGACAGACTTTAAAAAAGGCGGGGAAGGCAACAAAGAGAAGAGGACGTGTAATTTCTGTGGCAAAGTGGGGCATTTAGTAAAGGACTGCCGGAAAAAGAAGGCCAAGGAGAATGGTGGGTGCTTTTCTTGCGGTGAGACGGGCCATAGGGCTAAGGACTGCCCCAAGAAACGAGGACAGGGGCAGGGGGCTGGATCCACCCCAGGGGCACAGGTTCATGTGCTAGAAGCGCCACCATTGCAACAGCGAGGTATAAATACTTCTGTAGAAAGTGTAATTTATCTTTATGATCATCCCGTTCGCACTTTATTTGATTCTGGCGCATCACACTCCTTTATCTCATCTGCTTTAGTAGAATCTCTGCACCTAAAAACTAGTATGGTAAAGGACCCCTTAATTGTTTCAAACCCAATTGGGGGCCCAGCTCATTTGTCTATGATCTGTCTGGATTTGAAAATTTCTATCCTAGGTGTTGAATTTCAATGTAGTGCCTTTGTTTTGGGCTTTTCGGGGTATGGTTTGATTTTGGGTATGGATTGGCTATCCAGTAATGGGGCCATCCTTGATTGTGAGAAAAGGGTTGTTAGGCTCCTAACCCAGCTCGGTAATACTTTGGAAATTTCTTGTAATCCCTCGTATGCGGTTATGCTTAGTTATCTTGAATCGCTAGATGCCTCTGTTGAAAATTTGAAATCAGTTAGGGTGGTCCGGGAATATCCGGATGTCTTTGAAGAGGTGAAGGGCTTGCCTCCGAAGCGGGAAATAGACTTCCGCATATATCTTGTAGATAGTGCAAAGCCCGTTGCGTTGCCCGTTAGATACATGGCTCCACGAGAAAGAAAAGAGCTCAGTAAACAGATTAAAGAGCTTCTAGAGAAGGGGGTTCATTTGAAGGAGCATTTCAGAATAGGGCGCTCCTGTAGTGTTCGCAACTAAGGCGGAAAGTTCATTTCGCTTATGAATGGGTTGTGGAATACCTTCTAGTAAGTTAACAAGATCCAAGATTCACTAGTGAATTTTGGAGAGCTTGCATGGGACCATGAGTACGCAGTTAGGCTTGAGCCAAGTATATTAGAAGTAGAGTAAGTGAAAGTGGAACGAGAGGCAACAGTGGAAAAGGTTCCAACTCATATCTTGGAAATAAGAATTAAGAAGCTACGAAATTGTGAAGTTAAAGACGGACAAAGCATAATGGAGTTAAGCTCAAGAAATGCGACTTAGAAGATTGAAGACTAGATTCGTGCTTAATATCTCTTCTTAAGAGTATATCCTCTCGGTCCCATTCTCAATCCAATTTTTATTGCAAACCCCATACGGAGTATGACTCATCTGTTAGTAACACATGTTGGGGCTCGAGGATGTTCGTTGGATTGACCAAACTTCTTTTTGGGTTTAATAAGATATAAATTGGTCTTAGGAAGGGACTCCCTTATGACCTAAAAGGAGTCCATCATGCTTAGTTTCCTAGAATCATATATGGTGGTTGGGTTGAGTAATTCTTTGGGTGTCAGTCTGATGTTGATTTCGGTCTTCGGGGCTGATGCTTAGAGAGTTCTTCTCCTAATCAATATATATGTGGCATAGGTTTTCAGTTTTGACGTTGCCTAATGGGCACAAAGTTTTTACTTGCTTCTGTCATTAGACTATACCTTTAGGTAGGACCATTCCATATCATCGAGAAGATTGGGAAAATGACCTATAGATTAGAGCTACCCGAGAAGTTGGCCGGAGTCCACAACGTTTTTCACGTTTCACATCTCCGAAAATGTCTACATGAGTCTGCTGAAGTGGTAGAGCCAAATATACTCGAAGAGGCCGAAGTGGAGCGCGAAGCAACCATACGAAAAGTTCCAACCCGCATCTTAGGAACGGAAGTGAAGAAACTACGCAACCGCGAAGTCAAGCTTGTCAAAGTTCAGTGGAGCGACGCCGAGGAAGACGCGACTTGGGAAACTGAAACTAGAGTCCGTATAGCCTACCCTTTTCTGTTCGAGGGTACATCCTTGATCTTTCATTTTTCCTTAAGTTGCGCTTTTATCTATCTTTTTAGGTATATTTCCTCGACCGTATCTTTTAGGTAGAAACCCTTTGGATGGAAACATGTAGTTGAAACATGTTATGGATGATGGTTGCAAGTGGTTGCAAGTGATTGCTAGTGGTTGCTCGTGGTTGCATATACACACACAATCTAGGTTTTAGATCGGCTCAGTCACTTCATATTGCATATGCATATATGTTTGTATTCGTATGTGGTTGAACTTTAATGTGTTGACATGTGGATGCTGCATTTGTATTAAATGATTGTGCACTCATGTAGAATCATGAATAGGAAAATTTGCATACATAATGGATTCATGGCACTTACATAATTCGCATTAAGGAGGTCAACTGAATCAGTAGACCGCCTGATCTTGCATTAGATAAGTACATGTACACAGACCCTTCGCATATGATCATGAAGCATTAGAAGTCTTTTAAGGACAATGGATGCTCGTGTTTGATGGATGAGTAGATGGATGATTGGATGTTAGGATATACATTCCTCCTAACTTGAAGATTTCGGGGACGAAATCCTTTTAAGTGGGGGAGAATGTAACACCCCGAAAATTCTATAACTGTGAGATTAACAAATTAAAGTATAATTAATCTGAAATCAAAGAACCAAGGGAAACGGGATACGCCATTGCGTTCGTCTCGGAAAAATACGCGAAATAGAGTCCGAGTTTTCGAAAAACGGAGTCCGTATGAAGAAGATATGGCCTTCGGAAGTTTTGAATTAAATTTAAAATTCAAACAGAATAAAATAATAATTTAAAATCGGGCCCATTGGGCCAGGGTGGAAGAACACCCGCCTGGGCCACCCAGGTCGACTAGGCTGTCGACCTGGGCTACCCATGTCGACAGGGCTGTCGACAGCCCTGTCGACAGGGGTATCGACCTGGTCGAGCCCAGTCAACCTGGCTGGCCAGGTCGGTGTGTGGTCGAATTTCTGTGGTCTGCTTTGTCATTAGGGCTAGGTGGCGGGTTTTTATTGGTCTCTCTTCCTAATGAATGGCTACGATCTAACCTAGCAACATCAAGGGTCCTAATTAGTTCCTAACCTCTATATAAACAACCCTAGACTAAACCCTAATCTATTCATTCAAATTAAGAACATAGCCGCCATGTTGCTGAGGAACGACAAAGAATAGCCGCCAACTAAAGAGAGGATTAGGGAGAAAGTTCTAAGCCTAAAGCAATTCAAGCAACCTAAAGCTAATCAATTCAACAAAGGAATCGTATCTCTTAATAAGAGAATTCGCCGCAACCATTGTAAGTAGAGTATTACTTTGGTATTAATAAACAACTGTGTTGATGTGTATGCTTGAATTGTGGCAATGGAAGTAAATCATATTTGTGCAAAATTATGTTATTCATTATAAAGAACTACATGCGGTAGTTCTATGCAAGTATACGTTTGGAATATTGCGCAAATTGTGTAATCTATATTGAAGCTACATGTATGTAGTTAATTGAAATTCATGCAAGTTTGGGGCTTTGTTATTATGCCATTATGATGTATATTTTTGTGCATAAATCGTTTTGCAAGTAATTGAAACAAGTTTGGTTATTATAGTTCATATGAAACTATGTGGAATTTTGACACCATAATCCATGTATTAAGTCATGCTTTTGCAAACTTATGAATATGGCTAGGAATGATATTTGGCATAATTGAAATCCGTTATTAAGTCTATCTTGTTTCAAAGGATTATATGATGACATGGCTAGGTTGGACTCAAAAATCCCTTTTTTGCAAGTTTAAAGCAAACACCATGTTTAGGAATATTTATGCATAAGTATGTTTATACCATCGTTATGTGATTAGGCTTAAATCAGGATTAAGTTGAATTATGCTATGTTCATGCTAGAAGTATTTATGCCATGCTTATGTTTGACCATATGCCATGCCTATGCTAGAAGTATTTTATGCCATGCTTATGTTTGACAATATGCCATGTTTATGCTAGAAGTATTTAGGCCATGCTTATGTTTGACATTATGCCTAAATAAGAATATAGGTTCATGTTGTAGTTAAACCTATGCAAGTTTACATGCCTTGATTTATGTCACCTATGTTTTATGACCAAAATACATGTCACCACTATGCAAGTACACCAATTTCTATTATGTATTTTCCAACGTCATATGCAAGTTCATGCGCTCACTTTCCCCTCTTTGTGTATACGCCATAAGCCTCCCCTTTTCGCATGGCTAAATTGGGCTTTAAAAGGCTAAGCCCAATATATATAAACGGACGTGTAAAACGGGGGAAAATAACGTTGGGTTAAAATTAATTAATGAATGAAAATATGAAATAGAAGGGCCCAAAGTCAAGTATGGGTTGGGCCCATGGTTGGTGTACCCTTTACACCATTAACATAATAATGGGCCGCAAATATTTACATATAAGAAATAAAGAAGAATGACAAAATATGTAAATGTAGAAAAGACGATGTGTTTAACCCGAGGTTGGATTGAGTTGTGATGTAAACCTGCCCGGAACCGCCCGGCTGTCCAGTAGTCACAACAATACCTATCCAATGTGGGAGGTTAAACATGGAGCCCAGCAAGGACCCGAGGTTAGACTGAGTTGTGGCGTAAGACTGCCCGGAACCAACCGGCAACAGGCAGCCACAACAATACCTGTCTAATGTGAGAGGTCAGGGCCTTAATAAGACAATTAAGGCTGAGTCAGGATTGTTAGGATTAAGTGAACTAAAGACTTAATCAAAATGGAACATGCTAAACTAAACGGACTGGTGGGGTTAGGTTAGGAAACACTTAACCAACTTAACATGTTGGCTAGAGATAGAAAACCTAGTAACGGGGGACCCTTTTCAGCAGTAACCCTAGAAGGTGTATCAGGATACCCTGAAACTAGGCAGGGTGGGGCACGATTACTGGGCTGATTGTAAGAGGTCAAATCGACGGCGGTGGTGTAGCAGTGTAGGTTCTAACGGTGTGCGGGCGTGCACGCACTCCGGCGCAGAAAAATAAAGCACTGGACACCAGTAGCATACCTTTGCACTCTAAGGTTGTGTCGGGTTGCCACTATGGGACTTGATACACCCCATGGTGGGACCAGCATAGGTAACTACAGACATCGGGGGCCGTAAGACACATGTAACTATGCGAGTAGGAGCCGATCATCGTAGAATGGATCACATCACCCTGATTTTGGGGTGCAAATTGGAAACTAGTTTATATGGGTTCAGAGATTAACATGGGGTACGATAGTATATTCGACCCTAGATAACTTAACCAAGTTTATAATGTTGCCCACTTCCTGTTTTACTTATCATACCCAGTTCTTTATTCATAGACAAAGTAGTACTAGACTTACTCAGGCTTTATGTCTGACTCTACTTTTCTTTCGTCTTCTTTCTTCCGTTTCCCCCCCCCCCCAGGTCCTTAGGGAGGGAACACAGCAGCTTGACCTACCTCAACATCCAGCTTGAAGAAGAGAAATGTATTGCTTGGACTTTCCTGTTTTTGAACTATGGCTTTGGATAACCACTATGGGGCTTCTGCAGTTTATCTATGTTTTATTTATGCTTCTTTAAATAATGTACTCAAGACAGATTATGAAAGTGTTATGTTATGTTTTTGGAAAGGATGTTGTTGTAACACGTATTTGCTTTTATGAAATAAAAGTTTGTTGTTCTTCCGCTGTTTACAAATATGTGTTCTTATATCTGTCTTGTATATCTGTGACTTGTACTTATAAACCTCCACCAAAATTAGGGCATTCCCTTCGAGAGTGACCCTAACGGAGGTGGGGTGTTTCAGAGTATTTCCAGAAAGGTTACGTACATTGATTTCTTCAACCGTACCAAGAGTGGAAGCGGAGAAGGAAACTTCTTTAGCTAACACATAATGTACTGTTGTAGACGTCAATTAGTGATTTTCGATGGATTTGATGATGTGGCATTTGAAGTGAATCTGGTGTGATGATAAAGCGTAGCTTCTAGCCTCACATCCGGTAAATGACAGAAATCGGGCAGGCAACATGGCTAAGTCGGTCGCTCCGAAGTAGGGTGTATAATCACCTGATCTAGAGTTTCATTTACTCTAAAAATCTATTGTTGATGCTGTCCCATTCGGGAAACGGTTGCTGATCCCAACTGTTGGTGATATACATTCGATACACTCAAGCGAAATGAGTGGTCGGTCATGTGTGGCCGGGTTGCAAGATGTTCTTGTTGAACCCAGTGTATTCCTTTCTAGAGATACACTAGCGAAAGGTGGTTCCATACCTTGTCATAGTTGGAAATCCATTACCCAATACATGCTTGCGGTTTTGATTGTATACTATATATGTAGAACGTGAGATGAAAGCGTTTCTGCTAGATGATTATTATATTGTGGTTGATAGACATTATTATAATATCAAAAGGTTTCTGATATAAAGAAAATTTGGATTCTCATAAGGGAAAAACCCGTTCCGTTATACGGCGTGGTCTTATGAGATATCATTTACCTGCTTGAACTGTTTTAAACTGTTTTACTCACACCAGTCCCATGACTGACCCGGAGTTTATTTTGTTTTGTTTTCCCTAAACTCTTGGGTGCCCAATTTTGTACGGGCAGTCAAGTAGTCGGGATTTACAGATATACCTGAAGAGCTGGAGCAGGAGGCTTCAGGATCATATAGCTATAGTTTATTTCCGCTGTGTTGTAAGTATTGTACTTTGATAATGATGTATATTCAAGTACGGATGTATATTTCAAGTTATGTTATACATATTATATGTTATTCGTTCCGCTGTGAGGTTCGTGTTACTCTAATGTTGGGATCTTCTTCTATTCTAAGTTTCTATCTTATCTTTCCTCACCCTCTAATTTCTTTCATTAATGACCGGTATTTTCGATCCTTGGATGTTCGATATGTGTTGTATATCGAATAACCAATGATCGTCAAAAACCCGGGTCGTTACACACAGGTAGGTATGTCCTTTGGAAAATACTTGGGCATGAAGAAAAGTTGGAGATGGTACAGTATTGGCATTGTTGTTGAAAATGATATAATCGGTGGCCGAAAGTATTGAACGTGCCCTTTTTAAATATATCTTTATTTAAGTTTACGTTATACCATTACGTAAAATTTCGTTCACACGCAAACTGTTATTGATAGAAGTTAAAATACCTTTGAGATCAACAAGGTGCCACGATCCCAAAAATATAATAATATAGGTCCATTCACTTATTCTGTGAAACCCCGAAATGTTGATATAAGGTGTAAAATACTCCAAAAATAAAAAGTGCTTATTTTATTAATTAAAAATTATAGTAAAATTCTAAAAATTAAATTATCATTATGTTTCAAAAGAACCTTATGTAAATTCGAAACTGGTATTCAAATATTTTTAAATAACCGTCATGACCACGAACGAATATACCGTTGTTTTCTGAATATTTAATTTGGACATAACTAAAAATCTACATGACGAAATTCCGATTTTTCTCTTCCATCAGAAAAATATACTTCACCAGCTCCTAACGTTTCTTATTTCACAGAAATCCGATTTAAAATGGCTTCTGTATATTCGTTTAAAGTTCGAATCGCCAATTCGCGAACTACCGCGCCATTTCGAGCCCGATTATAATTATAATATAAATTATACGCTCAACCATCATTAATTAATAATTCAAATTCCAAACTGAATAATATATTTTGAATTACCCAATTCACACCATATCGCCATTTCGGCCAATTCTGATTATTTCAGAATTTTATATATTATTTAATTATTATTTTAATTAAATATTCAAAGTTATTTAATTAACGACCATTAAATTATCTAAACCACTATTTAAATAATTAAATAAATTAATTACTATATCGCTGAAAATGCGGGTCATTACACTCTGTATCCGCCTCTAGAGATACACTAGCGGTAGGTGGTTCCATACCTTGTCATAGTCGAAGTCCAATCTCCAATAAGCGCCCGCGGTTTTGTTTGTATACTATATATGTGGAGCATGAGATGCAAGCGTTCTGCTAGATTTTATTTATTTGTATTTAGACACTATTATAATATCAGACAAGATATGATTTCAAAATTGGTTTGGGTTATAGTAAGGTAAAACCGTCTGTATTTATGTGTGGGCTGGTCTTACTACTATCCTTTTCTTTCAAAAAGTTTTTTTTTAACTTTAAAATCAATATGCATGTTATTTAAACTTAGTGAGTTTTCTCATTCTGGTTCACTAGACTGACCCGTCGTTTGTAATGTTCGGGTTAGCCCGGTTTATAGGTTTAGGTTATCAAATGCCATGGATTTCAGAAACGAACTGGAGGAGTTCAAACACATGATATTTAATATTTATTCTGCTGTGTGGTGTATATGAGGAGAGGTTGTTATAACTGTCCAGATGTATTGCTGTACTCTGATGTTGTAAGTATTTTTTTTCAAGTTTCAATATAAATTTATTTCCATATTATATTTTGTTCCGCTGCGATGTGAGACTCTGTGTCATGTTGATTCTTCTTTTTCTTCTTCTATTCTAATATTTCTTTCTTTCCTATCTCACCCTCAAACTTCTTTCATTAACTTTCTCGATGTTCGGTACTCGAGTTTGGACACTAAATGTGTTTTTGTCGGAAATTCGAGCATCGAATTTTCCGGTCTGTTACAAAAAGGGAATAAACCAACCACATCAATACACTGATTGGTTTAACAAGAACCTACCGTGCGTGATGCACGTGCTTATTAAGTGATTGTTAAATGACTCTATTTAGCTAATTCAAGTGACCAGAATTAACGTAACAATTAGATGGAATTTATATTGATATTTATTTAATATAAATCAAAGTGAATAGAATTATTTAGATTAATTAATTTTTAATTAATTTAAATGGCAAGATCAATAACGTTTGACTAACGAGTTAGTTTAGAGTTAAACAAGTTAACGGTGTTAATTGAAATTGTTTATTTAAATAGTTCATTAATTTAAAGATAGTAGTTAATGGTTATGTAACCCAGAATTATTTTAATAAATGTTGACATTTGATTATTTGTCATTTATTAATAGTCGAAGTGATAATTTGGAATGGGAAATATACTAAGGGAAGTTTGTGAAGTTTAAAGTCGTGTTTGTAGTATTAAAGCGATTTAATATTTATAATGTGAAATCGAAGTTTTAACGTGATTCTTACTAAATTATATTTAATTGGATTTTATGAATCCAAGTTATACGAAGTTATAAAACCCAAGTTTAGTGGATATATAAATGGAAAGAGTTATTCGAAGTGACATTTGAATAAAGTAAAAGCCAGGATTTGGAATTAAAGAATTAGGACTTAACTGGGAATCAATTGGGAAAATTGATTTTCTGAATATTGATCTGATGTTGGTTTCGGCCTTCGGGGTTAATATTTAGGGAATTGTTTTTTGACTAATTTACGGTTAGGAACCAGTGGAAATATTAAATGGGAAATCAAACGTAAACTCAAGTTTGAATTAGAGTAGTTAAACGAAATAAGTTATAAATATGCGATATAGAGCCAATATTTTAAAGAATAAATGATATTTTATCAAGATGGAATTAAAATTTGATTTGTTGTGATATGGGGAATGAGTATCGTTTTTTTGTATTGCAACTGATATCTATCTTAAGATAAGAACATTGTTGATCAAGGTCTGAGAGGTAATTAAAATACCCACACTTGAACAACTTCAGGATTATCAAAGGATGATATTATTCATAATGGTGAACATGTTAGAATAAATTATTTTGGGAAAATAATAGTGTAACGTTATTTGAAGGATTTGGAAATATATATATATAATGAGATTCCGTAATAAAAGGATATAAAAAGGGGTTTGATGGTATGAAATAATACCCCTATAATAAAAGAAATAAGAAGGGAGATTGGTGAAAGTATAACGGTATTTTCAAAGTATTGAAATGAAATTTAAGTTAGATTATTCTAAAGGGATGAGTAGTGATTTTGGTGTTCAAATAACGAAGCCAAAGAAGTTACCGTAATGATTGTTTTACGAATGATAAGTTGAATTGATAAGATAATAAGAAAAGTTATAGCAATGTTTTGAAAAGTTAGTTGAAGGTTGAATTAGATATGATTTTAAGATATTTTCTAAGTATATAAGTTAAAGGATTTGAGAGTAATTATATATTAAACCAATATAAATTTTTTGGGTATGTCAACTGATATATTATTTTAAGGGCCAAGCGATGTTGTGAAATAAACCAATGGATCTGTTTGTTTTTATGGTTGTTTATTTTTATAGTTAAATGTCCGACTATCAAAATCTAACCCAATGTTATTGGTACGGAAAGATCGGGATCGAATTTATATTCGTAAACCATTCTGACCAATAAATACGAATACGTTGAAATGCTTATTGAAGATGGAGCAATTGAAGAACGTAAATCTTCATGAGCGGAAGAACTATTGTTAAATACCTCTAGGTGATCCCCAGAGTTAACAATGATTCTGTCGTGACTGGAATTTACGGATTACAAGGACTACTTGCTACTGATCTATAGGGTGATTCCTTGGATGCAGTAGGAGGGTGCCTTCGGTTCATCCTGTTCCTGGATGACTTGTATGGACGATGTGAATGGTGGCCAGATATTCCAAAAGTCGATTATAACGTCAAGCCTCACAACCAAAGTAACAAAAATCGAGCAGGCAGCATGGCTATGTGGGTCGCACCCATTAGGGTGTATTTTCACCATCTAGAGAATATTAATATTTGTTACTTCTTTTCAATTCTGTATCTTCCGGGAAACGGCAGCTGCGCAGCCGTAGGTGAAAATATATTCGATACACTTAAGAGAAATGAGTGGTCGGTCATGTGTGGGCCGGGTTGCAAGACGTTCTTGTTGAACCCAGTGTATTCCTCTCTAGAGATACACTATCGGCAGATGGTCCCAAACCTTGTCATAGTCGGAAACCAATCTCCAATAAGCGCCCGCGGTTTTGATTGTATACCATATACGTAGAGCGTGAGATGCAAGCGTTCTGCTAAATTATATCTATTTGTATTTAGACATTATTATCATATTAGAATAAGATATTGATTTCAAAATGTTTTGGGTTATAGTAAGGTAAAAACCGTCCGTGTTTATGTGTGGACCGGTCTTACTATTATCCTTTTCTTTCAAAAGGATTTTCAAAGTTAAACAAGTTGATTGCCATATGAATTTATCACTGAAAGCATTTCAGACTGATCCGGGTGAATTTTGCTTTGCTTCAAATGTGCTCGGGTCAGACTGAGTATATTATTAGGTTAGGTATCTCCTGGAGCTTTAGAAGAGGAGTTGAAGTCGAGGCGTATTCCATACATACTGGTACTAGTTTATTTCCGCTGTGTGTTGTATTGATCTGAATGTATACTCTGATGTTGTAATATATAGTTCTTTTATAAAGTATTATTGATTATTATATTTTGTCCATTCCGCTGTGAGACTCTGATCTTCTTATTCTTCTATTCTTATATTTCTTTCTTTCTTCTCTCACTCTAACTTCTTCCTATTAACTTTCTGGGTTTTTGATACTGGAGTTTTTGACACGAGATGTTAGTGTCTGGATTCTAGTGTCGAAATTCCCAGGACGCTACAAAATATAATCATCAAGAACTTCCAACCGAATATCGGCATATGTACTCCTAATCCATTTCTTATTTTTCTTCCTAGGATTATTATGGTCTATATATTTTAAATAAAATGACCCAAACTCTCATAGAAATCATTCAAAGAATCGAAGCTCCAATGCTTGATAATTTTATTCTGGATAAACTATAGTATACGCTCAAATCTACATGTAATTTCTTAACAAATCTTGAGCTATCAACTTATATCATCTTACTTATATAATATATATTGGAGGATATACAATGTCATTGCAATTTATCATCCTAACTTATCCACAATAGTCATTGGCATGTCCATACAACATAAAGCAAGGGTCATCGCCCAAGCATTGAATATGTGTCCAACCGAATAACAATTTGTGTAGCCTGGGATACACCAAAAAAAGTACCGAAGATCGTTGATGAAAACATACCTAAATCCAGAGAGCACCTTGTTCCTACGTCATTGACCTTTGGGTAAATGCATCAATTTATGCCCATGTGCCCACGAATCTTCCGCTTGACAGTCACCACCGTTTTTGCTGAAAATCAAATGGGTAATTTAAGCTTGATTTTGAAATTTAATGAATTAAAGTAGACAAAGATATATTAGAAATTTGGTGTATACCTAGTCCAGCTACCACAAAACCCTATGAATCAAGCTAATTTAGTGAGCTGGCATCTACTAGCAAAAGTTTTATGCAATCAAGTAAGAAGAAAAGTCAAAATTATCAAACGATAAAGCTATTTCGGTGAAAAGTCAAAATATGCATTTACGTTGTAAAATTAATGAGGTTCCCTAATCTCTAGTTTTTTCAAATTAACTTATGCTTGATTTATCACTGACTGCTAATCAACTATATGTAGTCACATGTATGTAGCAACATCAATGAGGTTTACTAAACTCCAGTTTCTTTATCTATAGTTGTATGGTATTACTAAGTGATCAACTATTTATCTTTTGGTTCACAGATTCGCATTCCACCGATGAAATCAAATCATACATATTTAAAGGCAAAAGGATTATTGATCAATCTGAAATCTTTTTGAGTTGTAAAATTTATATATTTTGAGGTCCATTTCCACAGTGGAAGGGAAGCTGAACTCAAATCAACCGAAAGTGAAATGAAGAAAACATATGCGGGAGCACTACTTATAAGGAAAGTGACCTAAACTCAAATCAAGAATCCCGTAAACATTTGAAATTAATGCAACTGTTAGAAGATCATGTTTTCATGTCCAAAAATTACTGAGAATGAATAGGCGAATACATCAATGGAGTCTGATCGACGCTAGAAAAGCGTGATATTTGTAATAAATTTTGCAAGCGTACCGGTCGCGTAATATGCAGGTCGAATCACAGGGAGGTGTTTTAAATCTTATGATTTATCTATTCTTAGGAGAGTTAGGCAAAATCTGGAGATGTTTTTGAATTAATGTATTGAATTTACTTTTGATCTGAATCTAATTAGATCAATATCAAATTCAACAACTGAAAAGAAAAGAACTAATTAGAAAAAGAAAATAACAACTAGAACAATAACAGAAAATTAAAAGTAGGACTGTCATTGAATCTAATCAACGATCAAACGCTAACATGCAGCAATAAAAGAAAATAACAATATGTGTTCTACCAAAACTAATTGCGTAGACACACAAAATGTTATGAAAGAAAAAGACAATCAACTAAAATGAAGAAGAACTTTGTTATTCATAAACGAGAATACAGAATTAAAAAATGGCATGAACATTTACACTGAGTACAACGTATATTTATAGGTGGGGTAGGCCAAACCCTAATCTGATCTATGAATGAATGGGCCTCTTTTTCTAAGAATTCTTATCATATCTCATGCCTTTCTTGACCAAGCTTGTTTGGAAATAACCTTTAAGAATATCTTCGCATATCATGGTGAATATCTTCCATATCTTCCAAATCTTCCATATGGCTAATTGATTGACAAAAGATTTACATGTGATTAATTCTTCCAAACATGGACTCTTATTAGACTCGAAAAGTGCATAAAATCTTCAAATCTTCCATGTGGCTAATTAATTGGTAATCTGTAACGACCCATATTTTAAGTGATATAGTAACTAATTTATTTAATTATATAAATAGTAATTTATAGATTTAAATGATTTAAATTAAATAATGGTAAATATTTAATTAATATAATAATTAAATAATATATTTAATTCTGAAATAATCAGAATTAGTGAATTGGCAATATAATGTGAACTGGGCAAATTCAAATTATATAATTCAGTTTATAATTGAATTAGAATAACAAATATATTATATAAACGAAGTTTGAACGTATAATTCTATTATAATTAAATTTGATCTTGAAATGGCGTGGTAGTTCGCTATTTGGCAATTTAAACTTCAACTGGATATACAGGATCCGTTTTAAATCGGATTTCTGTGAAACAAGAAACGTTAGGAGCTAGTGAAGTATATTTTTCTGATGTAAGAGAAAAATCAGGATTTCTCATGTAGATTGTGAGTTGTGTCCAAGTCAAATTTTAAAATAGTCGCTATAGAATCGTTTATCGATCATAACGGTTTATTCGATATAACTAGATACCGGTTTCGAATTTAGAAAAGATTCTTTTGAGATGTAGTGATAATTTAATTTTTAGAATTTTATTGTAATTTTTAATTAATTAAATAAGAAACTTTTTATTTTGAGTATTTTGCACCCTATAATCAACATTTTGAGGTTTCGCAAAATGAGTTAATCTACCGATATTATTATATTTTTGGGATTGGGGAACTTTGCTCATCTCACCGGTATTTTTATTTTTGTCGATGGCGGTTTGCATGTGGATGAAGTTTTATATAATGGAATACCGGAATTTTGTAAACTTAAAACAACCACATACACGTATTCTATGTCCTGTCCTCTCCCCATCCTCTCGTGGTCAAAACAAGGGCACGTCTCGAGCAAACCTAAAGACTTAAAGCCGAAGTAAATACTGGGTTGTGTTTACTAATGAAGACACGTATGCCCTCTTCTTTTACTAACGTAAGCACTAAATTAACCACTTGTTTATCATTTTATGTTTCCTTAGCAACAAAGAAACCCGCAGCTTTAAATACACAGATAACTCTCTTCAGTAAATCAATGATGCCGAAAGATGTTAAATGGCCAACCGCATTTCAAAACAAAGAAGAAAACACCAAAAGAAAAACTTAAAATGATTCATGAATTAAATCCGAGAGCTGCTGGTGGTCATCCCCTAACGGCAGCAGCAAATGGCACGGCTCAGCAAGGTGTTGAGTTCGAGAAAATGAAAGTAACAATGGAGTTTTAACGTTGAATGGGGGAAGCAGCAATAGCAGGAAACAACCGCAAGGATGAACGATGGACCGTAGTAGGGGGTTCAACGCATATGGATGTATGCGTGAGGACTGTTTAATTACAGTAGCAAGGAAGAAGGCGACAGATGATAAGGCGTTGTGAGGCAGCAGGTCGAGGTTTGAGTGAGGGCGTCGAGTGTGCGTTCAGGGTGATAGGTGTGTGGAGTTTTAGACGCTGAATACTGTGGTGATGACGGCGATAGGAGTTGGTGGTCGGAGCGGTGGCTAGTGGCGGTCATAGGTCAACGATGGGTGTAATCAATTTTGGGAAATTACTAGAGACGGGATTGGTTTCGGTGGAAGGAGTCTTTGAGGGCATAGGTTATTGTGATGGGCCGACAAAACAAAGAAGTGGTTGGGCCAACTTATTAGGTAAAGCCCAAAATCAATTAAAATAAGTTTAATCCATTTTAAATATTTTGTATAATTTGTAAATTAAGTATCTCGACCATACTTTATCAGAATTTCGAACGGTCAGAACCGTTGGGATCGTATGGACGGACACTACACAATGGAACTGACTAGGAGTGGATTGGAGCTTGTTACAATTTATAGTGAAATAAATTGTCCATCTGAATCAAGCGATGGTTATCGTTATTAACGATGATCGTCCAATGTGTGTAAAACTCACCAACTCTGAACAGTTATATTTCTATAACATATTTTTAGAATTGATAATTATTTGTTGATTGTTGTGTGTTAACTGTTTTGTTGAATTGCTTATGTATTGGTTGAAATTTTAGATAACGATATATATAAATCGTTAATCAAATATTGTTTTTAGCAGAGTATTTCATAGTGAAATGAAATCAATGTTAATTATATTGTTTAACATCTATGATGCAGGGAAACAGGTTGGAGGGATCCAACAGGATTCGTCAATATTTATTTTACTGTTTTTCATATATTGTGATATATGATGTGATATATAACCTGTTGTTGATTATGTGTGTTTGAATGATATCGATCACTGTTGTTTGGTATTTTAAATACCGTAAGAAAACACTGGGATGAAAAAGGAAAATTTCAATAACTATATTGAAGTAAAATATTATATAAAATCGAAAGATTTTATATAAAAGGAAGATTTCAAACTGTATATTGAAATAGAATATTTATAAAATCAAAGGATTTTATAAAGGAATATTTATAAAATCAAGGGATTTTATAAAGGAAATTTTTTGTAAAACAAATATAAAAGAGAAATATTTGTAAACCATTTACAAATAAAACATAAAGAGAAATATTTGTCAAACATTTACAAATAAAACAGAAAGAGAAATATTTGTAAAATATTTACAAATAAAACAGAAAGAGAAATATTTGTAAACCATTTACAAATAGAAATGAAAAGGATATATTTGTAAATCGTTTACAAATAGAAATGAAAAGGATATATGTGTAAACCGTTTACAAATAGAAATGAAAAGGATATATTTGTAAACCATTTACAAATAGATTTGGAAAGGGAGTATTTGTAAAACATTTACAAATAGAATTGAAAAGAAAATATTTGTTTGTTTAATAAATAGGATTGGAAAAGAATATTTATTTGTTAAATAAATAGAGTTATAAAAGGAGATATTTATGTAGAAAATAAATAGAGTTATAAAAGGAATTTATTAGAAAATGAAAAGAATGTCATATAAGGAGATATTTGGCAAATGAATAGAATTTTACATCAGGAAAGTTTAGACCCGTGCTTCGCACACGGGTATAACATGATATGGATTTAAAGCAAAGATTTTAAATAGAATCTGTTGTAACCAATAGATTGAGAAGATTAATTTATAAATAAGGTTTTATAAATTAAGTAAAATATTTATCCTTGGATAAATAGAATATATAAGTAGGGACTTATATAGAGAAGTAAGAATCGATTTCAACATCGATATTTGAAACCGAGTATGAACATAGAGTTAATCAAAGGAGTTAATCAAAATGAGTTAGAGGAGTTAATCGATTAGAGTTAGAGTTAATCGATTAGAGTTAGAGTTAGAGTTAACTAGTTAGAGTTAATCAGTTAGAGCTAAATCGAACTAGAGTTATTCGAATAGAGATAATTGAACAAGAGTTAGTCTAATATTTGTTATATCGAATAGAGTTAATTGAATTGGAGTTAGACGGATTAGAGTTATTCGAATACTAGTTATTCGAAAGGAGTTATCGAATATTAGTTATTCGAAAAGAGTTATCGAATAAGGTTATTCGAAGAAGAAAATTAATCGAATATAGTTTACTCGAATAGAGAAAGAAATTATCGAATATTAGTTATTCGAAAGGAGTTATCGAATATTAGTTATTCGAAAAGAGTTATCGAATAAGGTTATTCGAAGAAGAGAATTAATCGAATATAGTTTATTCGAATAGAGAAAGAGATTATCGAATATAGTTTATTCGAAACAAGTTAATCGAATATTAGTTATTCGAAAGGAGTTATCGAATATTAGTTATTCGAAAGGAGTTAATAGAACATTAGTTATTCGAAAGGAGTTAATCGAATATAGTTTATTCGAAAGGCGTTAATTGATAAGAGTAAATTAGTTAGAGTTGATTGAATAGAGTTAATCAAATAGGGTTAATCAAATAGAGTTAATCCAATAGAATTAATCAAATAGAGTTAATAGAATTGAGTTATTCAAATAGAGCTAACTGATAAGAGCAAACCGATTAGAGTTAATCGAATAGTGTTAATTGAATAGAGTTATTCGAATATAGGTTATTCGAAGAAGAGAGATTATCGAATATTTCTTATTCGAAGGAAAGAGTTATCGAATAGAGATTTATTCGAAAGAGAGTTAGGTAAGGAAGTTTGCTAAAGGTTTAAAAAGATAAACTTTGTCTATTCCGAAGTTAAAACGTTGTTCAGTTAAGGTCTGAGAGGTAGTTATACCCCAACTTGATTGACTTCCTTCTTAACTAAGGAATGGCTAAGGTTTGGTAGTAAAGGATGGTTAAGTGAATTTAGTTAATGAGTGAAATGGTTTGAGTTGCCATGGCGATGTTTGATTTAAACATCAGTTTAAATCTAATAAAGGAGTTGGAAATGTTTTCCAAACAAGAACCAGAAATGTTTTCTGATAATAGAAAATAAGAATTTAGAATATATGGAATTAGGAGATAAGTAAATTAATGAACTAAAGAGATAAATGTTAAATGATGATTGATTGATAAAATTTTCATCTGGAAATAATATTGTTGTTTGCACACGTGTTTTTCTTTGATAGTTAAATCACAGACTATCAAAGTTTTGACCATTTTTCCGTCGTCAATACGGAGAGACCGGTTGGATTATCATCCAAGAACCACTCCGTATGGGCGTTAGCGTTTCGAATCAAATAGATCGAAGATAAATTGAGGACGGAGTAAAGTGCAAGGGTTGTTGTATAAGTCCTAGGTAGAGATTGCCTAGGATGGGTGTACAGAATAGTGCCTTCGGTTTGTCCAGTCCTAGGACAACTTGAATGGAAGAATGTTTGACAGAGTATATCTGGTAGATCCCGTAAGTTGATCGTTTCAAATGTATTTATGTTGGTGGTAGAGGAATTCGTTTCTCTTAGCTTATACCCATGGTATTTTTGGGGAAATCAATTCGTGATTTGACGGGTATGACAATGTGGCATTCGAAGTAAATGGAGGAGTGATCTGTTAAAAGATACGTTATGACCTCGAGCCTCATCAACTGGGGAATGATAGAAATCGGGCAGGCAGCATGGATAAGTGGTTCGCAACCAATTAGGGCATATTGTCACCATCTAGAGAATATTCATATTTGTAACTTTTTTCAATTCTGTATCTCCCGGGAATGATTAAGTTGGTTTACAACCTGTAAGGTGACAATATATTCGATACACTCAAGCGAAAAGAGTGGTCGGTCTTGTGTGGCCGATGTAATAACCCGCAAATCTGAGCCAATTTAAAAATTTTATTTTGGTTATGTTAATGAATTTTGAATATTTAAAATGGATTATTTTATATAACAACGACGAGAAATTTATTTTGAATAGAATTAGAACTTATATTTTTATTTGAATCGTCGTTAGAATATAATTATTTATTTTAAATTACAAAAGGAATTGAAAATGGCGCGGTAGTTTGAAAATTTGATTTCAAAGTTCAAATGAATGTATAGGATTCAAAATATACCGGATTTTAGCGAAACCAAAAATGTTAGAATCTATTTTAAAATATTTTTTCAGCGAATCTGAAAAATTGAAATTTCATAGCGGGAATAAAAAGTTATGCCCAGTTGAAAATTCAAAATGGTCGCTATGGAATTTTTGGCCCTTAAAAATGGAAATTTTGCAAACGACCTTCTTTTTTGACGAAACCACTTTTGTTGGATCTGTGATGTCAAGTTATTGCTAGATTCCTAAATTCATAATTTTTTGAATCAATATGCGAGCGTGGCGAAGTTAAACGTGTTTTAACAGTTTCAGTCAATTTCGATCGACCAGAAAATGGCCATTTTTCAAACGGTATCGGAATTTGTTGAAATTAATTTTGTTAGGACCGTATCGTCAATACGAAGCTAGAAAATATTTTTCGGGAATTTTTAGAGTCCGTATGTGGCCCCGGTGAATTGAAATGTGTGTTAAAATTCAATATATAGAGTTATATTTTGATTTTGATGAAAATTGATCGAAACAGCCGAATTGGCTTACGATACATATCCCATTGTGTTCGGAATGGGGGTAATTAGCTAGTGGCGACAGTTGTTGGGTCTCGTTTGGAGGTCGAATAAAAAAAGGTTGACTTTTTGGGAAAAAGAAAATTTAAAATAATTATTTATTTACAAACCCTCCCCACCCCCTCTTCTCTTTCTCTCCCCGACACTTCTGATTAAAAAAGAAAAAAAACTAAGACCTAAAACCGCGTCGCCATCCATACCAAAGCTGCCGCCACCTCCCTCCGGCGCCGCCCGCCTGCTCCGCCCCTCTCCTTCGTCGGACCCCCTCCTCTATCCTCCTTCCTCTTTCCCCCTTCTCGAATTAAAAACCGTGACCAACCCCCCTCCAAACCCTAGCCACCCGCGTTTCCACCCCCTCGCACGAGCACCTCCTCCACCTGAGTGTCGGGGAGCAGCTTCTCCCCCCCCCCGGTCGACGAACAACAATACCCCCCTCTCTCTCAATGTAAGTTTTTATTTTTATTTTTATATTTAAATTTAATTTTTTTTAATCTGAGTTTTATAGGTTAAGAATATATATTTTTAAATCAGTTTTTAAGAGTTAAGAATATATTTTTAAAATCAATTTTATTTATTTAAAGATTATATTTTTTATAATGAAAAGATTATATTTTTCTAAACAAGAAGATTTGATTTTTATAATAGTAAAGATACGATTTTTACTTTAGGAAAGGTAGGATTTTGATGAAGGAAAAATATAATTTTTGGTTATATAAGAATATAATTTTTAGTTAGAAGAAAGATAAGATTTTTAAATATAAAAAGATAGGATTTTTAATGATAGAAAACTATGATTTTGAATCATGAAAAGATATGGTTTTTGATTTAATAAAAATATGATTTTTATTTATGTAGAGCAATAAAAATATGATTTTTATGTATGTACCGAAATAAAAATGTGATTTTTATATAAATTCTCTTTATGTTAAGATACGATTTTTATATAAGAATTAGCGTTATAAAAATATGGAAAACTGAATTATAAAAATATAATTTTTATAATATAAACATCAACATAAAAATATGATTTTTATGTATGAAGTAACAGTGTAAAGTTGTGTTTTTTATTATGAAGACTACATAATAAAAATGCGATTTTTATATATAGTAGTGATGTTAAAAACATGATTTTAACATATACCGCGTGAAACAGATCTCGTTGGAAACACGGCAAAGATTTTCTACATATGAAGAATGGCGACATTTGGTTTAGCTTCTAGGTGAGAACTTCTCACTTTAAATTTTATTTTTCTAGTTAGAAATATATACTAGGATGCAAACGGTGCTTAGCAGCAACCAACACCCGTCGTCCACAGACCATGGATGGCTTGTATGTTTGTTTGATCTATTGTGAAAATTGATGGTGATATGTGGAATGAGAAGAAAATATGTTATAGTTAAAAATATAATTTTTAACGTGTATATAAAATAAATATTTATAAACAAATCGGACGATTTGTTTATTTACACACATTTGACTGATATGGACTGGGACGATAAATTTTACACATCGCCCAACTGCACAAATAAAATCTGTGTTTGATTGTTTGAAACCCCACACGGGTATTGGGATGATATTTGACGTACACTAATCCCGATTGTTTAGTAGTATGTCAATCGATGGGTTGACAAACTGTGTAAGCGTGAATTATTTATACTTAATGCTTATGCAGTTGTGTGGTGCACTTTGGATGATGGTTGATTATTTATCGTTGCTATTATATACATGTGTTATATGGAATCCATATAATTAACATTATATGGTAATTGATTGGGCCTCATTCTAATTTGGAAAATAAATAATATTATAGAATAAATATTCATGTGTTGAATAAAATAAATATTCATGTGTTGAATAGAATAAATATTCATGTGTTGAATAAAATAAATATTCATGTGTTGAATAGAATAAACATTCATGTGTTGAATAAAAGCCGTGTTGATTAGATTGACACCATTTTGACGTGAACGATATTTATATCGGTTTTATTCATTTTTATTATCAATATCGAAAAGGAATTGATTTCAAAATGTAACGTTTTGAAAATATTATCATTTATATATCGATGATATGGAATATTCAATTTTGATTAGAAATTGAATATGAAGTTGAAATCGTTTTGAAAACGAATTTAAAACGATTTATAAAATACGTTTTAAAAGGACATCGAAGAAATATATATAATATATATAGTATATATACAATGGCCTGAATAGAACGCGCCGCGCCGCGGCAGTTCGCGAATTTCGACCATTGACTTCGAATGGATATTACGGGAGATCCGACCATCAGATTCTCCTAAAACCGGAACCGTTGGGTTCGTATCGAAAAGAGCTTTCTAACAAATATTAGAGATTTGAAATCTAACGGTTGGATTTGGAATTATGTCCAAATCAAATTTGGAAAAGGTCGCTGTAAGTGCAGTTCGATGGCCATTTATGGAAATCGACTGTAGGAGCCTTGATAAAATTATTAAAAATAGTAATAATTTGTGTAAAATCATAAGAAATGATTTGTGAAGAATTGGGATGAAAAATTCCAAAATTGAAAAGATAAAAATAGATTTTTATCGAAATGAACTAGTTTTGAACTAGAATTACAATCCTATTTATTTTTAAAATAAATAAAGTGGATTTGAAATGGTTTTGAAAATAACCAGAATTTCCAATATATAAAGTGGAAATGGATTTGAATCGAAATTGTCTTTGGAATATTTCGATGTTGGATTTCGTGATTATGCAGATATTGTTATGGAAATTTGAAAGATATATTTATATCGTTATTTCCAGTACGATATTTGTTGGTCGTAGAATTTGATATTGAATATAAGCCGATATATTTTCTATTCTGAGCCTTGTATTTAATATCAAATGGGATTTGGGTTTGTAGTGAATGGTGTCTTCATTAACACTGTTCTTAAACCCAGTTGAGGAAAAGATTAAATCTTTTTATTTATATTTAACAAAGTATACAAATTAAATGGTATTTAATTGGAATTGAATTTGAATTGATTTTTCGGTTTATCGTGAACGGTGTTTTAAATAACACTTGTTCTTTAACCCGATAATTAATGGAATGTGATTTTGGGTTGTCGTGAACGGTATCTTCAATAATACTGTTCTTAGACCCAACGGAGTTATGAAAATCAGAAACTAACTGAAGATTAGTTAAGTTGAATGGTTTTCTTGGGTATTGATCTGAGGTTGGTTTCGGCCTTCGGGGTAATTACTTAGGGAATTGTTCACTTGTTAATTTATGGTTAAAGGCTGATGGAATAGAATGTGATTTGGGTTTATCGTGAACCGTGTTTTAAATGACATTGGTTCTTTAACCCAGTTAAAGATAGGATATGATTTCCCAAGTTAAACAATCATTAATATTGATTTTTGGGAAGATTAAAACCAAGTGGAGTTTTAATGAATCTTTTATTAGACTGAAATGATCGAGAATGGAGTATCACCAGTCTTGCTCCTGGCGATAGTTAAATCTTTAATTAGATTTGAACGTAAATGGTAATTGAATTTACCAATAACACCGTGGTGTTAGATATGAAGTATGACCAGTTTTACTTCATGGGATGAATAGGTTGGGATTGGGAAATAAAATAAATGATTACTTCGGTGTGGTTCGCTAATCCCGACTAATTTGAATTGATATTCAAAAGAAGATTAAAGAATAAATTTTAAAGAATTTATCTTTGATAAAATTAAAGGGAACCTTTCCCTAATAATGTGAATATTTGAATAAAAGAATATTCTGAATTGGAATGAGGCGTATGTTGTGTTTGTGTAACACTTGTTTATAAAATACGCGAGTTATTCAGAAAGACCGGGTTTATCCCATTCTGAATAACTGATACGACGATTAGTCGAAGATGAAGACGGTGGTTGAAGACCGGAGGTCTTCATGTCATTTGGATATTTACTGATGATCTTGATTGGGTCGTACACCCAAGAGGAGGGAATCAGTTAGTGATCGTCCAGACGTACTTGGAGATCGATGGATATGCGAGGTACAAGGTGCCTCCAGTTTCGTTCAGACCCAGAACGGACTTGTAAATGGACTGTGTGTCTGACATTGGATAACATTCTGTGTGATTGATGGATATCGGTTGCATGGAGTGGTTTGCCAGTGTGGCATGCTAAGATGTAAATGATCAAGGCTTCTGTTGAAATGCAGAGTCTTGTGGTTGATGATCAAAGCACCGCATGTGTGGCATAGCTTTGTGTAGCGTTAATTCGTGAGCCTCACACCTCACTGCGAACCAGAAACGAGAGAAGGACCTCAGGGAGGACATGCGTTTCTTTCTAGCTAGAAGTGGCATCAGTGGTTTTACATGCCCTGACGAGTTTGACTTATGTGGTAGTTGGATTGCGAGGCTCCTCGGATATATCAGTGACTATGTGGACTCGATGGAGTCATTTGGCTCATTGACACCCCATAGGGTAGGGAAACGCAGTGTTCAGGCATTTTAATCCACATCGGTGGACCGGCCCTGACGATCCAAGGGACGATGCGTTCTGTTCTTGAGGGGCGGGCTAGAGCGTCTCGAATTCGATAAGGACGATCCTTTGCCTTGGTTCACAGATGGAAAGCCAACTTCCGATACGTGACTTTGATATTATGATTGTAGAGCCTAGTATGGCGACATAGTGGTATGAGGCACTTATGCCATCTATGATTGATACTTATGATTGAAATTGTTTTGGCACTATACACTTACAGTAATAATAAAAGATGAAATTTTGCGTATCAAGCATTCTTTGGCTATTATAAGGTAAAACCCTATCCTCTGGCTTGTGTTGGATTGTGTGATGGGACCTGGGTCTTATAATGGCTTCATTATTCTTTATTTAGCATTGCGCTGTTGTTTTATGCACTGGTATTCTTGGGAGGAAACCCGTTCCGTGTTATACGGCGCGGTCCCTTGATTTACCTAACTTTAAAATAAAGATTAATAACTGTTTTAGTTCTCACACCAGTCACATGACTGATCTGGAGTTTATTGTTTTAACCTAAACTCAGGGTGCCTCTATTTTCCATAAGGGCAGCTAGTAGTTTTGGTTTTGCAGATTTATATTCACAGGAACCTGGTTTACAGCTGGAATGATATCCGGAAAGCTCTGTATCCGTATATCTATTTCAGTTGTGTATTGTATTATTTTTCCGCTGTAGTAATGTATTTAAATCTCTTATATTTCTCTGATGTATTATATTTGTTTATACTCTGTATATTCTTGTATTCTGATGAAATTGTTGTAATAAACAATGAAATGTTCTTCTGTTTGCGTTCTGATTTGTCGTGTTCTCAAAACAATTAGGGGTTTCAAACGGTCTTGGTCGGTTTAGCGATCGATTCGGATCGAGCGAAATTCCTTGTTGTCACATCCGAGTTGCAAGATGTTTTTGTTGAACTCCAGTGTATCGCTTCTAGTGTACACTGAGCGGAAGGTGGATCCATACCTTGTCATAGTTGGAATCCATTCCCCATATAAGAGCTCGCGGTTTTGATTGTATATTATATATGTAGAACGTTAGATGCAAGCGTTTCTACTAGATTAATATTACTTGTGTTAGACATTATTATAATATCAGAATAATATTGTTTTACTAATGATTTGGGTTATCGTAAGGTAAAACCCATCTGTGTTTATGTGTGGATCGCTCTTATGATTATCCTTTATTTCAAAAGGATTTTGAAAGTTAAATCAAATAATTTGAGTTTACTCACACCAGTTACATGACTGACCCAGAGTTTATTTATTTTTGTTTCCCCTAAACTCTTGGGTGCCCAATTTTGTACGGGCAGTCAAGTAGTCGGGATTTACAGATACTTGAAGAGCTAGAGCAGGAGGCTTCAGAATTATATAGCTATGGTTTTTCCGCTGTGTTGTAAGTACTGTACTTTGGAAATGATATGTATATTCAAGTACAGATTTATATTTCAAAGTTATGTTAAGAAATACATTTATTCGTTCCACTGTGAGATTCGTGGTTATTCTGATGTTGTATGTTCTTCTTCTTCTTCTATTCTATGTTTCTATCTTATCTATCCTCACCCTCTAACTTCTTCTATTAATGATCAGGTATTTCCGATGTCTGAATAGTCAACATGGTAGTTTTATGTTGATTTTCGGAGTCGAAAATTCCAGTTCATCATAGTTGGTATCAGAGCTTAAGGTTAAGTAATTACCTTGGCTTTGTGGCGTGACTTAGTAGAGATAGGGTTAGTAATGCCCTAGATTGAGTTGAGTGTATATATACGAGTGAACATATTTGTTATTTGATATAAAATAATTTTATATTGTGGAGATGTATTGGTTGAGTTGTTTATGGGTCCTGGTCGATCAGTTTGATCCACTGTATCGGTAGGAGTTTATAAACACTCGAAAACGATGGGTCGACACGATATGTTTTGAAAGAGGGTAAATGAAATAATTTTGCCCAAAGTATATTTTGGTATAAAAGTTTGATATTGGAATGATTATAATATATTGGATATATTGGTTGTTATTATAATCGAGTAAGATTATAAATTTAAATGGTTATATATATAACCAATCAGAATTCGTATAAGTGAAATATGTGAAATCCAATAAAGTAAATCTGAATTTAAATAAGAATTGGAATTAAAAGTTGGAGAAGTGTTTGTAAATGAATATGGATTAAATATATGAGAATTTTAAAATCCTAGGAGATTTTAAATTATTTTACAAGCATTGGAAATGATATTTTGAACTGATTTCAAAATGGAAGTGTTTAGAAATGGTTTTAAAAGTGATATAGTATTGAACTCACTTTGATCGCTAGAAAATAGATTCCGATGATGACAGCTGCATCATCGGTGTTCATTTTTGCGTTGCTAAGTGACAGATTACTACAAAAGATTTTGTTTTTGAAATTTTTTTGCGAAAAAAAGTTATTCAGAAACTCAAAGGTTTTGAATTGTTATTATGATTCAAATTGATTTGAAATAAAAATCCAGGAATTTAAATTCTATAATTTAAATTTAACTTGTAAAGTTAAATTGGACGAGATGGTAATAGTAAATAAATAAATTTGAATTTAACTCAAGATAAGTTGAATAAAACTGGAATTGGTCAGAGAATAATCTGCAATGGAATCTAGTTGATGAGTTAAGAAATTGAAAATCGAGTATGGAACTTTGGTTTGAAATGAAATTCGACTTAGTTATAAGCGAATGGTTGGATTTGTGGATAAAAACTGATTGGAGTTTGATTGGAATGACATTGGTATATGATGAATTAACAGCAGATGGAAAGAATATAATGATATGCCTGACAAAAAGGTACAAGTTTATATTTCATATTGGGTATGAGATTTTATAAGCCGATGTGGCAAGCCGCTTGGTTGTTTGATTTTATATTGGGTTGAAGTAGGCTTAAAGAGACGAGATTGAGTTTGAGCAATTGACCCATACAAAGGAGGTGCCGGCGAAATTCTAAAAAATTAAATTATCGTTATGTTTCAAAAGAACCTTGCCTAAATTCGAAATCGGTATTCAAATATTTTTAAATAACCGTTATGGCCATGAACGAATATACCGCTGTTTTTCTGAATATTTAATTTGGACATAACTAAAAATCTACACGACGAAATCCCGATTTTTCTTTTCCATCAGAAAAATATACTCCACCAGCTCCTAACGTTTCTTGTTTCAAAGAAATCCGATTTAAAACGTCTTCTGTATATCCGTTTAAAGTTCGAATCACCAATTCGCGAACTGCCGCGCCATTTCGAGCCCGAATATAATTATAATATAAATTATACGCTCAACCATTGTTAATTAAATACATTCGTTATTGTAATTCAAATTCTAAACTGAATAATATATTTTGAATTGCCCATTTCACACCATATCGTCATTTCGACCAATTCTGATTATTACATAATTTTATATATTATTTAATTATTATTTTAATTAAATATTCAAAGTTATTTAATTAACGACCATTAAATTCTCTAAACCACTATTTAAATAATTAAATAAATAAATTATTATATTGCTGAAAATGCGGGTCATTACACTCTGTATCCGCCTCTAGAGATACTCTATCGGCAGGTGGTTCCATACCTTGTCATAGTCAGAGTCCAATCTCTAATAAGCGCCCGTGGTTTTGTTTGTATACTATATATGTGGGGCGTGAGATGCAAGCGTTCTGCTAGATTTTATTTATTTGTGTTTAGACACTATTATAATATCAGACAAGATATGATTTCAAAATTGGTTTGGGTTATAGTAAGCTAAAAACCGTCCGTATTTATGTGTGGGTCGGTCTTACTATTATCCTGTTCTTTCAAAAAGGTTTTTTTTGAACTTTAAAATCAATAAGCATGTTATTTAAACTTAGTGAGTTTTCTCATTCTGGTTCACCAGACTGACCCATCGTTTGTAATGTTCGGGTTAGCCCGGTTTATAGGTTCAGGTTATCAAATGCCATGGATTTCAGAGACGAACTGGAGAATTTCAAACACATGATATTTAATATTTATTCCGCTGTGTGGTGTATATAAGGACAGGTTGTTATAACTGTCCAAATGTATTGCTGTACTCTGATGATGTAAGTAATTTTTTTTCAAGTTTCAATATAAATTTATTTCCGTATTATATTTTGTTCCGCTGCGATGTGAGACTCTGTGTCATGTTGATTCTTCTTTTTCTTCTTCTATTCTAATATTTCTTTCTTTCTTACCTCACCCTCTAACTTCTTTCATCAACTTTCTGGATGTTCAGTACTCAAGTTTGGACACTAAATGTGTTTGTAACGGAAATTCGAGCATCGAATTTTCCGGTTTGTTACAAAATGGGAATAAACCAACCACATCTATATATTGATTGGTTTAACAAGAACCTACCGTGCGTGATGCACGTGCTTATTAATGATAGTTAAATGACTCTATTTAGCTAATTCAAGTGACCAGAATTAACGTAACAATTAGATGGAATTTATATTAATATTAATTTAATAGAAATCAAAGTGAATAGAATTATTTAGATTAATTAATTTAAATGGCAAGATCGGTAACGATTGAATAACGAGTTAGTTTAGAGTTAAACAAGTTAATGGTGTTAATTGAAATTGTTTATTTAATTAGTTCATTAATTTAAAGATAGTAGTTAATGGTTATGTAACCCAGATTTATTTTAATAAATGTTGAAATTTGATTATTTGTCATTTATTAATAGTCGAAGTGATAATTTGTAATGGGAAATGTACTAAGGGAAGTTTGTGAAGTTTAATGTCGTGTTTATAGTATTGAAGCGATTTAATATTTATAATGTGAAATCGAAGTTTTAACGTGATTCTTACTAAATTATATTTAATTGGATTTTATGAATCCAAGTTATACAAAGTTATAAAACCCAAGTTTAGTGGATATATAAATGGAAAGAGTTATTCGAAGTGACATTTGAATAAAGTAAAAGCCAGGATTTGAAATTAAAGAATTAGGACTTAACTGGGAATCAATTGGGAAAATTGATTTTTTGAATATTGAACATATGTTGGTTTCGGCCATCGGGGTTAATATTTAGGGAATTGTTTTATGACTAATTTACGGTTAGGAACTAGTGGAAATATTAAATGGGAAATCAAACATAAACCCAAGTTTGAATTAGAGTAGTTAAACGAAATAAGTTATAAATATGCGATATAGAGCCAATATTTTAAAGAAGAGATGATATTTTATCAAGATGGAATTAAAATGTGATTTGTTGTGATATGGGGAATGAGTATCATTTTTTTGTATTACAACTGATATCTATCTTAAGGTAAGAACGTTGTTGAACAAGGTCTGAGAGGTAATTAAAATACCCCAACTTGAACAACTTCAGGATTATCAAAGGATGATATTAGTCGTAATGGTGAAGATGTTAGAATAAATTATTTTGGGAAAATAATAGTGTAGCGTTATTTGAAGGATTTGGAAATATATATATATATACAATGAGATTCCATAATAAAAGGTATAAAAAGGGGCTTGATGGTATGAAATAATACCCCTATAATAAAAGAAATAAGAAGGGAGATTGGTGAAAGTATAACGGTATTTTCAAAGTATTGAAATGAGGTTTAAGTTAGATTATTCTAAAGGGATGAGTAGTGATTTTGGTGTTCAAATAATGAAGCCAAAGAAGTTATCGTAATGATTTTTTTACGAATGATAAGTTGAATCGATAAGATAATAAGAAAAGTTATAGCAATGTTTTGAAAAGTTAGTTGAAGGTTGAATTAGATATGATTTTAAGATATTTTCTAAGTATATAAGAAAGGATTTGAGAGTAATTATATATTAAACCAATATAATTTTTTTGGGTATGTCAACTGATATATTATTTTAAGGGCCAAGTGATGTTGTGAAATAAACTAATGGATCTGTTTGTTTTTATGGTTGTTTATTTTGATAATTAAATAACCGACTATCAAAATCTAACCCAATGTTATTGGTACGAAAAGACTGGGATTGAATTTATATTCGGAAACCATTCTGACCAATAAATACATATACGTTGAAATGCTGATTGAAGATGGAGTAATTGAAGACCGTAAATCTTCATGAGCGGAAGAACTATTGTTAAATACCTCTGGCTGATCCCCAGAGTTAACAATGATTCTGTCGTGATTGGAATTTACTGATTACAAGGACTACTCGCTACTGATATATAGGGTGATTCCTTGGATGCAGTAGGAGGGTGCCTTCGGTTCATCCTGTTCCTGGATGACTTGTATGGACGATGTGAATGGTGGCCAGATATTCCAAAAGTCGATTATAACGTCAAGCCTCACAACCGGGAAAGTGACAAAAATCGGGAAGGCAGCATGGCTATGTGGGTCGCACCCAATAGGGTGTATTGTCACCATCTAGAGAATATTAATATTGGTTACTTCTTTTCAATTCTGTATCTTCCGGGAAACGGAAGCTGCGCAGCTGTAGGTGACAATATATTCGATACACTTAAGAGAAATGAGTGGTCGGTCATGTATGGTCCGGGTTGCAAGACGTTCTTGTTGAACCCAGTGTATTCCTCTCTAGAGATACACTATCGGCAGATGGTCCCATACCTTGTCATAGTCGGAAACCAATCTCCAATAAGCACCCGCGGTTTTGATTGTATACCATATATGTGGAGCGTGAGATGCAAAGTTTCTGCTAGATTATATCTATTTGTATTTAGACATTATTATCATATCAGAATAGGATATTAATTTCAAAATGTTTTAGGTTATAGTAAGGTAAAAACTGTCCATGTTTATGTGTGGAGCGGTCTTACTATTATCCTTTTCTTTCAAAAGGATTTTCAAAGTTAAACAAGTTGATTGCCATATGAATTTATCACTGAAAGTATTTCAGACTGATTCGGGTGAATTTTGCTTTGCTTCAAATGTGCTCGGATCAGATCGAGTATATTATTAGGTTAGGTATCGCTTGGAGCTTCAGAAGAGGAGTTGAAGTCGAGACGTATTCCATACATACTGGTACTAGTTTATTTCCACTGTGTGTTGTATTGATCTGAATGTATACTCTGATGTTGTAATATATAGTTCTTTTATAACGTATTATTGATTATTATATTTTGTCCATTCCGCTGTGAGACTCTGATCTTCTTATTCTTCTATTCTAATGTTTCTTTCTTTCTTCTCCCACCTCTAACTTCATTCTAATAGCTTTCTGGGTTTTTGATACTGGAGTTTTGGACACGAGATGTTAGTGTCTGGATTCTAGTGTCGAAATTCCTGGGACGCTACAAAATATAATCATCAAGAACTTCCAATCGAATATCGGTATATGTACTCCTACTCCATTTCTTATATTTCTTCCTAGGATTATTATGGTCTATATATTTTAAATAAAATGACCCAAACTCTCATAGAAATCATTCAAAGAATCGAAGCTCCAATGCTTGATAATTTTATTCTGGATAAACTGTAGTATACGCTCAAATCTACATGTAATTTCTTAACAAATCTTGACCTATCAACTTATATCATCTTACTTATATAATATATATTGGAGGATATGCAATTTCATTGCTATTTATCATTCTAACTTATCCACAATAGTCACTAGCGTGTCCATACAACATAAAGCAAGGGTCATCGCCCAAGCATTGAATATGTGTCCAACCGAATAACAATTTGTGCAGCCTGGGATACACCAAAAAAAAAGTACCAAGATCGTTGAAGAAAAGATACCTAAATCCAGAGAGCACCTTGTTCCTACGACGTTGACCTTTTGGTAAATGCATCAATTTATGCCCATGTGTCCACGAATCTTCAGCTTGACAGTCACCACCGTTTTTGCTGAAAATCAAATGGGTAATTTAAGCTTGATTTTGAAATTTAATGAATCAAAGTAGACAAAGATATATTAGAAATTTGGTGTACACCTAGTCCAGCTACCACAAAACCCTATGAATCAAGCTAATTTAGTGAGCTGCCATCTACTAGCAAAAGTTTTAAGCAATCAAGTAAGAAGAAAAGTCAAAATTATCAAACGATAAAGCTATTTCGGTGAAAAGTCAAAATATGCATTTACGTTGTAATATTAATGAGGTTCCCTAATCTCTAGTTTTTTCAAATAAACTTATGCTTGATTTATCACTGACTGCTAATCAACTATATGTAGTCACATGTATGTAGCAACATCAATGAGGTTTACTAAACTCCAGTTTCTTTATCTATAGTTGTATGGTATTACTAAGTGATCAACTATTTATCTTTTGGTTCACAGGTTCGCATTCCACCGACGAAATCAAATCGTACATATTTAAAGGCAAAAAGATTATTGATCAATCTGAAATCTTTTCGAGTTGTAAAATTTATATATTTTGAGGTCCATTTCCACAGTGGGAGGGAAGCTGAACTCAAATCTACCGAAAGTGAAATGAAGAAAACATATGCGGGTGCATTACTTATAAGGAAAGTGACCTAAACTCAAAACAAGAATCCTGTAAACATTTGAATTTAGTGCAACTGTTAGAAGATCGTGTTTTCATGTCCAAAAATTACTGAGATTGAATAGGCGAATACATCAATGGAGTCTTATCGACGCTAGAAAAGCGTGATATTTGTAATAAATTCTGCAAGTGTACAGGTCGCGTAATATGCAGGTCGAATCACAGGGAGGTGTTTTTAATCTTATGATTTATCTATTCTTATGAGAGTTAGGAAAAATCTGGAGATGTTTTTGAATTAATGTATTGAATTTACTATTGATCTGAATCTAATCAGATCAATATCTAATTCAACAACTGAAAATAAAAGAACTAATTAGAAAAAGAAAATAAGAACTAGAACAATAACAGAAAATTAAAAGTAGGACTGACATTGAATCTAATCAACGATCAATCGCTAACATGCAGTAATAAAAGAAAATAACAATATGTGTTCTACCAAAACTAATTGCGTAGACACACAAATTGTTATGAAAGAAAAAGACAATCAACTAAAATGAAGAAGAACTTTGTTATTCATAAACGAGAATACAGAATTAAAAAATGGCATGGACATTTACAATGAGTACAACGTATATTTATAGGTGGGATAGGCCATACCCTAATCAGATCTATGAATGAATGGGCCTCTTTTTCTAAGAATTCTTATCATATCTCGTGCCTTTCTTGACCAAGCTTGTTTGGAAATAATCTTTAAGAATATTGTAAAGACCCGAAACTTCCCCGTTGAGGAAAGCACGGATAGTTCGAGAACAAGCCACAAAAGGACGCAGACGGAAGAACATTTCATTGTTAAATACAACAATTCCATCAGAATACAAGAATATACAGAGTATAAATAAATATTACACATTCGATAAATATCAGAGATTACAATAAATTACATAGCAGCGGAAAATAATACAATACACAACTGAAGGAGATATACGGATACAAAGCTTTCCGGATATCATTCCAGCTGTAAACCAGGATCCTGTGAATATAAATCTGCAAAACCAAAGCTACTAGCTGCCCGTGTCAAAATAAGGGCACCCAGAGTTTAGGTTAAAACAATAAACTCCAGGTCAGTCATATGACTGGTGTGAGAACTAAAACAATTATTAATCTTTAAAGTTCGGTAAATCAAGGGACCACGCGATATAACACGGAACGGGTTTCCTCCCAAGAATACCAGTGCATAAAACAACGGCGCAATGCTAAATAAAGAAAAATGAAGATATTATAAGACCTAGGTCCCATCACACAATGAAACGAAAGCCGAAGGATAGGGTTTTACCTTATAATAGCCAAAGAATGCTTGATATGTTTAAAACAGATTATTTTGATAGTACTGTAAGTGTATAGTGTCAAAAACAACTTCAAATCATAAGTATCAATCATAGACGGCATAAGCGCCCCATCTCACTATGTCGCCATATATAGGATTACAATCAAAACCGCAAAGTCACGTATTGGAAATTGGATTTCCATCTGCGAACCGAGGCCAGGAATCGTCCTCTACCGATTCGAGACAATCTAGCCTATGTCTCAGGACCCAGACTCAGGTGGGCCCTTGGAGCGACAGGGCCGGTCCACCGATGTGGATTAAAATTCCTGAACACTGCATTTCCTCGCCCTTTGGGGCGTAAATGAGCCAACGAATGACTCCATCGGACCCGGATCGTCCGATCTAACCGAGGCGCCTCGCAACAGCAACAAACACATAAGTCAAACTCGTCAGGGCGTGTAAAACCACTGACGCCACTTCTAACTAGAAGGAAACGCATGCCCTCCCTGAGGTCCTCTCCCGTTTTTGGTTCACAACCGGGGTATGAGGCTCGGGAATTCACGTTACACAAAGCTATGCCACACAGGCCGTGCTTTGATCATCAAACACAAGACTTTGCTTTTCAACAGAAGCCTTGATCATTTGCCACACAGGCAAGTCACTCCATGCATTTGATATCCATCAATATATAAACCCTAAGCTCATACTTCTCAGAGAAGGGCGTTAAGCAAGAGAATAAATTCTCCGCCACCAAACACATATATATTTAATAGAAATCAACCACATAGAATAAAATCCAATGTCAGACACACGGTCCATTTACAAGTTCGTTCTGGGTCTGAACGAAACCAGAGGCACCTTGTACCTCGCATATCTATCGATTTCCAAGTACGTCTGGACGACCACCAACTAATTCCCTCCTCTTGGGTGTACAGCCCAATCAAGATCATCAGTAATTATCCAAACGACGTGAAGACCTCCGGTCTTCGACCACCGTCTTCATCTTCGACTTATCGTCGTATCAGTTATTCAGAATGGGATAAACCCGGTCTTTCTGAATAACTCGCATATATTATAAACAAGTGTTACACAAACACAACATACGCCTCATTCCAATTCAGAATATTCTTTTATTCAAATATTCTTACACTTTGGGAAAGGTCCCATTAATTTTATCAAAGATAAATTCTTTAAATTTATTCTTTAATCTTCTTTGAGTATCAATTCAAACTAGTCGGGATTAGCGAACCACACCGAAGTAATTATTTATTTTATTTCCCAATCCCAACCTATTTATCCCATGAAGTAAAACTGGTAATACTTCATATCTAACACCACGGTGTTATCGGTAAATTCAATTACCATTTCACGTTCAAATCTAATTGAAGATTTAACTATCGCCTGGAGCAAAACTGGTGATACTCCATTCTCGATCTTTTCAATCTAATTAAAGATTCATTAAACTCCACTTAGTTTTAAATTGTGACTGGGTTAAAAAACCAGTGTCATTTAAAACACGGTTCACGATAAACCCCAAAATCACATAAAATTCAATTCCAATTAAACACCATTTAATTGGTACACTTCATTAAATCTAAATAAGAAGATTTAATCTTTTTCTCAACTGGGCTTAAGAACAGTGTTAATGAAGACACCATTCATGACAAACCAAAATCACGTTTGATATTAAATACAAGGCTCTGAATAGAAAATATATCGGCTTATATTCAATATCAAATTCTACGACCAACAAATATCATACTGGAAATAACGATATCAATATATCTTTCAAATTTCCATAACAATATCTGTATAATCACGAAATCCAACATCGAAATATTCCAAAGATAATTTCGATTCAAATTCATTCCAGTGCAATTATTGGAAATCCTGGTTACTTTTAAAACCCCTTTCAAATCCACTTTATTTATTTTAAAAATAAATAGAATTATAACTCTAGTTCAAAACTAGTTCATTTCGATAAAAATCAATTTTTATCTTTTCAAATATGGAATTTTTCATCACAATTCTTCACAAATCATTTCTTATGATTTTACACAAATTATTACTATTTTTAATAATTTTATTAAGGCTCGTACAGTCGATTTCCATCAACGGCCATCGAACTGCACTTACAGCGACCTTTTTCAAATTTGATTTGGACATAATTCCAAATCCAACCGTTAGATTTAAAATTTCTAATATTCTTAGAAAGCTCTTTCCGATACGAACCCAACGGTTCCGGTTTTAGGAGAATCCGACGGTCGGATCTCCCGCAATATCCATTCGAAGTCAATGGTCGAAATTCACGAACTGCCGTGGCGCGTTCTATTCAGGCCATTATATTATATATATAATGTATATAATATATACTTCGTCGATTTCAATTCAAAACGTGCTTTATAAATCGTTTTAAATTCATTTTCAAAACGGTTTCAACTTCATATTCAATTTCAAATCAAAATTGAATATTCAAATATAAATTCGTTTTAAATTCATTTCAAATCGATTTCAATTCAACTTCAATTCAATTTCAATTTAATTCGAGTTTCAATTCATTTCAATTTAATTAGAATTTCAATTTAATTCGAATTTCAATTTCAATTTCAATTCAATTCTTTTCAATTTCAATTTGAATTTCGATTATTTTCAATATAATTCAAATTTCGAAAACACTTTCAATATACATTGAAAATTGAATAAAATCGATATAAATATCGTTTACGTCAAAATGGCGTCAATCTAATCAACACGACTTCATATATTTCTATTTTCAAATATTCTATTACAAATATTTCTTTTTTCAAATATTTCTATTTCAAAACTGGAATGAGGCCCAATAAATTACCATATAATGTTAATTATTTGGATTTTCTACAACACATGTACAATATAATAACGATTAATAATCAACCATCATCCAGAGTGCGCTCGACATTGTATAAGCATCAAATATAAATATTTAACCCTTATAACAGTCTGTCAATCAATCGATCGACATACAACTAATTATTGGGATTTGTGTATGCCATATATCATCCCAATACCCGTGTGGGGTTTCAAACAATCAAACACAGATTTTATTTATGCAGTTGGGCGATGTGTAAAATTTATCGTCTCAATCAATATCAATCAAACCAGTGTATATAAACAAATCTCCGATTTGTTTATAAATATTTATTTTAAATACACGTTAAAAATTCTATTTTCAACTATAAAATATTTTTAACTATATAAATATTTTATTTCATTTCACATCACACAATCAACTACACATCAAAATCAAACAAACAAACATAATAGCCGTCCATGGTCTGTGGACGACGGGTGTCGGGTGCTACTAAACACCGTCTGCATCCTAGTATATAATTCAACTAGAAATAAATTCAAAAGTGAGAAGTTCTCATCTACTAGCTAAACCAAACGCCATGACTCTTCTTATGTAGGAAATCTTCATCGCTCTTGCCCTTCGTCACTTTCGTTGCCCGTATTCACTACATATATAAAAATTGAATTTTTATCTTCTCTACCTTATAAAAATTATATTTTAATAATCTCTACTATATAAAGATCGAATTTTTATTTTCATTCCTTCATGATAAAAATAAAGTTCATATTTTTATTTCACTTCCTATACTATAAAGATTATATTTTTAACCTTTCTATATTACAAAAATTATATTTTTAACCTTTCTATATTATAAAAATTATATTTTTAATTCGCTACATATATAAAAATCACATTTTTATATTCCCTACTTTATAAAAATCATCCTTTTATTCTCGCTACTATATAAAGATCATATCTTTATTTTATTTACAGGTGAAGTTTCTCATGTTTTCAAAGGCGAGGTTTTTTTTTCTATTTTCGAAAGCGAAGTTTTTCTATTTTCAGAGGCGAGGTTTTTCTATTTTCTTTCTTGTAAAAAATTATATTTTTAATCTTTGAAAAATCAAACCTTTCTACTTTGAAAAATCAAGCCTTTCTACTTCGCAAAATCAAACCTTTTCATGTCATGAAAATTATACCTTTTCATGTTATAAAAATTATACCTTTTCATGTTTAAAACTCTAATCTTTTCGTGTTTAAAACTCTACTCTTTTTATTTATAAAATCGAAACTTTTATCTATATAAAAATCTAATTTTTATGTCATAAAAATCTAAACCTGTCTATAAAAAAAACTAAGCTTTTCTATTTTAAAATACTAAGCTTTTGTATATAAGATGATTTTTTTTCTTTTTTTTTTACTTTAAAATTAATTACATAGACGGTAAATAAATAAATAAAATTAAAGATGGGCTTACTGTTTTCTTCAGAGGGGGGGAATGGAGGGAGGAGCTCGCGGTGGAGCACTAGGCGTTGGCGGCTAGGGTTTGGCCAGGAGGAGGTGGCTCGAGCTCGCGATGGGTATCAGGGGGTTCGGGTTTTTTTGTTAGAAGAGGAGGGAGCAAGAAGAAGGAGAAGGATCGGAGGGGGGGCCATCACCTGTGGCGGAGCGACGATGAGGAGGCACCTCGCGCGGCGGCGGCTTGGGCTAGGGCTTCGTGCCCTTGTTCCCTTTTTTTCTGAAATTAATTTTAATGGGAAGAGAGAAAATATAGAGGGGGGAGGGGTGTTTGTAAAGGAATATATATATATATATATTATTATTTTAAATTTTAAAAAAGCAACTTTTTATTTCGAACTCGAAATCGAACCCACCGTCTGTCATCCATAGCTAATTACCCCCATTCCGAACACAATGGGATATGTATCGTAAGCTGATTCGATCGTTTCGATCAGTTTTCGTCAAAATCAAAATATAACTCTATATATTGAATTCGAACGCACATTTCAATTTACCGGGGTCACATACTAACTCGAAAAATTCTTGAAAAATAATTTCTAGCTTCGTATTGATGATACAGTCCTAACAAAACTAGTTTTGCCAAATTCTGAGACCGTTTGAAAAATGGCCATTTTCCAGTCGATTAAAATCAACTGAAACTATCAAAATACGTTTTCCTTTGCCACTCTCACGTATTGATTCGAAAGATTACGAAATTTGAAACCTAGCAATAACTTGACATCACGGATCCAACAAAATTGGTTTCGTCGAAATCCGAGGTCGATTGCAAAATGGCTATTTTTAAAGGCCGAAATTCCATAGCGACTATTCTGAAATTTCAACTAGACATATCTTTTGATTCCTGCTATGAAATTTCGATTTTTCGAATTCGTTGGAAAGATATCCACAATTAGTTTCTATTATTTTTGGTTTCGCTAAAATCCGGTTTATTTTGCACCTGGTATGTTCAATTGAAATTTGAAATCGAATTATCGAACTACCGCGCCATTTTCTATTCTTTTTATAATTATAAATAAATATTTATATTCTAACGACGATCTATATAATATATACGTTCGAATTCTATTCAGAATAAATTTTTTGTCGATATTATTTAAAATATTTCATTTGAAATATTCAAAATTCACCAAAATTGCAAAAATAAAAATTTTAAATTGGCTCGGATTTCCGGGTTATTACAAATATCTTCGCATATCATGGTGAATATCTTCCATATCTTCCAAATCTTCCATATGGCTAATTGATTGACAAAATATTTACATGTGATTAATTCTTCCAAACATGGACTCTTATTAGACTCGAAAAGTGCATAAAATCTTCAAATCTTCCATGTGGCTAATTGATTGGTAATTTGTAACGACCCACATTTTCAGTGATATAATAACTAATTTATTTAATTATATAAATAGTAATTTATAGATTTAAATGGTTTAAATTAAATAATGGTGAATATTTAATTAATATAATAATTAAACAATATATTTAATTCTGAAATAATCAGAATTAGTGAATTGGCAATATAATGTGAACTGGGCAAATTCAAATTATATAATTCGGTTTATAATTGAATCAGAATAACGAATATATTATATAAATGAAGTTTGAACGTATAATTCTATTATAATTAAATTCGATCTTGAAATGGCGCGGCAGTTCGCAATTTGGCAATTTGAACTTCAACTGGATATACAGGATCCGTTTTAAATTGGATTTCTGTGAAACAAGAAACGTTAGGAGCTGGTGATGTATATTTTTCTGATGTAAGAGAAAAATCAGGATTTCTCATGTAGATTGTGAGTTGGGTCCAAGTCAAATTTTAAAATAGTCGTTATAGAATCGTTTATCGACCATAATGGTTTATTCGATATAACTAGATACCGGTTTCGAATTTAGAAAAGATTCCTTTGAGAAGTAGTGATAATTTAATTTTTGGAAATTTATTGTAATTTTTAATTAATTAAATAAGAAACTTTTTATTTTGAGTATTTTGCACCCTATAATCAACATTTTGAGGTTTCGCAAAATGAGTTAATCTACCGATATTATTTTATTTTTGGGATCGGGGCACTTTGCTCGTCTCACTGGTATTTTTATTTTTGTCGATAGCGGTCTGCATATGGATGAAGTTTTATATAATGGAATACCGGAATTTTGTAAACTTAAAACAACCACATACACGTATTCTATGTCCTGTCCTCTCCCCATCCTCTCGTGGTCAAAACAAGGGCACGTCTCGAGCAAACCTAAAGACTTAAAGCCGAAGTAAATATTGGGTTGTGTTTTCTAATGAAGACATGTATGCCCCCGTCTTTTACTAACGTAAGCACTAAATTAACCACTTGTTTATTATTTTATGTTTCCTTAGCAACAAAGAAAGCCGCAGCTATAAATACACAGATAACTCTCTTCAGTAAATCACTGATGCCGAAACATTGTAAATGGCCAACTGCATTTCAAAACAATGAAGAAAACACCAAAAGAAAAACTTAAAACGATTCATGAATTCAAACCGAGAGCTGCTGGTGGTCATCCCCTAACGGCAGCAGCTAATGGCATGGCTCAGCAAGGTGTTGAGTTCGAGAAAATGAGAGTAACAATGGAGTTTTAACGTTGAATGAGGGAAGCAACAATAGCAGGAAACAACCGCAAGGATGAACGATGGACTGTAGTAGGGGGTTCAACGCATATGGATGTATGCGTGAGGACTATTTAATTACAGTAGCAAGGAAGAAGGCGACAGGTGATGAGGCATTCTGAGGCAGCAGGTCGAGGTTTGAGCGAGGGTGTCGAGTGTGCATTCAGGGTGACAGGCGGGTGGAGTTTTGGACGCTGAGTACTATTGTGATGACGGCGATGGGAGTTGGTGGTCGGAGCGGTGGCTAGTGGCGGTCAAAGGTCAGTCAACGAGGGGTGTAATCAATTTTGAGAAATTACTAGAGATGGGATTGGTTTCGGTGGAAGAAGGAGTCTTTGGGGGCACATGTTATTGTGATGGGCCGACAAAACAAAGAAGTGATTGGGCCAACTTATTGGGTAAAGCCCAAAATCAATTAAAATAAGTTTAATCCATTTTAAATATTTTTTATAATTTGTAAATTAAGTATCACAACCATACTTTATCAGAATTTCGAATGGTCAGATCCGTTGGGATCGTATGGACGGACGCTACACAATGGAACTGACTGGGAGTGGATTGGAGCTCGTTACAATTTATAGCGAAATAAATTGTCCGTCTGAATCAAGCGATGGTTATCGTTATTAACGATGATCGTCCAATGTGAGTAAAACTCACCAAATCTGAACAGTTATATTTCTATAACGTATTTTTAGAACTGATAATTATTTGTTGATTGTTGTGTGTTAACTGTTTGGTTGAATTGCTTATGTATTGGTTGAATTTATAGCTAACGATATATATATAAATTGTTAATCAAATATTGTTTTTAGCAGAATATTTCATAGTGAAATGAAATCGATGTTAATTATATTGTTTAACATCTGTGATGCACGGAAACAGGTTGGAAGGATCCAACACGATTCCTCAACATTTATTTTACTATTTTTCATATATTGTGATATATGATGTGATATATAATCTGTTGTTGATTATGTGTGTTTGAATGATATCGATCACTGTTGTTTGGTATTTTAAATACCGTAAGAAAACCCTGGGATAAAAAGGGAAATTTCAATAACTATATTGAAGTAAAATATTATATAAAATCAAAAGATTTTATATAGAAGGAAGATTTCAAACTGTATATTGAAATAGAATATTTATAAAATCAAAGGATTTTATATAAAGGAATATTTATAAAATCAAGGGATTTTATAAAGGAATTTTTTTGTAAAACAAATATAAAAGAGAAATATTTGTAAAACATTTACAAATAAAACAGAAAGAGAAATATTTGTAAACCATTTACAAATAGAAATGAAAAGGATATATTTGTAAACCGTTTACAAATAGAAATGAAAATGATATATGTGTAAACTGTTTACAAATAGAAATGAAAAGGATATATCTGTAAACCATTTACAAATAGATTTGGAAAGGGAATATTTGTAAAACATTTACAAATAGAATTGAAAAGAAAATATTTATTTGTTAAATAAATAGGATTGGAAAAGAATATTTATTTGTTAAATAGATAGAGTTATAAAAGGTGATAATTATTTAGAAAATAAATAGAGTTATAAAAGGAATTTATTAGAAAATGAAAAGAGTGTCATATAAGGAGATATTTGGCAAATGAATAGAATTTTACATCAAGAAAGTTTAGACCCGTGCTTCGCACACGGGTATAACATGATATGGATTTAAAGCAAAGATTTTAAGTAGAATCTGTTGTAACCAATAGATTGAGAAGATTAATTTATAAATAAAGTTTAATAAATAAAGTAAAATATTTATCCTTGGATAAATAGAATATATTAGTCGGGACTTATATAGAGAAGTAAGAATCGATTTCAACATCGATATTTGAAACCGAGTATGGACATAGAGTTAATCAAAGGAGTTAATCAAAATGAGTTAGAGGAGTTAATCGATTAGAGTAAGAGTTAATCGATTAGAGTTAGAGTTAACTAGTTAGAGTTAATCAGTTAGAGTTAATCAGTTAGAGTTAATCGATTAGAGTTAAATCGAACTAGAGTTATTCGAATAGAGTTAATCGAACAAGAGTTAGTCGAATATTTGTTATATCGAATAGAGTTAATTGAATTAGAGTTAGTCGGATTAGAGTTATTCGAATATTAGTTATTCGAAAGGAGTTATTGAATATTAGTTACTCGAAAAGAGTTATCGAATAAGGTTATTCGAAGAAGAGAATTAATCGAATATAGTTTATTCAAATAGAGAAAGAAATTATCAAATATTAGTTATTCGAAAGGAGTTATCAAATATTAGCTATTCGAAAAGAGTTATCGAATAAGGTTATTCAATGAAGAGAATTAATCGAATATAGTTTATTCAAATAAAGAAAGAGATTATCGACTATAGTTTATTCGAAACAATTTAATCGAATATTAGTTATTCGAAAGGAGTTATCGAATATTAGTTATTCGAAAGGAGTTAGTCGAATATTAGTTATTCGAGAGGAGATAATCTAATATAGTTTATTCGAAAGGCGTTAACTGATAAAAGTAAATTAGTTATAGTTAACTGAATAGAGTTAATTGAATAGAGTTAATCCAATAGGGTTTATCAAATAGAGTTAATCCAATAGAATTAATCAAATAGAGTTAATAGAATTGAGTTAATCAATTAGAGCTAACTGATAAGCGTAAATCGATTTGAGTTAATCGAATAGTGTTAATTGAATATAGTTATTCGAATATAGGTTATTTGAAGAAGAGAGATTATCGAATATAGCTTATTCGAAGGAAAGAGTTATCGAATAGAGATTTATTCGAAAGAGAGTTACGTAAGGAAGTTTGTTAAAGGTTTAAAAAGATAAACTTTGTCTATTCCAAAGTTAAAATGTTGTTTAGTTAAGGTCTGAGAGGTAGTTATACCCCAACTTGAATGAATTCCTTCTTAACTAAGGAATGGCTAAGGTTTGGTAGTAAAGGATGGTTAAGTGAATTTAGTTAATGAGTGAAATGGTTTGAGTTGGCATGGCGATGTTTGATTTAAACATCAGTTTAAATCAAATAAAGGAGTTGGAAATGTTTTCCAAATAAGAACCAGAAATGCTTTTGTTGAGTATAACAGTGTGATTTTTGTTTGATGATAACTAACATAATTTTTTTATAAATGTGTTTGTAAATAGTACTATTCTATATTTTACACACAGAAATAAATATTTATTCAATAGAACACTACTATACAGAATTGTATATCCAAATAGTGTTTTTATTCGAATAAATATTTTATTTTCAGCATTTGAAATAGTACATATACAACACTCCACTATTTACACATTCAAATATTTTTTAATATTTTTGTCATGACACATTTAACACATCACAGACATTGTACTATTAAAAGATTCAAACAAAATAAAAATAGACAGATTGAATTGAACAACAAAAATAATATTTTATTTCAATCAAATCTGTTTATTACAAATAGTAGTACAATTTTTATTCACGTCCACAATCAATACAGAAATTCCTCATTACATATTCTTTCAGTTGTACAAACACTGTTTCTTACATATATACACACACTAACGTTATTCTTGTTTTCATCTTCAGTCTTCTGTCTTCACAGCTTTTAGTCAGTCCATCTTCATACCTGTCAATACAGAAGAACACACACAGTAGACTGCAACAAAAATAAAATTCAATACAAACAAATAAAAATTTATTTTTTAAATTTTATTTGCCTCAGAATTACGATGTGTTTATCATCATTTATCTAGACATGGTCTGATATACAGGAACAGAAAATCTCGTCTAGATGGCTGCATATACACACGTGTACATATATACACGTGTGCACTGCCTCGCCAATCAGCGAGCAACTGAGGAGTAGCCACGTGGACCATCTCGACTCAGTGCACACATGAAAGCAAATCATAAGCAAAATCAAAAATACAAAGACAAGGCATAAACAAGACAGTGGCGATGATATGATGTTTTCGACAAGGCAGAGAAGTTCACAAGCAAGTTTACTCAAGACATACATATATGGACAAGTTCAAGAGTGGTGCTCACAGTTACAACAAATGTGAAATCAGTGACTACAAAGCATACAAGTTTTTGACATGAAAAGAAAACAAACACAAATGCAGACCAAACAAGAATATGATTCAAGTACAAGTGCACAGGTCAAGCCATGGAGAAAACAATTTGGTCAAGGCAAATCAAATGACAGCATGGTACAAGTATAGTATGACAAATTATCAAGGATGAGATAGCTCAGCAATAAATAAACACATCAACAAGGCCGAGCAAGTGATAAGAAATAATGTGGACTGTGCATAAGTGCAACAGGTGAATTCAGCATTTACAAAAAGGTGGCGTGATCAAATGAAGGAGCTGTTCTTATCAATTCAAATATCAGTATCAGAAAAACCCAAACAAACCATGACAAAACAATGATGCAACACACTTGATTATATATGGAGCAGCTACAAATATGTAAGGGTTCAAGCACAGCAAATGGTCAAAACAACATAACCACAAGATCAATGTAGCATCTGTTCTATTCATTTCTAAGTAGGTGCCAACATCAAGCCAATATGCAAAGAGGTGAAAGTAGTATACAAGTGAAGCTACAAAGTCAAAGGAGTATCAAGACATGGTACAAAACGGTATTACAGGCCAAGTTTAAAAGTGACATAGGGATGTATTTCAGGCAAGCAGGAGGAGCAAGGAGTTCAACATGAAAACCAAAATAAATGTGCGCAGGCAACAAAATAAGTCAAGTCAAAATCAAGTATATCTGTACAAATTGCAATGAACAAAGTGGAGTATAGCATCAGTTTTCTAGTTTATAGCAAGTATCAGTTTTCAGTGTGTTAAAGTTCAAAGGAAAGCAAGCAGGTGAAAGTAGCACTTCACAAGCATGCTGAATGCAAAATTTCAAGTGTAGCATCAGTTAAACTTGTTCAAAATCAGAACTTAGCATCAGTTCTAAGTGGAGTGTACTCAAGCAGGAAGTCAAAGAATAAATGTAGTACGAGTTCAAAAATCAGAGTACTAAATCTGTTCAGGTTTATGACAAGATTAATCAAGTATTAAATCTGATTCAATGACAAGCAAAAGCATTTGTTTATACCAGTTGTTAAGGTAGCAGAATATTCAGTTTGAAATCATCAAAGTTCCAGAAAATTTATTAAAGTTATACGGGTTTTTGATTCGAAGAGACCATTTCAAAGTTCAAGGTTTTCACATGCGAGTAACTCCAGAATAGTGGAAGTATTCATAGCAATATTCAAATCGAAGAAATTTCCAGAAGTTCAAGAACAATTAAAAGCCGATTTCAAAAGCCCCAAAATTTTCGAATATATCAAACCAAGTCTAAGACGAAATCAGAGCAAATATATCAGATTTTAATCGTATAAATTCACCACATCCTCATCGGCCAAAATCCATCCAAGTTCGAAAATAACTCATAGAAAAATCGAATTGCAAAATCATACCAAAAGAATAGAAATCACTTGGATCAAATTGAAGCACCACAACTCGAATAAGCATCGAAGATAGCTAGTGGAAATTTGAGAGCATCACTTGAGAGAGAGAGCGGCGCCTTCAAATTCAAGGAGAATCGAAACCCTAGAAAAATCGCCATCACCATTATTTGTTTCCAGAGAGAAAGGGAGATCGGACCCAAATGAAATGGGTTAAAGCAAATTAAATGGGGCCGGCCAAAATTAACAAAGGGGCTTAAGAGTGTTTTATTCTTTAAACTAGGGTTTTAAATATTATTTGTCTTTTATTTTAGTTTTAATTTGTAATCGAGTTTAAAGTTTTCTATTTTGTCTGTAAAACTAGGGAGACGAATTACGAGATTTGTAATTCGGGGAAATCTGGTTTCGAGGATAGAAACCAGTGCAGGGTTAAGAACAGTTGGGAGCGAGTGTCGCGAGTTTACAGAGGATTGTAAGCGTAGAGATTGTTTTAACTCCTAGTAGAAACCTTGGGGAATGCAGCAGTAGGCAGGATTTTGCCGAAGCTGGGTATATCTGTGTGTTATTTATTTTCTGCATTTATTCTAATTATTATCTGTGCTGTTATTATTTAATTACTCTGTGAGAATCTGCAATAAACCTTATTCACCCCACTCTAGGGTTAATTTAGATCCTACAGCTTTCTGATAATAGAAAATTAGAATTTAGAATTTATGGAAACAGGAGATAAGTAAATTAATGAACTAAAGAGATAAATGTTAAATGATGATTGATCGATAAAATTTCCATCTGGGAATAATATCATTTGTGCACACGTGTTTTTCTTTGATAGTTAAATCACAGACTATCAAAGTTTTGACCATTTTTTCATCGTCAATACAGAGAGACCGGTTGGATTATTATCCGAGAACCACTCCGTATGGGCGTTAGCATTTCGAATCGAATATATCAAAGATAAATTGAAGACAGAGTAAAGTGCAAGGGCTGTTGCATAAGTCCTAGGTAGAGATTTCCTAGGATGGGTGTACGGAATAGTGCCTTCGGTTTGTCCAGTCCCAGGACAACTTGAATGGACGAATATTTGACAGAGTATTTCTGGTAGATCACATAAGTTGATCATTTCAAACGTATTTACGTTAGTGGCTGAGGAATTCGTTTCTCTTAGCTTATACCCGTGGTATTTCCGGGGAAATCAATTTGTGATTTGACGGATATGACGATGTGGCATTCGAAGTAAATGGAGGAGTGATCTGCTAAAAGATACATTATGACCTCGAGCCTCATCAACTGGGGAATGGCAGAAATCGGGCAGGCAGCATGGCTAAGTCATTCGCAACCAATTAGGGTATGTTGTCACCATCTAGAGAATATTCATATTTGTTACTTCTTTCAATTTTGTGTCTCCCGGGAATGGTTAAGTTGGTTTACCAACTGTAAGGTGACAATATATTCGATACACTCAAGCGAAATGAGTGGTCGGTCATGTATGGCCGAGTTGCAAGATGTTCTTGTTGAACTCCAGTGTATTGCTTCTAGAGTACACTGAGCGGAAGGTGGATCCATACCTTGTCATAGTTGGAATCCATTCCCCAAATAAGAGCCCAAGGTTTCGATTGTATATTATATATTTAGAACGTTAGATGCAAGCGTTTCTACTAGATTAATATTACTTGTGTTAGACATTATTATAATATCAGGATAATATTGTTTTACTATTGATTTAGATTATCGTAAGGTAAAACCCATCCGTGTTTATGTGCGGATCGGTCTTATGATTATCCTTTATTTCAAAAGGATTTTGAAAGTTAAATCAAATAATTTGAGTTTACTCACACCAGTCACATGACTGACCCGGAGTTTATTTTGTTTGGTTTCCCCTAAACTCTTGGGTGCCCAATTTTGTATAGGCAGTCAAGTAGTCGAGATTTACAGATACTTGAAGAGCTGGAGCAGGAGGCTTCAGAATTATATAGCTATGGTTTTTCTGCTGTGTTGTAAGTACTGTACTTTGGAAATGATATGTATATTCAAGTACAGATTTATATTTCAAAGTTATGTTATGAAATATATTTATTCGTTCCGCTGTGAGATTCGTGTTTACTCTGATGTTGTATGTTCTTCTTCTTTTTCTATTCTAAGTTTCTATCTTATCTATCCCCACCCTCTAACTTCTTCTATTAATAATCAGGTATTTCCGATGTCTGAACAGTCAACACGGTAGGTTTATGTTGATTTTCGGAGTCGAAAATTCCAGTTCGCTACATAATCAGATTGTATGTAATTAATTCTTCCAAACATGGACTCTGATTAGACTCCAAAAGCACATGAGATAAAATCTTCGAAGTTGATCTTTTTCTTGTGTAATATCTTGCTTTTCGGGGTGCATGAAGATTGATGAACGGCCTGTGAAAATATACGAAAAATACCCAATGTAAAATTTATTTATTTACAATAAAGATATGATAGAGCATAAAAATTAACACTTTTACATGTTAATCAAATACCCCCACACTTATCTTTTACTCGTCCTCGAGTGAAAAGAAGGAAAAAATAAAAAATGAAAAGCTAAACTAGATAGGTCATACTTTCGTAGGAAACACGATTGCATTGAGCGTATGCAACATGCCGTTAAACCTCTAGGTGTCCCTAGTAGGACGAGTGGTGTCTCGTGAGGGTTTTCAGTGGATACTGCCCACAAAATCCAAATGCAGTATGTGTGGATCTAATGCAACTACATGAATGCAATGGATATATACAAAAAAAACAAAAACAAAATTGACAACATGACTTGTTTCAGAAAAATGGTACAACAAATTAAGTTAACAATTTCTAATCAGTTGATTGTGCTTTAAATACTTCTACTTGTCACATATTTTCAATATAATTCAAGTTTTCAAATGTTAAATTCCAGCTTGGCCAGTTGTTCGGTTGATAGCATAGTGCAGCCATGAAATAGATTCTTAGTTTGCTTGGCACAGTTTGCAAAGTGGTATTATTATTTTCTCATGTATGGCTGGTCAAATCAATAAGGTCAAGAAGTGCTTGGGCATCATCGCTTATTCTCTATTCTATAAAATTTTAAAATTTATGATTAATTACATACACCTAACTTAAAAGACCAAGGTATACCACCCATACACTGCCTTGCGAACTGACGGAGAGTTAGGACAGAGCTTGGCGGATTGTGCAGACTGACGCTGACTTTGGCAACAACATGTCAGTAATCCTTAGGTGTCCAATCTCATAAAATGAGACTAAGATATTCCAATGCTGACTTTGTCAACAACATGTCGGATAGAGCTTGGCGGGTTTGAACACCAATGCTTGATATACAAGCAATGTTGGATACCCTTGGATTACTATTATTATTGAAAATATAAGCACAAAAGAGAGTTACGCGAATTCAACTTAACACAACTTAGTTTTAAAGATTCGAAAAGCCAATATAAGTATTTTAAGTCCTCCACTTATTTAAACAAAGACTACAATGTAGAATAGATTTCATGGCCATCACCTAAGAATCTCCCTATGTAACGGTTACACTATTATCCCTCAAAATTAAACTTTTCATTATATTTCTTATTCGATCTAAGTTGAGAGAAAAAAATACTATCAACTGACTAAAAATTGTAAACTTATTTAATGGTATCACTCTAAAATAAGTCGTGTGTGTTTTTTTTTGATGTGATGCAGACTTGACTCCCCCATACTAGCTTGAGACAGTGTCCCAACTGTCTAAGGTGTGCAGACCAAAATGGAAGGAAAAAAAATGAAAAATAAAAGAAAAAGAACGTGTACCACCTGATTTCATGGTGGATGATCAGACTCATGAAGATCGATAAGGTCATCGTCTTCGTATTGCTCGAATTCCAAAAATGGTTTCAGTCGTTGACCGTTTACTTTGAAGACTTTTCCATCCTCAGGATTTTCAATTTCAACTGCTCCATGAGGATATATTGTTTTCACAACATAATGTCCATTCCATCGAGATCTGAGTTTTCCTGGAAACAAGTGAAGTCTAGAGTCGTATAAAAGAACTTTTTGTCCTACATTGAATTACTTACGAAGTATGTTCTTATCGTGTTGGGCTTTGGTTCTTTCTTTAAATATTTTCGCATTTTCATATGCTTCATTTCTTAATTCCTATAGTTCTGAGATCTGTAACTTCCTATGTGAGCCGACCTTCTCTATGTCAAAATTCAAAAGTTTAATTGCCCAAAGAGCACGATGCTCTAATTCCAGAGGTAAGTGACAGGCCTTCCCAAAGACTAACCGATATGGTGACATTCCTAGATTGGTTTTGTAAGCAGTGTGAAATGCCCAAAGTGCATCAATCAGTTTTAAGGACCAATCTTTTCTATTGAATTCACGGTTTTCTTAAGAATTTTGTTTGATTTGTCTATTAGAAACTTCTACTTGCCCACTAGTTTGTGTATGGTAAGGGGTCGACAGCTTGTGCATGATTGAGTATTTCTTGAGCAAGGACTCAAAAGCACGATTACAGAAGTGAGTGCCATTATCGCTAATGATAGCTCGAGGTGTATCAAAGCACGAAAATATGTTTTCTTTGAGGAATTTGAGAACAACCTTGTTGTCGTTGGTTTTGGTCGGGATGGCTTCAACCCATTTTGAGACATAGTCTACCGCAAGCAAGATGTAAAGATTCCCAAATGAGTTAGGGAATGGTCCCATGAAATCGACGCCCCAAACATCGAATAACTCAATCACTAAAATGGGGTTGAGAGGCATCATGTTTCGCTTAGTGATTCGACCTGTTCTTTGACATCGATCGCATTTAGAGCAAAATTCAAAAGCGTCACGAAAGAGTGTGGGCCAATAAAAACCGCTTTGCAATACTTTTGCAGCAGTTTTCCTTGCTCCAAAATGACCGCCACAAGCATGGTCATGTGAGAAAGAGAGAATACTTTGGTGTTCATGATCGGGTACACACCTTCGAATAATTTGGTCCGGACAGTATTTGAAAAGATATAGGTCGTCCCAATAGAAATTTCGAACTTTAGAGAGAAATTTTTGCCTACCTTGTTTCGACCATTCAGTGGGTGTTTGTTGCGTGACAAGATAATTCACAATGTCAGCGTACCAAGGGGTGTTAGAAATGGAAAGGATTTGTTCGTCGGGAAAATAGTTATCGATTTGGGTGTCATCAACATTTTCGTGCACAATTCGAGAGAGATGATCAGCTACAACATTCTCAGAGCCCTTTTTATCTCGTATTTCTATGTCAAATTCTTGAAGAAGAAGAATCCAACGAATCAAGCGGGGCTTTGCATCCTTTTTAGAAAGAAAATATCGTAAGGCGGCATGGTTAGTGTAAACTATGACTTTGGATCCTATGAGATATGGTCTGAATTTCTCAAGAGCGAAGACAACTGCCAAAAATTCCTTTTCAGTAGTTGAGTAATTCAGTTGTGTAATGACCCGGGATTTTGACACTAACACAGATTATACTTGATCGTGAATACGTATTTTCAAATACGATTTAAAATTTTAATTTATTAATTACAGAATTTGTTGACATATATATATATAATAGCATGTATATGTGCAGCATTTATCAAAATCCATTTTTGATATATTAAGGTATGATAGCACAAATTTAATAGCGTTTGTATAATTTTATTTTTACACGTGTATATATGATAGCGCGTATTTAATAGCACTTGTTAAATTCATATTTAATGTATGTTAAGCAACACTTTTACATAGCAAAAAATTTAAATGCTATGACTTTGCAAATACTTGTTCATGTTTTCAAAAAGCTTTAAACCCTTGTTTCAAACTCAACTAAACCCCTTGCTTAAGACATGTTAATCACCTTTTTGTTCTCAAAATAAAATACAAGAAAATATGTGAATTTATATATGTTTAAAATCAAAGATGTATTGTCAAAATCCCTTGGTAAAATCATATTTTCAAACACCATAAATACGATTTGATCTCATGACAATTATTTGAACACGCATATGCATTAAAAGGTGAACTTGTATTTTCAAAATCACTTTCACTTCATGATATCATCTATGAAACACCTACATCATAAATCATACTAGCAAGTAGGATAAAGTCTAGGCACATGGCAAGGTGAATTTAGATAAGTTATTTTCAGTTTTAGCCATACTTGCAAGACAAGTTGGTATTTAATATATATGCATTGTAAAATCAGTTTGACATGAGAGGAAATATGGATGGACAACACATTTAAAACTGAGCATTTTAGTACATGAAATGGCCTCAACATGTTGCTAGAACCAAAGGAAAAGATGGGTAGAAAGGAGGTGGTACATTGCACAATTAATGTGTGTTTTTTTGTCAAGGCTAAAGGGGAGACATTGGTACAATGCTTAGGGTTTTTAGGGGGAGTCTAGGCTGAAATATGCCATGTGAAAACTGATGAGAGTTGGCAAGGACGTTGAGAGAGGAAGAGGTGCTTGTCTGGTTTTTCATTGACAAGAAAAGAGGGCTGTTATATTGGTTCACATCAACAATAAATGCACAGTATTTTATTCATTTCTCAGCCCTATATAAAGACCAACACATGCACCATTTCACTCACACAAAACACACAGCAGTTCAAAAGTTTTAGCAAAAGAAAAACAAGAGTTTTGGAAGCTATTAATGTGAGTAAAACTTGCATTTTTAAATTTCTGTTTTTCTTGTAGTTTTACTGTCTGAACCATAACAGTGAACAACTTGGTGCAAAGCACCCTTGTATTTCATTTAGATACTCTATATAAGTATTTTTAAGTATATTCTCCTAGTCAAAAACTGAAATCAAAAAGGAAAAGAAATATAAACAAAAGTCAGGAAACAGCATAAAATAGACAGTAAGCGACAGTAGTAGTAGGTGAGTAAACTAAACTTGTTCAAACTTTATTTTAAAGTTTATGTTATAAGATAATATTGGTATAGAACTGTGTATGTATCATTTTCTGAAATGTTTAAAACCCTATTATCGAAATTCAAAGTAACAGTAGTGAGTAGACACTGATATAATGCCTCGAATTCAATCCTGCTAATCATATACCTATGTATACTCGGTTAACTGCTTAAGATCATGCTTTCTATTAATTGAATTGAATGATATAGCATGGTATCACCTTATAATGTTGTGGACATAAATCCTGTAACTTATACACTGTTAAGATGAACATGAGTTCATCAAGTTTCAAAAATCAACACCCTGATTCTAGGAGGATGTAGACATTGTCAATACTCTGAAATGTTTCTGGTGGATGGATGTAGTGCTCGAGCTAAGTTTTGGGTTACAACCTATATTCTTTTGATGGTGTTCATCGGCAAACCTGCATCGGAGTGGTGGCGAACCAGGAGTGCGCACCACAGGGGATAGGTGCAGGAGCTCATCACCGATGAGTGACCAGAACTTGTTCGAAGTCAGAGGACTGTGGTGGCACGGGGAAATATTTTCTTGGATCGAGATACATGTTATTGGGTTCAGGGGAGCTACTGTTTCTTGCTACAAGGGGTTTTCAGGCCCTTGGTTGGTGTCGTCGTGGCGAGGAGGTGGAGGCGGATTTGTGCTTGGGGTTACGGAGACTCACCGATGATCGGTGCCAGTGTGCATGTACACACATGAAATTGTGTACATGTTAGAGTATATGACTGGAAACAGAGAAGAAAGGACAGCAAAAGAAAGAACCAAAGTAGGTGGTAGGAATAGAAAAGGAAGGAAGATTAGTAGTGGCACAGAAGAGTAAGAACAACAAGAAATAATAAAAAAAAAAAAAAAAGAAGGGGACGTGTATGAAAGTAACAGCAGCAATAAGGGAAGTAGTGGAACTGAAGAAGAACATAAAATAAAGTGCAAGCATTTTATGAGGAACACCGAAAACAAAATATAAAAAAAAAAAGTTAAAATGAAAAAGGGTTGCCAGGAAGTAAGACGCATGTGGTATACACCAGAAGGAAGCTCACGCTAGGATTAAAAAAAAAAAAAAAAAAAAAAAAAAAAAAAGTATAAAAGGGAACGGACTGTGTATACCAAGTTTAGCCCAATACAAATTTAAAATAAAAGAAAAACAAAGGAACTACTTTATGTTAAAGTATGATGTAAATACATTTATATGTTTAAACTATAATATAAATGTATATAATAGATCAAGAACTGATGTTCGCATAGATTTGGGTTCGTATAAGTATAGTTGAGTCAATCAAGGGTTTACGTCAGTAACTCAACATAAGTGTCGAGCTTAAATAAATTCAATTCAAAATGAATTGATTTATTTAGAAGAGATTTTATACTAGATATCGTTTAAATATAATCGAACGTAAAGTTAATTGTAAACTGTATTAACGCGTAAACAATGATCTGTAAATACAGCAGATACTGAATTAAATACAGTTTTGTCAAGAATCGAAATTTGAGTACTGAAGCTGTAATTTATCTTTATAAATTTAAATTTATAATTAGAATTAGAAATGGTTTTCAAATAAAAATATTTAACTTTAAAGTCAAATGAGAGGGGAAACCATATGATGTACATACGCTCAAATCAATTGTTGTAAACTGTAAGTCTGACAACGGCAACTGGTCATGTATTATTCGGAACTTTATAAAATGAGAGGTATAAATAATATTTTAATCGTGTTTAGATAAAATAAAAAGAGAAATTTTTATTGGTACGAAAGGAGAAGAAGTAAATCGATATCAGAAATAAAAGGGAAAATTTGACAAAACAATACAAAGTGTGAAAACTGTAAAGTAAATTTTAATCATAAAATTTATTCATTTATGAATAATTAGATTAAAGAATAAAAATGAGAAATAGTTTTCTTAAGAATAATGTAAGTTTTTATTTTTAAAAGTGACGAAACAAATGGGAAGAAAAACACCGTGTGCGGCGCACACACTGAAAGTGTGCATTTTTAAGTGATGATCAAAATACCAGACATAGACCAGGTGATTATATACTGTGTAGCTCGACTGTAATTACATATGCAGATTAGATTATAATTCTTGTTAGATTTATAATTTAAAAAGAAAAATGTTCGCTAATCATTTCAAAGAGAACGGAATTTACATTTCACTTTGATTTGATTATACGCCGGACGTCAGAGATTTCTAAATTGGAGACGGCGAGATACAAGGACTATTTTTGATATAGTGCCTTCGGTTTGTCCAATCCCAGGACAACTTGTATGGATGAATGTCTGACAGAGTATTTCCAAAGGAATCACGTACGTTGTTTTCTTCAAACGTCCCAGTTGCTGGCACAGAAGGGAAACTTCTTTAGCCTGTCAACCCGGTATTTTTGTGGAAATCAATTAGTGATCTCCGATGGATTTGACGATGTGGCATTCAAAGAAAATAAGCAGTGATGATGAAACGTAAGTCTAGCCTCAAGCCTCACACCCAGGAAATGACAAAAATCGGGCAGGCAGCATGGCTATGTGGGTCGCTCCCATTAGGGTGTAGTATCACCTATCTAGAGAAATTCCTTTTGTTTCTTAATCTATCGATTCTGCCCTTTTCGGGAACGGTGGGTAGCTCCCAACCGTTGGTGATATACATTCGATACACTCAAGAGAAATGAGTGGTCGGTCATGTGTGGGACGGGTTGCAAGACGTTCTTGTTGAACCCAGATGTATTCGCCTCTAGAGATACATCATCGAAAGGTGGTCCCATACCTTGTCATGGTTGGAAATCCAATTTCCATAAGCGCCAAGCGTTTTTATTGTATACTATGTAGGAGAATGTGAGATGCAAGCATTCTTCTAGATTCTAAATTTATTTGTGAAAATACCTAGACATTATGAAAATATCTGTTTCCAAGTATACAAAGTGTTTTTGGATCTCATAAGGTAAAAACCCGTTCCGTCTTCACGGCGTGGTCTTATGAGATATTTTTATTTGTTTTCAAACTGTTTACTCATACCAGTCCCCTGACTGACCCGGAGTTTATTTTTCTGTGTTTTTCCTTAAACTCTTGGGTATTCATAACGCTTGTTATGAATAGACAAGTGAATCCGGATTCGTTGGAACTTGTGAAGCTGGAATGAAGGTTTTTGCTGTGTGATGGTCCACCTATCTACTGTTTAATTAAGTCTATCAATTGATCACCTATGATTTGTATAATTACTGATGTACTATGAAGGAGTTGTATCACTAGACCTATGTTGCTCTGATGTATTATGTACTGTTGTGTAACATTATAAAGTATTATCTTTTTGTGAAAATTCCGCTGTGAGATTCTGATGTTCGGTGTTTTATCTTCTATCTCTTCTTATTTCTTATTAATGACACAACTTGAGATGTGTTCGAAAGTTGGGTCGTTACAGTTGGTATCAGAGCTTAGGTTACTTATTACCTAGGCTTTGGGTGAGTGCGAGAGAGCGTATTTTTATATAAAAATTTAAAATGAATTTAACACAACTTGGATGATATACCTAAGATAATTATATCCTATCAAGACTCGATTGATAACCTGTTATAGTCAGGTGATCAAAATGAGCACCCGTGCACTAAGAGGTCGAGCTAGAGGGTCATCCACTGCTGCTGTTCGTAATACTGGATCCCAGGACCAAGGTGAAACAATAGAGGAAGTTGCACCAGTTCAACAGGATAAGAGCTTTGCGACCATTTGTAAGGAGTATACGACTCTAGGAGGAAAAGTTTTCAAGGGAACTGAGTCGTTTACTGAAGTTCAAGCTTGGATGAGGTCTTGTGAAAGGATTTTCAAAGGGTTGAAGTTGAATGACGATCAGAAACGTCTTTTGGCATCATGGCAACTTCAAGGAACTGCAGCGATTTGGTGGGATGCTCAAACTGCTAATGTTCCTGAGGAAGATTTCACTTGGGAAAAGTTCAAAGAAGCTTTCGAAGCACAATTTCTACCTGCAGCCGGAAAGACGAGGATGTATAGAGATTTTATCGATCTCAAGCAAGGGAACATGAAGATATCTGAGTATGAGAACAAGTTTAATTCGCTTTCTTGTTTCGGGCCAGAACTGATTAATACCACACTCAAGAAGAATGAGATGTTTATAGCAGGTCTGAAGGATAGTCTGCAAGACAAAATGATTGGACATCTCAAAATTCCATTTGTCGATCTGGTGGATATGGCAGTCCGTTATGAGACACTGAAAGGTAAGAAGCCAGTTGCTAAAGCAGCACAGACAGGAGGACCCAGTGGTGAGAATTCCAACAAAAGGAAATTCAATCCAAACTGGAACAACAACAACAACAACGGAGTACCTAAGATGGGAGAAAAGGCCAAAGAACGATTCAAGGATACCATATGTCACAACTGTTTGCAGAAAGGACATATTGCCAAATTCTGCACGAAGCCAGCAGCAGAAAAGCCACAGCAGACTCAGCAGCCGGAGCAATCTCAACCAAAGGGAACAAGTGATGCTATTCCCCAGAGATTTGCATGCTATAACTGTCATCAGCCTGGGCACTTGGTTAAAGACTGTCCGCTTATGAAGAAGTCACAGCAACCAAAGGTCTACGCTTTAATGAATAAGCCATCAACTTCTGAGAGTGTGAAAATGGAAGATGTTTCGGAAGGTACCTTACTCTTTTCTTATAAAAAGGAGTTAACAAACTAGGGTCAGCCTCGAGATAAAATGAATATGGATGGATTAAATTGAGGTAATATCCAATCACATTGATACCGGAGATCAAGTTAGAATTTTAAATTGAGTTAAAATTTGGATTTTACTGAAATTGAGACTAGACTTAAGTATTTATTTGTGTGTGGACTCGGTCAAAGTGAATGGGTCGATTTGTGAAAACAAATCATGTTTGAGTTCTGAAATGGAGATCGTTAGGTATGTAAATTAAAGTTTTGGGAAAATACTTAACGAAGTTAAGAAGATTGACTTGTGAGTTAAGGAGATTTGGACAGATATTTTTGAATAGAAATAATTGCTGATGTTTGTTTTATTTATTGATGTGTGTTTATAAGTCGATAACTATAAATCTACTACTTACAAATTTCGGGGACGAAATTTTTATAAGGGGGGTAGAATGTAATGACCCGGGATTTTGACACTAACACAGATTATACTTGATCGTGAATACGTATTTTCAAATACGATTTAAAATTTTAATTTATTAATTACAGAATTTGTTGACATATATATATATATAATAGCATGTATATGTGCAGCATTTATCAAAATCCATTTTTGATATATTAAGGTATGATAGCACAAATTTAATAGCGTTTGTATAATTTTATTTTTACACGTGTATATATGATAGCGCGTATTTAATAGCACTTGTTAAATTCATATTTAATGTATGTTAAGCAACACTTTTACATAGCAAAAATTTTAAATGCTATGACTTTGCAAATACTTGTTCATGTTTTCAAAAAGCTTTAAACTCTTGTTTCAAACTCAACTAAACCCCTTGCTTAAGACATGTTAATCACCTTTTTGTTCTCAAAATAAAATACAAGAAAATATGTGAATTTATATATGTTTAAAATCAAACATGTATTGTCAAAATCCCTTGGTAAAATCATATTTTCAAACACCATAAATACGATTTGATCTCATGACAATTATTTGAACACGCATATGCATTAAAAGGTGAACTTGTATTTTCAAAATCACTTTCACTTCATGATATCATCTATGAAACACCTACATCATAAATCATACTAGCAAGTAGGATAAAGTCTAGGCACATGGCAAGGTGAATTTAGATAAGTTATTTTCAGTTTTAGCCATACTTGCAAGACAAGTTGGTATTTAATATATATGCATTGTAAAATCAGTTTGACATGAGAGGAAATATGGATGGACAACACATTTAAAACTGAGCATTTTAGTACATGAAATGGCCTCAACATGTTGCTAGAACCAAAGGAAAAGATGGGTAGAAAGGAGGTGGTACATTGCACAATTAATGTGTGTTTTTTTGTCAAGGCTAAAGGGGAGACATTGGTACAATGCTTAGGGTTTTTAGGGGGAGTCTAGGCTGAAATATGCCATGTGAAAACTGATGAGAGTTGGCAAGGACGTTGAGAGAGGAAGAGGTGCTTGTCTGGTTTTTCATTGACAAGAAAAGAGGGCTGTTATATTGGTTCACATCAACAATAAATGCACAGTATTTTATTCATTTCTCAGCCCTATATAAAGACCAACACATGCACCATTTCACTCACACAAAACACACAGCAGTTCAAAAGTTTTAGCAAAAGAAAAACAAGAGTTTTGGAAGCTATTAATGTGAGTAAAACTTGCATTTTTAAATTTCTGTTTTTCTTGTAGTTTTACTGTCTGAACCATAACAGTGAACAACTTGGTGCAAAGCACCCTTGTATTTCATTTAGATACTCTATATAAGTATTTTTAAGTATATTCTCCTAGTCAAAAACTGAAATCAAAAAGGAAAAGAAATATAAACAAAAGTCAGGAAACAGCATAAAATAGACAGTAAGCGACAGTAGTAGTAGGTGAGTAAACTAAACTTGTTCAAACTTTATTTTAAAGTTTATGTTATAAGATAATATTGGTATAGAACTGTGTATGTATCATTTTCTGAAATGTTTAAAACCCTATTATCGAAATTCAAAGTAACAGTAGTGAGTAGACACTGATATAATGCCTCGAATTCAATCCTGCTAATCATATACCTATGTATACTCGGTTAACTGCTTAAGATCATGCTTTCTATTAATTGAATTGAATGATATAGCATGGTATCACCTTATAATGTTGTGGACATAAATCCTGTAACTTATACACTGTTAAGATGAACATGAGTTCATCAAGTTTCAAAAATCAACACCCTGATTCTAGGAGGATGTAGACATTGTCAATACTCTGAAATGTTTCTGGTGGATGGATGTAGTGCTCGAGCTAAGTTTTGGGTTACAACCTATATTCTTTTGATGGTGTTCATCGGCAAACCTGCATCGGAGTGGTGGCGAACCAGGAGTGCGCACCACAGGGGATAGGTGCAGGAGCTCATCACCGATGAGTGACCAGAACTTGTTCGAAGTCAGAGGACTGTGGTGGCACGGGGAAATATTTTCTTGGATCGAGATACATGTTATTGGGTTCAGGGGAGCTACTGTTTCTTGCTACAAGGGGTTTTCAGGCCCTTGGTTGGTGTCGTCGTGGCGAGGAGGTGGAGGCGGATTTGTGCTTGGGGTTACGGAGACTCACCGATGATCGGTGCCAGTGTGCATGTACACACATGAAATTGTGTACATGTTAGAGTATATGACTGGAAACAGAGAAGAAAGGACAGCAAAAGAAAGAACCAAAGTAGGTGGTAGGAATAGAAAAGGAAGGAAGATTAGTAGTGGCACAGAAGAGTAAGAACAACAAGAAATAATAAAAAAAAAAAAAGAAGGGGACGTGTATGAAAGTAACAGCAGCAATAAGGGAAGTAGTGGAACTGAAGAAGAACATAAAATAAAGTGCAAGCATTTTATGAGGAACACCGAAAACAAAATATAAAAAAAAAAAAGTTAAAATGAAAAAGGGTTGCCAGGAAGTAAGACGCATGTGGTATACACCAGAAGGAAGCTCACGCTAGGATTAAAAAAAAAAAAAAAAAAAAAAAAGTATAAAAGGGAACGGACTGTGTATACCAAGTTTAGCCCAATACAAATTTAAAATAAAAGAAAAACAAAGGAACTACTTTATGTTAAAGTATGATGTAAATACATTTATATGTTTAAACTATAATATAAATGTATATAATAGATCAAGAACTGATGTTCGCATAGATTTGGGTTCGTATAAGTATAGTTGAGTCAATCAAGGGTTTACGTCAGTAACTCAACATAAGTGTCGAGCTTAAATAAATTCAATTCAAAATGAATTGATTTATTTAGAAGAGATTTTATACTAGATATCGTTTAAATATAATCGAACGTAAAGTTAATTGTAAACTGTATTAACGCGTAAACAATGATCTGTAAATACAGCAGATACTGAATTAAATACAGTTTTGTCAAGAATCGAAATTTGAGTACTGAAGCTGTAATTTATCTTTATAAATTTAAATATATAATTAGAATTAGAAATGGTTTTCAAATAAAAATATTTAACTTTAAAGTCAAATGAGAGGGGAAACCATATGATGTACATACGCTCAAATCAATTGTTGTAAACTGTAAGTCTGACAACGGCAACTGGTCATGTATTATTCGGAACTTTATAAAATGAGAGGTATAAATAATATTTTAATCGTGTTTAGATAAAATAAAAAGAGAAATTTTTATTGGTACGAAAGGAGAAGAAGTAAATCGATATCAGAAATAAAAGGGAAAATTTGACAAAACAATACAAAGTGTGAAAACTGTAAAGTAAATTTTAATCATAAAATTTATTCATTTATGAATAATTAGATTAAAGAATAAAAATGAGAAATAGTTTTCTTAAGAATAATGTAAGTTTTTATTTTTAAAAGTGACGAAACAAATGGGAAGAAAAACACCGTGTGCGGCGCACACACTGAAAGTGTGCATTTTTAAGTGATGATCAAAATACCAGACATAGACCAGGTGATTATATACTGTGTAGCTCGACTGTAATTACATATGCAGATTAGATTATAATTCTTGTTAGATTTATAATTTAAAAAGAAAAATGTTCGCTAATCATTTCAAAGAGAACGGAATTTACATTTCACTTTGATTTGATTATACGCCGGACGTCAGAGATTTCTAAATTGGAGACGGCGAGATACAAGGACTATTTTTGATATAGTGCCTTCGGTTTGTCCAATCCCAGGACAACTTGTATGGATGAATGTCTGACAGAGTATTTCCAAAGGAATCACGTACGTTGTTTTCTTCAAACGTCCCAGTTGCTGGCACAGAAGGGAAACTTCTTTAGCCTGTCAACCCGGTATTTTTGTGGAAATCAATTAGTGATCTCCGATGGATTTGACGATGTGGCATTCAAAGAAAATAAGCAGTGATGATGAAACGTAAGTCTAGCCTCAAGCCTCACACCCAGGAAATGACAAAAATCGGGCAGGCAGCATGGCTATGTGGGTCGCTCCCATTAGGGTGTAGTATCACCTATCTAGAGAAATTCCTTTTGTTTCTTAATCTATCGATTCTGCCCTTTTCGGGAACGGTGGGTAGCTCCCAACCGTTGGTGATATACATTCGATACACTCAAGAGAAATGAGTGGTCGGTCATGTGTGGGCCGGGTTGCAAGACGTTCTTGTTGAACCCAGATGTATTCGCCTCTAGAGATACATCATCGAAAGGTGGTCCCATACCTTGTCATGGTTGGAAATCCAATTTCCATAAGCGCCAAGCGTTTTTATTGTATACTATGTAGGAGAATGTGAGATGCAAGCATTCTTCTAGATTCTAAATTTATTTGTGAAAATACCTAGACATTATGAAAATATCTGTTTCCAAGTATACAAAGTGTTTTTGGATCTCATAAGGTAAAAACCCGTTCCGTCTTCACGGCGTGGTCTTATGAGATATTTTTATTTGTTTTCAAACTGTTTATTCATACCAGTCCCCTGACTGACCCGGAGTTTATTTTTCTGTGTTTTTCCTTAAACTCTTGGGTATTCATAACGCTTGTTATGAATAGACAAGTGAATCAGGATTCGTTGGAACTTGTGAAGCTGGAATGAAGGTTTTTGCTGTGTGATGGTCCACCTATCTACTGTTTAATTAAGTCTATCAATTGATCACCTATGATTTGTATAATTACTGATGTACTATGAAGGAGTTGTATCACTAGACCTATGTTGCTCTGATGTATTATGTACTGTTGTGTAACATTATAAAGTATTATCTTTTTGTGAAAAATTCCGCTGTGAGATTCTGATGTTCGGTGTTTTATCTTCTATCTCTTCTTATTTCTTATTAATGACACAACTTGAGATGTGTTCGAAAGTTGGGTCGTTACAAGTTGGGCCTCGCTTAAGGTTTTGCTAGCGTAATAAACAACTCGAGGGAGTTTATCGATTCGTTGATCCAAGATGGCTCCAATCGCAAAATCAGAAGCGTCACACATAAGTTCGAAGGGTTGAGTCCAATCAGGGGGTTGAATGAAGGGAGTTGTGGTCAAGATTGATTTAAGAGTTTCAAAAGATGTTTTGCAATCATTGGAAATTTCAAACTTGACGTCTTTGGCAAGTAAGTTTGAGAGAGGTTTTGAAATTTTTGAGAAATCCTTAATAAATCTTCTATAGAATCCCGCATGGCTAAGATATGAACGAACATCCTTAACAGACTTAGGAGGTGGTAGATTAGCAATCAAATCGATTTTGGATTTATCGACTTCAAGGCCATCTTTTGAGACGACATGGCCTAGAACTATCCCCCTTTTACCGTGAAATGACATTTTTCCCAATTAAGCACGAGTGATTTCTCCTTACAACTTTTTAGGACGAGTTTCCAAGAATTCTTCCACCATATCAAAGAAAATACTCATCATACACCTTTGGAAAGTTGCGGGAGCATTACAAAGACCAAAAGGCATGCGACGATAAGCAAAGGTTCCAAAGGGACAAGTAAAGGTGGTCTTATGTTGATCCTATAAAGCAACAGGGATTTGGTTATAGCAAGAGTATCCATCGAGTAAACAATGGTACTCATGACCCGTTAAGCGTTCGAGCATTTGGTCAATAAAAGGCAAGGGAAAATGGTCTTTTCGTGTGGCTGAGTTGAGCTTTCGATAGTCGATACACACACGCTGTAACACCCCACCTCCGCTAGGGTCACTCACAAAGGGAACACACTAGTTTTGGAGGAGCATTATCGAGGTAAACAAACACAGAAATATTACAAGACAGAACATAGATAAAACAGCGGAAGAATCAAAAGATAAATTTCATTACTTTCAAAAAGAGTCAAAACCTTTTACATCAAATAGCCAAGGTCATTATTTTCCATTACAACAAATTCTGTCTTGCATAAATAAAGAAGCATAAACTTAAAACATCAAAAGTAGCTTAATTCCCTAAAGGTAGCAGAAATGCAGCCATAGCATAGCTCAAGATCAAACCGTACATGAGCTGAACCGAAAGCAAGCGAAATCCAAGCTAAGTGCTAGAGTTTCCTCCCTGAGAACCGAGGGGGAGGGGGGAACGAAAGAAAAAGAGACGAAAGAAAACGGGTCAGTCATAAAGATTGGTAAGTACAAGTGACTTTCAGCATAAAAACAGATAAAGGTAACATGACATGTATAAATTGAAAGTAAACATAAGGATGCTGTCAAGATTGGCAAGATAGACTAAGATAGCATGATAATTCAAGTGTAAATCAAGTATAGCATCACATATTCAAGGTTCGCTGCATCAACTGTAATAGAATCCCAAACCCATGTCTTATATTAATCATGAAATGATCCCATGGCCCAATATCATGAAATGACCCATTTCTAGGTCCAACGAAACGATCAACTAGTCGATCGGCTCCCTACAAGTTCTAGCCCGTCATGTGTCTGTGTCATACGGCCCTATCACGAATGTAGTCACCTATGCTAGGTCTACCATAGGGTGTATCAAGGCCTATAGTGCCAACCATCGACACAAATCAAGAATGCATAGATAAACCTACTTATGCCCAATGCCTGCTTTTTCACCTCCGGACCACGTGCACGACCATAGCCTGCCTGAAACTACACTGGCGTACTAACACAGCCGTCGTTCTGGTCACTTACAATCAGCCCAGTAATCGTGCCCCGCCCTGCCTAGTTCCAGGGTACCATGATACATCTAGTGGGTTACTGCTGAAACGGACCGCGTAACTAGGGTTTCCGTCCAATAGGTTAAGTGTTGTCATTTAAATCCGTGACTTAACCCGCCTACGTGTCATGTCAAATTGGCTAAGTGTTGTCGTTCAAGTTCATGACTTAGCCCTACGAATCATGTGTCAAGTTGGTTAAGTGTTGTCTTTCATGTTCATGACTTAACCCTATCATGTGGCATTAATTCATTAATACACCCCAACCTCTCACATCAGACCTGTTGTTGTGGTCACTGGATATGCCGAGCGGTTCCGGGCAGAATTACACCACAACTCAGTCTGACCTCGGGTTTTCAAGTGCGATATGACCAACTACCCACATTGGATCCTATTGTTTGCAGTAGCTGGATTTGCCGGGCGGTTCCGGGCAGAATTACACTGCAAACTCAACCCAACCTCGAGTTGGCCATTTTCAAGTTCATTCTAGTGTCATGTCCATGTTCAAAATTCATGTCAAGTTCGTGTCAAGTTTCAAGGATAAGTTTCATGCTAAGTTTCCTATAATTACCAATTTTTTCCAACGTTACCCCATCTAAATATTAGGCTAACAATCTTAGCCTAATTTTCCGCCCGCATGATCTTTTTGACATATAATATTAGGCTAGAACTTAGCCTAATTTAACGTACGCAAAATTGGCATAAAGAAATTCATTAACATAAACACGACATAGGGGTAAACTTGGCATTTTTGGCATAGTCAATATGAACATCATAGGTGTGAACTTGCGAAGTAGTCAACATGAATATCATAGGTGTGAACTTGCAAAGTAGTCAACATGAATATCATAGGTGTGAACTTGCAAAGTAGTCAACATGAAGATCATAGGTGTGAACTTGCAACATAGACTAAATCAACATACACATATGTAAATTTGCAACATAGACTAAATCAACATACATATATGTGAACTTGCAAATTAATCACGAACATATGAATAAGTGTGAACTTGAAATATGACATAGGTTAACATACACACATAAACATATAGATCTAACATTTGGTCACATATGTGATATGATTTTACAACCTAAAACTTGCATAACATGATAAACTACACAACTTGTCATAACAGGTTATATTCCAAGTTCATATACATATGAATAGACTTATTCATTAATTCCCAATTCAACATGATAATAAAACACAGGCACAAATCAATATCATTCAATTCCAGATATAACATAATAAACATTGTCCTATTATCCATTTTTTCCAAGGCATGACCTAACTGAATAAATTGATTAAAGCATCGCAGGCATATAGCTCTGATAACATTATGAACATGAAAAGGTTTGAATGATAATCTAGGTTCGAGAACATTGATAGATCTAACTTAAATAGAAAAATCCCAAAATCAAGAATAAAGAAAATAGGTCTGAATAGAAAGTCAAGCTTAGATCCAATTTCATAGTAATAATCCTAGGCAATAACCTCATAGTCATGAATCTTAGGTGATTAGCCACAATTATCCTTGTCATAGTCATAGGCAATAGTCTTATGTTCACAGTCATAGGCATAGGCATAGTCTTATGTTCACAGTCATAGGCATAGTCTTATGTTCACAGTCATAGGCATAGGCATAGTCTTATGTTCACAGTCATAGGCATAGGCATAGTCTTATGTCATTAACAATAGTTTCAACGTCATAGGCAATATTCCCCATACTCATGATCTAAGAAGAAAACAAGAATAGACATGAATCATACATAAATCAATTCCAATTTATAACATGCCCATATTAAGTTTATAGTTTTTATCTAAAAGTAACTGGAACTTACAGATCGTGGTCTAACAATTTTAGATGCAGAAGTCAGGTCTAGAAATTTGTCGTTGAATCGTTGAATCTTTCTTTGATTTTAGAAGCAAATCCCCAATTCCTAGCCATAGTCTTCAAGAAATAATCTTCGCGTTTTATTTTTAATTTAATTTAATTTAAAGGAAGAAGAAGAAGCCATGATCATCAAGAGTTTGAGCAGGATAAGGTTAGAGAAGAATGGTGTAAAGAGAATGAGGCTAGGAGGCTGTTTATATAGAATTTCAATTTAATTATAGCCGTCGGTGAAGCTAGAGTTAATTAAGGCCATCCATCTCAAGAGAAGCCAATCAAAAATGACAAGTAAGCCCTAGTGACACAGCAGAGCTCAAAAATTCGACCAGAACCCGACCAGGCCAGCCAGGGCCAAACCAAAAAGCTATGCATGCCTGCTGCTCGGCCTGGGCGCACTTGCCAAGTGCGCAAGTGCAACTTTGCATGGGCGCACTTCCCAAGTGCGCCAGTGCAATTTTGTTCTGGCGCACTTCCCATGTGCACCAGTGCATTCTGGCCGGTTTCTGATTTTTCTGCCTAAATTCGTTCGTCCATATCTTCTTCATACGACATCCGTTTTACGCAAACTCGGACACTATCTCAACTAGAATTCCGAGACGAACGCAATGGCGTAACCTGTTTCCCTTGATTCTTATTTTAAAAATTAATTCTTCCTTGATTTATGGTTTTAACATGTTACTAAAATTCGGTTTGTTACATTCTTTCCTCCTTAAAGGATTTCGTCCCCGAAATCTTCAAGTTAAGAAGAATGCATCCTATCATCCATCTACTCAAAACATCATCCACAAGCAACCATTGTCCTTAAATATTTCTAATGCTATATGAACATATGCAGATAGTGTGTGTATATGTTCCTTATCTAATGCAAATGATCAGGCCTGATTGATCTTCTTAATGCAAAATATGTTTAGTGCCATGAATCCAACATGTATACAAATAGTCCTAGTCACATAAACACTATATGTCTGCACAAACATCCATCCATATGCAACATTCACATGATAACACATTCAGTTTCATCCATAAACAAGTATAAACACTCATGTATATGCAATATGAAAATGTGTCTGAGCCGATCTAGTGCCTAATGTGTGTTATGCAACCACGAGCAACCACTTGCGACCACTTGCAACCATTAGAAAACATCAACCATAACATGTTTCAAGCACATGTTTACATCCAAAAGGGTTCTACCTAAGGTTCTCAAGATAGGATTGAGGAGATAAGCAAGATAAAACAAAACATCTAGGAGAAGAAGTCAAAGATGTACCCCTAGAAGGTCCTTCTTACGGGCCTTGCCCTTGCTTCTTAGGGCAGTTCTTGCTGATATGTCCAGTTTCACCACACTGGAAACATGCTCCCATCTTCATCTTCTTCTTACTACAATCCTGAACTATGTGCCCCTCAATACCACAGAAGTGGCATTTTCTTTTCTCGCGTGTCTTGTTATCATCATTGTTGTCGTTGTTCTCGCCTCCCTTCTGGAAGTCTTTCTTCTCGTTCTGAGACTCATCCGCCTTAACTTATCACTCATACCTTTCCTATGTAACATGTTAACAAGCCTCACGGAAACTATCTCCATCGTACGGAAAACCCTCTACGAAGCTAGAAAGAAGATTAGCCGCAGGTAAAAACTACTACGACTACAGATGGAGAAAAGAAAGGAAAAGAGATTCAAACAAGGAAACAAAGGATAGTGCTAATGGCTTTTAGGGAATAGCCTTTTCAAAATAATTTTTTCTCTTGAAAAAATGCTTCTTTGTAAACGGTTTTGAAAATAGTTTTAGAAGGTTTTAAAAACTTTTGCCCAGTTTGGTAACCTTCTGCTATGATACCAAGTGTAACACCCCACCTCCACTAGGGTCACTCACAAAGGGAATGCACTAGTTTTGGAGGAGCGTTATCAAGGTAAACAAACACAGAAATATTACAAGATAGAACATAGATAAAACAGCGGAAGAATCAAAAGATAAATTTCATTATTTTCAAAAAGAGTCAAAACCTTTTACATCAAATAGCCAAGGTGATTATTTTCCATTACAACAAATTCTGTCTTGCATAAATAAAAAAGCATAAACTTAAAATATCCAAAGTAGCTTAATTCCCCAAAGGTAGCAGAAATGCAGCCATAACATAGCTCAAGATCAAACCGTACATGAGCTGAACCGAAAGCAAGCGAAATCCAAGCTAAGTGCTAGAATTTCCTCCCTGAGAACCGGGGGGAACGAAAGAAAAAGAGGCAAAAGAAAACAGGTCAGTCATAAAGGCTGGTAAGTCCAAGTGACTTTCAGCATAAAAAGAGATAAAGGTAACATGGCATGTATGAACTGAAAGTAAACATAAGGATGCTGTCAAGATTGTCAAGATAGACTAAGATAACATGATAAGTCAAGTGTAAATCAAGTATAGCATCACATATTCAAGGTTCGCTGAATCAACTGTACTAGAATCCCAAACCCATGTCTTATATTAATCATGAAATGATCCCTTGGCCCAATATCATGAAATGACCCATTTCTAGGTCCAACGAAACGATCCACTATTTGATCGGCTCCCTACAAGTTCTAGCCCGTCATGTGTCTGTGTCATATGGCCCTATCACGAATGTAGTCACCTGTGCTAGGTCCACCATAGGGCGTATCAATCCCTATGGTGCCAACCACCGACACGAATCAAGAATGCACAGATAAACCTACTGATGCCCAATGCCTGCTTTTTCAACTCCGGAGCATGTGCACGACCATAGCCCGCCTGAACCTACACTGGCGCACCAACACAGCCGTCGTTATGGTCGCTTACAATCAGCCCAGTAATCGCGCCCCACCCTACCTAGTTCCAGGGTACCATGATACATCTAGTGGGTTACTGCTGAAACGGACCGCGTAACTAGGGTTTCCGACCCATAGGTTAAGTGTTGTCATTTAAATCCGTGACTTAACCCGCCTACGTGTCATGTCAAATTGGCTAAGTGTTGTCGTTCAAGTTCATGACTTAGCCCTACGAATCATGTGTCAAGTTGGTTAAGTGTTGTCTTTCAGGTTCATGACTTAACCCTATCATGTGGCATTAATTCATTAATGCACCCCAACCTCTCACATCAGACCTATTGTTGTGGTCACTGGATATGCCGAGCGGTTCCGGGCAGAATTACACCACAACTCAGTCTGACCTCGGGTTTTCAACTGCGATATGACCAACTACCCACATTGGATCCTATTGTTTGCAGTAACTGGATTTGCCGGGCGGTTCCAGGCAGAATTACGCTGCAAACTCAACCCAACCTCGAGTTGGCCATTTTCAAGTTCATTCTAGTTTCATGTCCATGTTCAAGATTCATGTCAAGTTCATGTCATGTTTCAAGGATAAGTTTCATGCCAAGTTTCCTATAATTACCAATTTTTCCCAACGTTACGCAATCTAAATATTAGGCTAACAATCTTAGCCTAATTTTCCGCCCGTATGATTTTTTTGACATATAATATTAGGCTAGAACTTAGCCTAATTTAACGTACACAAAATTGGCATAAAGAAATTCATTAACATAAACACGACATAGGGGTAAACTTGGGCATTTTTGGCATAGTCAATATGAACATCATAGGTGTGAACTTGCAAAGTAGTCAACATGAATATCATAGGTGTGAACTTGCAAAGTAGTCACCATGAAGATCATAGGTGTGAACTTGCAACATAGACTAAATCAACATACATATATGTGAATTTGCTACATAGACTAAATCAACTTACATATATGTGAACTTGCAAATCAATCACGAACATATGAATAAGTGTGAACTTGAAATATGACATAGGTTAACATACACTCATAAACATATAGATCTAACATTTGGTCACATATGTGATATGATTTTACAACCTAAAACTTGCATAACATTATAAACTACACAACTTGTTATAACATGTTATATTCCAAGTTCATATACATATGAATAGACTTATTCGTTAATTCCCAATTCAACATGATAATAAAACACAGGCACAAATCAATATCATTCAATTCCGGATATAACATAATAAACATTGTCCTATTATCCATTTATTTCCAAGGCATGACCTAACTGAATAAATTGATTAAAACATCGCAGGCATATAGCTCTGATAACATTATGAACATGAAAAGGTTTGAATGATAATCTAGGTTCGAGAACATTGATAGATCTAACTTAAATTGAAAAATCCCAAAATCAAGAATAAAGAAAATAGGTCTGAATAGAAAGTCAAGCTTAGATCCAATTTCATAGTCATAATCCTAGGCAATAACCTCATGGTCATGAATCTTAGGTGATTAGCCACAATTGTCCTTGTCATAGTAGTAGGAAATAGTCTTATGTTCACAGTCATAGGCATAGGCATAGTCTTATGTTCACAGTCATCGGCATAGGCATAGTCTTATGTTCACAGTCATAGGCATAGGCATAGTCTTATGTCATTAAGAATAGTTTCAATGTCATAGGCAATATTCCCCATAGTCAAGATCCAAGAAGAAAACAAGAATAGACATGAATCATACATAAATCAATTCCAATTTATTACATGGACATATTAAGTTTATAGTTTTTATCTAAAAGTAACTGGAACTTACAGATCGTGGTCTAAGAATTTTAGATGCAGAAGTCAAGTCTAGAAATTTGTCGTTGAATTGTTGAATCGTTGAATCTTTCTTTGATTGTAGAAGAAAATCCCCAATTCCTAGCCGTAGTCTTCAAGAAATAATCTTCGCATTTTATTTTTAATTTAATTTAATTTAAAGGAAGAAGAAGAAGCCATGATCATCAAGAGTTTGAGCAGCATAAGATTAGAGAAGAATGGTGTAAAGAGAATGAGGCTAGGAGGCTGTTTATATAGAATTTCAATTTAATTATAGCCATCGGTGAATCTAGAGTTAATCAAGGCCATCCATCTCAAGAGAAGCCAATCAGAAAGTGACAAGTTAGCCCTAGTGACACAGTAGAGCTCAGAAATTCCACCAGAACCGGACCAGGCCAGCCAGGGCCAAACCAGAAAGCTGTGAAGGCCTGTTGCTCGGCCTAGGTGCACTTGCCAAGTGTGCCAGTGCAACTTTGCATGGGCGCACTTCCCAAGTGTTCTAGTGAAATTTTGTTCTGGCGCACTTCCCAAGTGCGCCAGTGCATTCTGGTCGGTTTCTGATTTTTCTGCCTAACTTCGTTCGTCCATATCTTCTTCATACGTCATCCGTTTTATGCAAACTCGGACTCTATCTTAACCAGAATTCCGAGACGAACGCAATGGCGTAACCCTTTCCCTTGATTCTTATTTTAAAAATTAATTCTGCCTTGATTTATGGTTTTAACATGTTACTAAAATTCGGGTTGTTACACACGCCATTTTGTTTTGATTTTTGTTGGGACGAGCTCATTACTTTCATTTTTGATCGTTGTGACTCCCAATTTCTTTGGTAGAACTTGTACCGGACTCACCCAAGTACTATCAGAGATGCGATAGATGATGTTATTGTCTAGACATTTGATTATCTCCTCCTTGACCACTTCTCTTATGTTTGGGTTTAATCGCCTTTGAGCCGCACGGGTAGGTTTATCCTCATCAACTAAATGTATGTGATGTTCCACAATTGATGAGCTAATTCCTTTTATATCTCTCAGTTCCCACCCCCAAAGCATCTTTATTTTCCTGCAAAATTTCTAAGAGTTTTTCTTCTTTGTCCTCGGTAAGATCAGAGGCCAAGATTACGGGAAAAGTTTCTAAGGAGTCTAAGTATGCGTACTTAAGGTCTTGTGGCAAGGGTTTGAGGTCAAACTTAGGATGTTCTTGAATGTTAACATTGATCAACATTCCTTGGTTAGATTCAGATGACGAAGGATTGGAGTCAAGAAATTCATTCAGTTCATAAATGTATTCGAGTTCATCGAAATCGGAGTCGAAATGGTCAAGACACATTTTCAAGGCTTCAAAACTGTCATTAGAGGTTTCATCAACTGTGGTTTGAATCATGTTGATTTCATCAGTCTCAAAATCCCTAGGTTGTTTGTTGAGATTAAAAATGTTTAGCTCAATGGTTAGTTGTTCAAAGGAAAGTCGGAGTTAACCGTTCCTACAATTAATGATAGCATTTGAGGTTGCTAAGAAAGGGCGTCCTAATATCAACGGTATTTAAACATTGGGATTTGAGACAGGCTTGGTTTCTAGAACTATGAAATCGACAGGGAAGTAAAACTATTCGATCTGTATCAAGACGTCTTCAATTATTCCCAATGGCTTTTTGACAGATCGATCAGCTAGCTAAAGAGTGATGTTTGTTGGTTTAATCTCCCCTAATCAAAGTTGACGATAAACGGTATAAGGAAGAAGATTGACACTGGCACCAAGATCAAGTAGGGCATGAGAGATGTGAGTGTTTCCTATTTTACAACCAATCATAGGGCAGCCAGGTTCTTTATACTTGACTGGGGCAAGACTCGAAAGAATAGAGCTTGTATTCGCAGTTAGAAAGGAGGTTTTTGCGACATTAGCCGCACGTTTTTGTGTGCATAATTCCTTAAGACATTTAGCATATTAAGGAATTTGTCCAATGGTGTCTAAAAGAGGAATGTTCACAGGGACTTATTTGAAAATTTCCAAAATTTTATCGAAAATTGCCTTCTTCTTCTTGTTATTGAGTCTATGGGGAAATGGAGCTATTGGTTTTTTGACTCTATGATCAGTTTCATCATTCGAGGAGGATTGTAATAACACGGAAAATCCGAGCCAATTTAAATTTTTTTATTTCGGCAATTTTGATGAATTTTGATTATTTAAAATGAATTATTTTAAATAATAACGACGAGAAATTTATTTTGAATAGAATTCGAATGTATATATTTGTATAGATCGTCGTTAGGATATAAATATTTATTTATATTTATTAAAGGAATTGAAAATGGCGCGGTAGTTTGAAAATTCGATTTCAAAGTTCAAATGAATGTACCGGTTGCAAAATAAACCGGAATTTAGTGAAACCAAAAATATTAGAATCTACTTGAGAATACCTTTCAAACAAATCTGAAAAATTGAAATTTCATAGCGGGGATAAAAAGATATGTCCAGTTGAAAATTCAGAATAGTCGCTATGGAATCCAGGCCCTTAAAAATAGGAATTTTGCAAACGACCTCGGTTTTCGACGAAACCACTTTTGTTGGATCCGCGATGTCAAGTTATTGCTAGGTTTCAAAATTCGTAATTTTTCGAATCAATATGTGAGCATGGCGAAGGAAAACGCGTTTGACCAGTTTTAGTTGATTTTAATCGACTGGAAAATGGCCATCTTTCAAACGTTCTCCGAATTCGACGAAATTAGTTTTGTTAAGACCGTATCGTCAATACGAAGATAGAAAATATTTTTCGGGAATTTTTAGAGTTCGTATGTGGCCCTAGTCAATTGAAATGTGCGTTCAAATTCAATATATAGAGTTATATTTTGATTTTCACGAAACCTGATCGAAACGATCAAATCATCCTACGATACATATCCCATTGTGTTCGGAATGGGGATTATTAGCTAGTGACGACAGTCGGTGGATTCGATTTCGAGGTCGAAATCAAAAGTTGCTTTTTGAAATTAAATAATTAAATAAACAATAAATTAAAATTCTCCCCTTTGCATCTCTATACCCTCAGGCCCCCCCCGTTTTATTCATTCAGGAAGATAAAAAAAGAAAGAAAAAAAGGGAAAACCGCACCCTCCCCATCTCGTCGCCCCCCCCCCCCCCCCGTTATGACCCGCCACCGCCCAGCTCCGGCCGCCGCTGCCTTCCCCCGCCTCCCCCACCTCAGGCGCACCACCTCCTCTCTCCCCTCTCCTTCCACCAATAAGCGAACCCTAGCCCTAAAGCCGACCTAACCCGCCGCCGTGTGCCACCCCGTACCCCTACCGCCGCTGCAACCTCCAAGGCCCGCCATCTCGGAACCCGTAGCCCCTCTTCGCTGAAAAACGTGAGTGTTTACCTCATTTTATTTATTTATTTGTTTATATATTTAAAAATATGGTTTTTATAGGAAATAAAAATCTGAAATTTTCATATTTGGTTATTTTAAAAGATCGAATTTTTCTATGTTAAAAGATCGAATTTGTCTATGTTAAAAGATAGAATTTTTCTATGTTAAAAGATAGAATTTTTCTATGTTAAAAGATCGAATTTTTCTATGTTAAAAGATAGAATTTTTCTATGTTGAAAGATCGAATTTTTCTATGTTAAAATATTAGATTTTTCTACCTTAAAAGATCGAATTTTTCTATGTTAAAAGATTAGTTTTTTCTATGTTAAAAGATCGAATTTTTCTATGTTAAGAGATTAGATTTTTCTATGTTAAAAGATCGAATTTTTATATGTTAGAAGATTAGATTTTTAAAATAGAAAAGATTAGATTTTTGAAGTATAAAAGGTACGATGTTTATTGATGTAAAAATAAAAAATTTATCTATATAGTAGCAATGTAAAAATAAAATTTTTATCTATATATTAGTGGTGTAAAAATGTGATTTTTATATACGTAGCAACAATATAAAAATGTGATTTTTATATATGTAGTGGCTACGGACAAGGTAATTGACAAACGGCGAAGATTTTCTACATTAGAAGAGTCACGGCATTTGGTTTAGCTCTTGGTGAGAACTCCTCACTTTTATTTTTATTTCTAGTTAAAATATATACTAGGATGCAGATGGTGTTTAGTAGCACCCGACACCCGTCATCCACAGACCATGGACGGCTTGTTTGTTTGATTTTGATGTGTAGTTGATTATGTGATGTGGAATGAAATAAAAAATATTTTTATAGTTAAAAATAGAATTTTTAACGTGCATATGAAATGAAATAAATTAATTTAAACAAATCGAACGATTTGTTTATATACACATATTTGACTGATATTGATTGGGACGATATATTTTACACATCGCCCAACTGCACAAATAAAACTGTGTTTGATTGATTGAAACCCCACACGGGTATTGGGATGAAATTGGACATACACTAATCCCAAATTAGTTGTATGTCGATCGATTGATTGACAGACTGTTATAAGCATTAAATATTTATATTTGATGTTTATACAGTGTAGAATGCACTTTGGATAATGGTTGATTATTTGTCATTGTTGATATATACATGCGTTGTATGGAAATCCATAGAAATAAAATCTATGGTAATTGATTGGGCCTCATTCCAGTTTTGAAATAGAATATTTGAAACGAAATATTTGAATAGAATATTTGAAATAGAAATATATAAAGCCGTGTTGATTAGATATGCGCTATTTTGACACGAACGATATTTATATCGATTATATTCGTTTTAATAATGAATATTGAAAAGTGATTTCAAAATCGAATGTTTTGAAATGAAATTCGAATTAAATTGAACTAAAAATAAAATGAATTCGAATTGAATTGAAAATAAAATGAATTCGAATCGAATTGAAATTGAATGGAAATAAATTTGAAATGAATTTAAATTGAATTGAAAACGAACTGAAATTGAATTAAAAATCGATTTGAATTGAAATCAATTTAAAATGAATTTAAAACGAATTTATAATGAAAAATTCAATTTTGATTTGAATTTGAAATGAAGTTGAAATCGTTTCGAAAACGAATTCAAAATGATTTATAAAATATGTTTTAAAAGGAAATCGACGAAATATATATATATATATGTATATATATACATATATATATATATATATATATATTATATTGGCCTGAATAGAACGCGCCGCGCAGCGGCAGTTCGTGAATTTCGACCATTGACTTCGAATGGATATTGCGGGAGATCCGACTTTCGGATTCTCCTGAAACTGGTACCGTTGGGTTCGTATCGAAAAGAGCTTTCTAATGAATATTAGAAATATGACATCTAACGGTTGGATTTGGAATTATGTCCAAATCAAATTTGGAAAAGGCCGCTGTAAGTGCAATTCGATGGCCGTTGATGGAAATCGACTGTACGGGCCTTGATAAAATTATTAAAAATAGTAATAATTTTTGTAAAATCATAAGAAATGATTTGTGGAGAATTGGGATGAAAACTCCATATTTGAAAAGATAAAAATAGATTTTTATCGAAATGAACTAGTTTTGAACTAGAATTATAATTCTATTTATTTTTAAAATAAATAAAGTGGATTTGAAAGGGTTTTGAAAATAACCAGAATTTCCAACACGTGAATTGGAATGGATTTGAATCGAAATTGTCTTCGGAATATTTCGATGTTGGGTTTCGTGATTATACAGATATTGTTAGGGAAATTTGAAAGATATATTTATATCGTTATTTCCAATACGATATTTGTTGGTCGTAGAAGTTGATATTGAATATAAGCCGATATATTTTCTATTCAGAGCCTTGTATTTAATATCAAAAGTGATTTGGGTTTGTCGTGAATGGTGTCTTCATTAACACTGTTCTTGAACCCAGTTGAGAAAAAGATTAAATCTTTTTATTTAGATTTAATGAAGTGTACCAATTAAATGGAATTTAATTGGAATTGAATTTGAATTGATTTTCGGGTTTATCGTGAACGGTGTTTTAAATAACACTTGTTCTTTAACCCGATAATTAATGGAATGTGATTTTGGGTTGTCATGAACGGTATCTTCAATAATACTGTTCTTAGACCCAACTGAGTTAAGAAAATTAGAAACTAACTGGAGGTTAGTTAAGTTGAATGGTTTCTTGGGTATTGATCTGATGTTGGTTTAGGCCTTCGGGGTTAATATTTAGGGAACTGTTCTCGTACTAATTTACGGTTAGAGACTAATAGAATGGAATGTAATGTGGGTTTATTGTGAACCATGCTATAAATGACATTGGTTCTTTAACCCAGTTAAAGATTAGAACTAAGTGGAGTTTTAATGAATCTTTAATTAGATTGAAAAGATCGAGAATGGAGTATCACCAGTTTTGCTCCACGCGATAGTTAAATCTTTAATTAGATTTGAAAGTGAAATGGTAATTGAATTTACCGATAACACCGTGGTTTTAGATATGAAGTATGACCAGTTTTACTTCATGGGATGAATAGGTTGGGATTGGGAGATAAAATAATTGATTACTTCGGTGTGGTTCGCTAATCCCGACTAGTTTGATTTGCTATTCAAAGGAGGACTAAAGAATAAATTTAAAAGAATTTATCTTTGATAAAATTAATGGGAACCTTTCCCTAAGAATGTGAAATTTAGAAACTAACTGGAGATTAGTTAAGTAGAATGGTTTCCTGGGTATTGATCTGATGTTGGTTTCGGCCTTCGGGGTTAATATTTGGGGAATTATTCTCTTGCTAATTTACGGTTAGTGACTGATGAATTGGAATGAGGCGTATGTTGTGTTTGTGTAACACTTGTTTAATATATACGCGAGTTATTCGGAAAGACTGGGTTTATCCCATTCTGAATAACTGATACGACGATAAGTCGAAGGTGAAGACGGTGGTTGAAGACCGGAGGTCTTCCCGTCGTTTGGATAATTAATAATGATCTTGATTGTGCCGTACACCCAAGAGGAGGGAATCAGTTAGTGATCGTCCAGACATACTTTGAGATCAATGGATATGCGGGGTACAAGGTGCCTCCGGTTTCGTTCAGACCCAGAACGGACTTGCAAATGGACTGTGTGTCTAACATTGGATTTTATTATGTGTGGTTGATTTCTATTAAATATATATCTGTTTGGCGGTGGAGAATTTATTCTCTTGCTTAACGCCCTTCTCTGAGACGTACGAGCTCAGAGGTTATATATTGATGGATATCAAACGCATGGAGTGAATTGCCTATGTGGCATGCCTAAGTGGCAATATGATCAAGGATTATGTTGAAAAGCAGAGTCTTGTGGTTGATGATCAAAGCACGGCCTGTATGGCATAGCTTTGTGTAGCGTTGATTCGCGAGCCTCACACCCCGGTTGTGAACCAGAAACGAGAGAGGACAGCAGGGAGAGCATGCGTTTCCTTCTAGCTAGAAGTGGCGTCAGTGGTTTTACATGCCCTGACGAGTTTGACTTATGTGGTTGTTGCTGTTGCGAGGCGCCTCAGTTATATCGGTTTCGGCCGATGCATTCTGGTCGGCAGACGGACCAGACTTACGCCCCAAAGGGCGGGGAAAACGCATGTTCAGGGTTTAAGTTTAATCCACATCGGTGGACTGGCCCTGCATGTTGCCTAGGTACAGTTGCGGCTGAGTCCTGAGGCTCGGGCTAGAGATTCTCGAAACGGTGGGATTGCGCCTTGCCTTGGTTCGCTGATGGAAACCCAACTTCCAATACGTGACATTTGCGGTTTTGATTGTAGAGCCTAGTATTGGCGACATGATATATGGTACACATGCCGTCTATGATTAATATTTATGATTGAAATTGTTTTACACTATACACTTATAGTAATAATAAAACATGAAATTTAGCGTATCAAGCATTCTTTGGCTATTATAAGGTAAAACTCTATCCTCCGGCTTGCGTTGCATTGTGTGATGGGACCTGGGTCTTATAATAGCTTCATTTTTCTTTATTTAGCATTGCGCTGTTGTTTTATGCACTGGTGATCTTGGGAGGAAACCCGTTCCGTGTTATACGGCGCGGTTCCTTGATTTACCTAAATTTAAAATAAAGATTTATAACTGTTTTAGTTCTCACACCAGTCCCATGACTGACCTGGAGTTATTGTTTTAACTTAAACTCTGGGTGCCCTTATTTTGACACAGGCAGCTAGTAGTTTTGGGTTTGCAGATTTATATTCATAGGATTCTGATTTACAGCTGAAACAATACTCGGAAAGCTCTGTATCCGTGTATTACTTCTTGTTGTGTATTGTATTATTTTTCCGCTGCTATGTAATTTATTGTAATCTCTGATATTTTCTGTGTAATATTGATTTATACTCTTTATATTCTTGTATTCTGATGGAATTGTTGTAATAAACAATGAAATGTTCTTCTGTTTAGTTCTGGTTTGTCGTGTTCTCAAAACAATCAGGGGTTTCGAACGGTCTTGGTCGGTTTAGCGACTGATTCAGATCGAGCGAAATTCTCGGTCGTTACATTTTGGTATCAGAGCTTTGGTTTACAGAGCTCGGAGAACAAGACACATTAGGACCATACAAAAGAATTCATCAGAGATTGGATTTGTAATATCCAATGAGAATGACTCGTTAGAGATAGGATCAGTAGTATCCTAGAATGGGTGTGAAGAGTATATTTTTAAAATGAAAACGATTTTTGTTTTGAAAATTTAAATCAATTATTCATATTTGATTATTTATTTGTGTTGAATTTGGGCAATCCAGTATATATAGATTTTGCGTATACGTCTGATCCGCTTGTATTTGGAGTTTTAATATACTGGATAGATATAGAATCACGCTCTAGTAGCCCGGTGATGATTCTGATGATTGACTAGTCGTCTTCAGTATTCATGTTCGAGTGACGAAAGTGAGATTTCTATATATTTCCTATTGACTGGTGTGAGAACCAAAACTAGATAGGGCTTATTGTTGTGATTTGGCATCAAAAATCTGATTTTTTGGCTATATATCAAAGTTATGAATTTGAAATGATAATTCACTAATTGATTGTTGATTGTGTTGTTTGATTATTGTTTGATTAATTAAATGTTTAACCTATAACCAAATTGAATCAAATAGTGAATTGTATTGGAAATTTATCGCATTTGCATGCTTTTACTTGTACTTACATTGAACAGGTCATAGCAAGGAGGCTAGAGCAGAAGAATAAAATAGTTTGCCCGACAAATAGGTACATGTTTACAAATTTATTGGGTTTTGGATGATTTAGTGAGCCGATTGGCTAGCCGCTAGGCTTTTTCTTTTCCTTTTGGATTGAAGAAGGCTATGGGAGGCTATATGAAATATCCCGAAGTCCTCGGTGCAGGGGAGGTTATGGCGAAATTTTTTGAAAATTTAGGGTGTTAGCCAAATTTTTGAGAAATTTGAAAAATTCTTATAAACTAAAAAGTTGAAGGACTTAAGCCATAATGAAAATAGTGAAAGTTGAGTTGATTAGTTAAACCACTTTCGGCTTCGTTCCTTTTCGGGGAAGAAAAATTTTAAGTGGGGGAGATTGTAATAACCCGGAAAATCCGAGCCAATTTAAAATTTTTATTTTGGCAATTTTGATGAATTTTGATTATTTAAAATGAATTGTTTTAAATAATAACGACGAGAAATTTATTTTGAATAGAATTTGAACATATATATTTGTATAGATCGTTGTTAGGATATAAATATTTATTTATATTTATAAAAGGAATTGAAAATGGCGCGGTAGTTTGAAAATTCGATTTCAAAGTTCAAATGAATGTACCAGATGCAAAATAAACCAGATTTTAGCGAAACCAAAAATATAAGAATCTATTTGATAATATCTTTCCAACGAATCCGAAAAATTTAAATTTCATAGCGGGGATAAAAAGATATGTCCAGTTGAAAATTCAGAATAGTCGCTATGGAATTCAGGCCCTTAAAAATAGGAATTTTGCAAACGACCTGGGTTTTTGAAAAAACCACTTTTGTTGGATCCGTGTTGTCAAGTTATTGCTAGGTTTCAAAATTCGTAATTTTTCGAATCAATATGTGAGTGTGGCGAAGGAAAACGCGTTTGACTAGTTTCAGTTGATTTTAATCGACTGGAAAATGGTCATCTTTCAAACGGTATCAGAATTCGACGAAATTAGTTTGGTTAAGGCCGTATCGTCAATACGAAGCTAGAAAATATTTTTCGGGAATTTTTAGAGTTCGTATGTGGCCCCAGTAAATTGAAATGTGCATTCAAATTCAATATAATAGAACATCCCGAATTATCTGTTGAAGATTTTAATTAGATTTAAAGAAATGGATTTACTTTTCTTTTTTCTTTTTTAGAACTTTCTTTCCCCCCATAGAATGGAGGGGCGAAAAAACTTAAATCCTTTATAATATAAGACTTTCTTTCAGATAATTATTTACCTTTAGACTTTCTTTCAGATAATTATTTACCTTTCCCCAGATACATACATAAAAAATATTTTGTATCATTGAGCCAATGACTATTCATGATTCCATATTGAATCAATTGCATACCGTTTAAAAAAAAAATTTAAAATGAGAGGAGTGTTATGGTAAAACTTCATTTAAAACGAGTTATATTTTGATTTTCATGAAAACTGATTGAAACGATCGAATCATTCTGCGATACATATCCTATTGTGTTCGGAATGGGGGTAATTAGCTAGAGACGGTAGTCGGTGGGTTCGATCTCGAGGTCGAAATCAAAAGTTGCTTTTTGAAATTAAATAATTAAATAAACAATAAAATAAAATTCCCCCCTTTGCATCTCTATACCCTCAGCCCCTCCCCCCCCATTTTATTCATTCAGGAAGATAAAAAAAAGAAAGAAAAAAAGGGAAAACCGCACCCTCCCCATTTTGTCCCCCCCCTCCCGTTCTGACCCGCCACCGCCCAGTTACGGCCGCCGCTGGCCTTCCCCCGCCTCCCCCACCTCAGGCGCACCTCCTCCTCTCCTCTCTCCCCTCTCCTTCCACCAATCAGCGAACCCTAGCCCTAAAGCCGACCCAATCCGCCGCCGTGTGCCACCCCGTACGCCCTGCCGCCGCTGCAACCTCCAAGGCCCGCCATCCCCGAACCCGCAACCCCTCTTCGCTGAAAAACGTGAGTGTTTACCTCTTTTTATTTATTTATTTGTTTATATATTTAAAAATATGGTTTTTATAGGAAATAAAAATCTGAAATTTTCATATTTGGTTATGTTAAAAGATCGAATTTTTCTATGTTAAAAGATAGAATTTTTCTATGTTAAAAGATAGAATTTTTCTATTTAAAAGATAGAATTTTTCTATGTTAAAAGATCAAATTTTTCTATGGCTAAAGATAGAATTTTTCTATGTTCAAAGATCGAATTTTTCTATGTTAAAAGATTAGATTTTTCTATGTTAAAAGATCGAATTTTTCTATGTTAAAAGATTAGATTTTTCTATGTTAAAAAATCGAATTTTTCTATGTTAAAAGATTAGATTTTTCTATGTTAAAAGATCGAATTTTTATATGTTAAAAGATTAGATTTTTAAAATAGAAAGGATTAGATTTTTGAAGTATAAAAGGTACGATGTTTATCGATGTAAAAATAGAATTTTTATCGATATAGTAGCGATGTAAAAATAATTTTTTTATCTATATAGTAGTGGTGTAAAAATGTGATTTTTATATACATAGCAACAATATAAAAATGTGATTTTTATATATTAGTGGCTACGGACAAGGTAATTGACAAACGACGAAGATTTTCTACATTAGAAGAGCCGCGTCGTTTAGTTTAGCTCTTGGTGAGAACTTCTCACTTTTATTTTTATTTCTAGTTAAAATATATACTAGGATGCAGACGGTGTTTAGTAGCACCCGACACCCGTCGTCCACAGACCATGGACGGCTTCTTTGTTTGTTTTTGATGTGTAGTTGATTGTGTGATGTGGAATGAAATAAAAAATATTTTTATAGTTAAAAATAGAATTTTTAACGTGTGTATGAAATGAAATAAAATAATATAAACAAATCGAACGATTTGTTTATATACACACATTTGAGTGATATTGATTGGGACGATAAATTTTACACATCGCCCAACTGCACAAATAAAACTGTGTTTGATTGATTGAAACCCCACACGGGTATTGGGACGAAATTGGACATACACTAATCCCAACAATTAGCTGTATGTCGATCGATTGATTGACAGACTATTATAAGCGTTAAATATTTATATTTGATGCTTATACAATGTAGAATGCACTTTGGATGATGGTTGATTATTTGTCATTGTTGATATATACATGTGTTGTATGGAAATTCATAGAAATAAAATCTATGGTAATTGATTGGGCCTCATTCCAGTTTTGAAATAAAATATTTGAAACGAAATATTTGAATAGAATATTTGAAATAGAAATATATAAAGCCGTGTTGATTAGATATGCGCTATTTTGACACGAACGATATTTATATCGATTATATTCGATTTTATAATGAATATTGAAAAGTGATTTCAAAATTGAATGTTTTGAAATGAAATTCGAATTAAATTGAATTGAAAATAAAATGAATTTGAATTGAAAATAAAATGAATTCGAATCGAATTGAAATTGAATGGAAATCAATTTGAAATGAATTCAAATTGAATTGAAAATGAACTGAAATTCAATTAAAAATAGATTTGAATTGAAATCAATTTGAAATGAATTTAAAACGAATTTATAAGGAAAAATTCAATTTTTATTTGAATTTGAAATGAAGTTGAAATCGTTTCGAAAACGAATTATAAAATACGTTTTAAAAGGAAATCGATGAAATATAATATATATATATATTATATATAATGGCCTGAATAGAACGTGCCGCGCAGCGGTAGTTCGTGAATTTCGACCATTGACTTCGAATGGATATTGCGGGAGATCCAACCGTCGGATTCTCCTAAAACCGGAACCATTGGGTTCGTATCGAAAAGAGATTTCCAATAAATATTAGAAATCTGAGATCTAACAGTTGGATTTGGAATTATGTCCAAATCAAATTTGGAAAAGGTCGTTGTAAGTGCAGTTCGATGGCCGCTGATGGAAATCGACTGTACGGGGCTTGATAAAATTATTAAAAATAGTAATAATTTGTGTAAAATCATAAGAAATGATTTGTGAAGAATTGGGATGAAAATCTCCATATTTGAAAAGATAAAAATAGATTTTTATCGAAATGAACTAGTTTTGAACTAGAATTATAATTCTATTTATTTTTAAAATAAATAAAGTGGATTTGAAAGGGTTTTGAAAATAACCATAATTTCCAATACGTGAATTGGAATGGATTTGAATCGAAATTGTCTTCGGAATATTTCGATGTTGGGTTTCGTGATTATACAGATATTGTTTGGGAAATTTGAAAGATATATTTATATCGTTATTTCCAATACGATATTTGTTGGTCGTAGAAGTTGATATTGAATATAAGCCGATATATTTTCTATTCAGAGCCTTGTATTTAATATCAAATGTGATTTGGGTTTGTCGTGAATGGTGTCTTCATTAACACTGTTCTTGAACCCAGTTGAGAAAAACATTAAATCTTTTTATTTAGATTTAATGAAGTGTACCAATTAAATGGAATTTAATTGGAATTGAATTTGAATTGATTTTTGGGTTTATCGTGAACGGTGTTTTAAATAATACTTGTTCTTTAACCCGATAATTAATGGAATGTGATTTTGGGTTGTCGTGAACGGTATCTTCAATTATACTGTTCTTAGACCCGACTGAGTTAAGAAAATTAGAAACTAACTGGAGGTTAGCTAAGTTGAATGGTTTCTTGGGTATTGATATGATGTTGGTTTAGGCCTTCGGGGTTAATATTTGGGGAACTGTTCTCTTACTAATTTACGGTTAGAGACTAATAGAATGGAATGTGATGTGGGTTTATCGTGAACCGTGTTTTAAAAGACATTGGTTCTTTAACCTAGTTAAAGATTAGAACTAAGTGGAGTTTTAATGAATCTTTAATTAGATTGAAAAGATCGAGAATGGAGTATCACCAGTTTTGCTCCAAGCGATAGTTAAATCTTTAATTAGATTTGAACGTGAAATGGTAATTGAATTTACCGATAACACCGTGGTGTTAGATATGAAGTATGACCAGTTTTACTTCATGGGATGAATAGGTTGGGATTGGGAGATAGAATAAATGATTACTTCGGTGTGGTTCGCTAATCACGACTAGTTTGATTTGATATTTAAAGGAGGATTAAAGAATAAATTTAATAGAATTTATCTTTGATAAAATTAATGGGAACCTTTCCCTAAGAATGTGAAATTTAGAAACTAACTGGAGATTAGTTAAGTAGAATGGTTTCCTGGGTATTGATCTGATGTTGGTTTCGGCCTTCGGGGTTAATATTTGGGGAATTATTCTCTTGCTAATTTACGGTTAGTGACTGATGAATTAGAATGAGGCGTATGTTGTGTTTGTGTAACACTTGTTTAATATATACGTGAGTTATTCGGAACGACCGGGTTTATCCCATTCTGAATAACTCATACGACGATAAGTCGAAGGTGAAGACGGTGGTTGAAGACCGGAGGTCTTCCCATCGTTTGGATAATTACTGATGATCTTGATTGGGCCGTACACCAAAGAGGAGGGAATCAGTTATTGATCATCCAGACGTACTTGGAGATCGATGCATATGCGGGGTACAAGGTGCCTCCAGTTTCGTTCAGACCCAGAGCGGACTTGCAAATGGACTGTGTGTCTGACATTGGATTTCATTCTGTGTGGTTGATTTCTATTAAATATATATCTGCTTGGCGGTGGAGAATTTATTCTCTTGCTTAACGCCCTTCTCTGAGACGTACGAGCTCAGAGGTTATATATTGATGGATATCAAACGCATGGAGTGAATTGCCTGTGTGGCATGCCTAAGTGGCAATATGATCGAGGCTTCTGTTGAAAAGCAGAGTCTTGCGGTTGATGATCAAAGCACGGCCTGTGTGGCATAGCTTTGTGTAGCATTGATTCGCGAGCCTCGCACCCCGGTTGTGAACCAGAAACGGGAGAGGACAGTAGGGAGAGCATGTGTTTCCTTCTAGCTAGAAGTGGCATCAGTGGTTTTACACGCCATGACGAGTTTGACTTATGTGGTTGTTGCTGTTGCGAGGCGCCTCGGTTATATCGGTTTTGGCCGATGCATTCTGGTCGGCAGACGGACTAGACTTACGCCCCAAAGGGCGGGGAAAACGCATGTTCAGGGTTTAAGTTTAATCCACTTCGGTGGACTGGCCCTGCATGTTGCCTAGGTACAGTTGAGGCTGAGTCCCGAGGCTCGGGCTAGAGAGTCTCGAAGCGGTAGGATTGCGCCTTGCCTTGGTTCGTAGATGGAAACCCAACTTCCAATACGTGACATTTGTGGTTTTGACTGTAGAGCCTAGTATTGGCGACATGATATATGGTACCCATGCCGTCTATGATTAATATTTATGATTGAAATTGTTTTGACACTATACACTTATAGTAATAATAAAACATGAAATTTAGCGTATCAAGCATTCTTTGGCTATTATAAGATAAAACCCTATCCTCCGGCTTGCGTTGCATTGTGTGATGGGACCTGGGTCTTATAATAGCTTCATTTTTCTTTATTTAGCATTACGCTGTTGTTTTATGCACTGGTGTTCTTGGGAGGAAACCTGTTCCGTGTTATATGGCGTGGTCCCTTGATTTACCTAACTTTAAAATAAAGATTTATAACTATTTTAGTTCTCACACCAGTCCCATGACTGACCTGGAGTTATTGTTTTAACCTAAACTCTGGGTGGCCTTAATTTGACACGGACAGCTAGTAGTTTTGGGTTTGCAGATTTATATTTACAGGATCCTGATTTACAGCCGGAACGATACTCGGAAAGCCCTGTATCCGTGTATTACTTCTAGTTGTGTATTGTATTATTTTTCCGCTGCTATGTAATTTATTCTAATCTCTGATATTTTCTGTGTAATATTGATTTATACTCTGTATATTCTTGTATTCTGATGGAATTGTTGTAATAAACAATGAAATGTTCTTCTGTTTAGTTCTGGTTTGTTGTGTTCTCAAAACAATCAGGGGTTTCGAATGGTCTTGGTCGGTTTAGCGACTGATTCGGATCGAGCGAAATTCTCGGTCGTTACAAGGAAGGTGGTAAGGGTGTAGAAGATGAAATGTTGGTATTGCTAACATTGATTTTCGAAGTAGGGTCGGGTTTGCCGACACTAGGAGAAGAACTGTTGGGTTTGCCAACGTTTGAGGAAAATGGAGGTTTAGAAGAATTGCCATTCGTAGCCAATAGGTGATCATCAAGATTTGGCATTGGGGTTGAGTTCGAAGGTTCGCCAGGGTTGCCCACATTATTATTAATCCTCTTTCCAGATCGAAGGGTTGTAATACCATTGATTGGATTATAGTTTTTGTCCTCACAAGAATTTACAGCACGAGAGTTATATTTTGGATTCACCTCAGGTTGACTTGGCAACTTTCCTTTCTCATTATTTTTCATTAGTTCCTTCATCATATTCATCATTTGGTCGAGTTTAGCATCGTGTGAGTTCATTTTAGCTTCGTGAGAGTTCAACTGTTTCTCTAAACGCACAATATCTTGTGGCGGTTGAGAAGATTGAGAGGATTGGTTTGATTATTGAAAGTTGGGGTGTCTATCAGGCTGTTTGGATTGAGGTGCAGCTTGAGAGGTTTGAGAATTGGGAGGTGGAGCTTGATAATTCGGATTTGGAATAAAGGGTTGCACGTGAAATGGGTTAGCCAAATTATTGGGGTTTGACCAAGTAAAATTTAGGTGGTTCCTCCAACCAGGATTGTACGTGGATGAGTAAGGATTATTTTGAGCTATAGCATTAGCTTGGTCCTAAGAGTAATAGTGGGTAGCCCTTCATTGGCTTGAGGAGTTTGATTTTCTAAAGAAATTTGATTTGGGTCCATGACATGCACTCCTCTAGTAGAGATACGAATGGGAACACGAATTGATTCCCATTGCATGCCCTTTTCAGAACAATCTTCTAAGAATTGCCAAGCTTCATCGGCCGTCTTAGACATAAAGTCTCCTCCACACATTGATTCTAGTTGAGTTCTAGTCTGATAGTTTAGCCCTTCATATGCGATTTGGCATAAGTGGTCTTTTAGAATTCCATGATGAGGACAACTATATAATAGTTGGTTGAATCTTTCAAAGTATTTTGAAAAAGTTTCCCCCTCATTTTGACAAAATTGATTTATCACTGTTCAAATTTTGAGAGTTTTATGGAAAGGGAAAAACTTTTTCAAGAATGCAGTGACAAATTCATCCAAACTTCTTATGGAATGTTTTGGAAGAGAATTTAGCCATCTTTTAGCGCTTTCAAGTAGTGCAAATGGAATTAGCCTCAGCTTGATCGATTCGTTAGACAATTGTTGCATTTTTGTTGTGGATGCATATAATTCAAATTCACTTAGAAATTCATAAGCATTTTCAGACCTAGTAAATTTTGGTATCCCTTGAATAAAAGAATGTTTAAGCTCAAAATTGTTTCCTTCAACTGGTGGGAACACGATGACAGAGGGTTGAACGATCCTAGTTGGATAACATCGATCACGAAGAGATAAGGGTCTATCCATTTCGATATTGAGATTTTGAAAATTTTGATTTACACGATTTTGATCCCCAAAGTTTGGAAAGTTTTGATTTACTCGATTTTGATGAAACTCGTTTGGAAAATTTTGGTTTATTCGAGAACCCCTAGCAGAATTTTGTTGGCTAACACTTTTTTCACTCATTCTTGTTAACTGCACACACGGAAAAAAAATCCTAGACTTAAGGTTGACACAAGAAGCTCCTAATCAAAATAAATAACGAACACAAGTGTATCTTATTAGTTGATAGTCTCGATTTGAAGGGGGAAGAGGGTCTTATGGCCATTCACGTATAGTATAAATACTAAGGGCTATGACCAATATTTTACGGGTAGTATGCAACCTCTTTTGCTAAAAGTTCAATAAATTGAACTAATATATATCCACGATCAAATCCTTGAGAAGATCAATTTCACAACATACACTCTTGTAGTTAAATATTTTGCAAATCAAATTAAATAAATAGATTGAAAAACTTAATTTGCTAGAATGTCGAAAAATTCCTGATGTAATACGTATCACCGTCCTTTACAAAAGGAATAGAACGAATTCCACATAGCAAAATAAATTTTTAAATCTAATATACTTAACCCAATTTGTTTGTCCTATTGAGCTTGAGTTTTGCTCCTAAGGCCAACATCTAATCAATTTTTATTTTAGTCCAAGGAGTATGCAAATGATCGAATTTAATTGTTTTGGAGCCAATGAATGGTAGTGACTTCCTCACCTTATGTTTTCTAGGGTAGTGCTCGTAACTAAATTTAATTCAGAATGCAGCCAAAACAACAATCAAACACAAGTAATTGCAAAAATTAAAAAAAATTGTACAAGCAAGCCACTGCCCCGGCAGAAGATTTTTACAAGAAATGTCTATAATTTTTTCGTAGCAGAGCACCTGTAGAGTTCAGAAAATTTTACAGTGGGGTATGGCTGTCCGTCCAGAGTAGTTGAGAAGTACTGGCAATTCAAATCAACTGATTGAAAATCTCTTGACCTTCAAGCTTTATTCGCTTTGCTTGAATTCTTTTCTCACTTTTTTTTTCCTTTTTTTAATTAAAATTGAAGAAAAAGAAAAGGAGACAAACGAAAAGAAACAAAAACTGACAGAAAAAAATTAAAATTGACTGGACTCTTTTTATTTTAGAAAGCAGTTGAAACAAATGAAACGAAAGACTGCAAACTGAGAACTAACTAGGACCTAAAAAAACGACTAGACAAAATAAACAATCTAAACTTTATTAAAAAAAATGAAAAAAACTAAATTACCTCAAAAAAAAAGAAAATAATGAACTAACCAAGAACAAATCACGCCAAAATAAAACAAAATAAAATCTCAGGCACTCAACCATAACTGTATGTACTCACAACTCAAGATGTTCTCGCAATAAAACAACCGAGACATTTTTTTTACTTTAAGCTCCACAAATTAACAGCTAACGCAACAATGAAAAAGGACTGACATCCCCTCTTTCTTTGATTTCCAAAAAAAATGCACCTTACCTTTTTTTTTCTCTTCCCCAAACTAAAAAAAACGCAGCCCCTCAATAAAAGGACCAAACTTCCTCTCACCCAAAAACAAAAATCGGCCCCCTTTCCTTCTCAAGAAGAAAATCACGCAATAAATATTCTTTTTTTTAATCCGATTAAAAGTAAAATTCTGGAGTTCAAATCGGGTTTTGCTGTTTTGATTTGGAAGTAGGCACAGGTGATTTGCGAATTGGGTATTGCGAGTTAAGGTCAGAGGGACGATCAGTTTGATTGCGGTTTGTGTGCGTTTGGGAGATGTTGTGACTTTGCTTTGGGATTTCAGAAAATGGCACTGCGTGGTTTCAGATGTAGATGAGTTCAGATGGTTGGTCTGTGCGTGAGTTTGTGATGAGGTTCATGATAGGGACTGTTAACAGTCTGGTTGCCGTGAGAATTTGAGGAGATGGTAAGAAATCGGTGAATTTTGGTTAAGGACGTGATTTGTGAGGGACTGTGGTGGTCCAAGCTTGCAAGGTTTCAATTGTTTTTTCTGTGGTTTGGTGTTTGTATGATATACGGGTTTGGAGGTTCTGGATTTGATGATGGAAATCAGGTCTGACAACTTGCGGTGGATGTGGTGGTGAAGATCAGGGTAACGTGGATTGTTGAAGAGTTGAACTGGAATTTGTTGATGGGGTGAAGTGGTGATTTATTGTCTCTGGACCTTGCGGCAGTAATTGTTTACGTGATGTGATGGATATGGTGTGGTATGAGCATATGAACGGTGATGTTGAGATTGTTGTTGACAGTTTGGTGGGGTGATTCGGTTTTGCTGTAGGGTTTAAAGTGTGGATACAGAACTGGGTTGAAGGGGAAGTGCGTTAATGTGGAAACTGGGGAAAGTAGGTGTATCGGTGGAAACAGGAAAGAAAGGGTTGTAGGAAGAAGATGTATGGAGAATGATGATTTTTCTGAAATCTGTAGAAGAGGAAAACAATATAGAGAAAGCGGGAAAGAAAATAGAAGGACAGATATCCGAAGAAAAGTGGCAAGAAATTAGGAAAAGTATATTTGTAAAATCTTTTTTTTAGAGGAAAAGGAACAATTGTATTAAAACAGAAAAGAGAATTGGAAAAGGAAAAAAATTGGAAACAAAAGGAAAGTTTTTTTTAATTATTGTTGTGAAAATAGAATACGAAAAATATTGTAAAAGGAAAGAAAATTGAAAAAGGGATATATATATAAATGAAAGAAAAAACAAAGGAAAATTGGCAAGTATTTTTTTTCTTACTAGGAGGATCACAGTATCAAAAGTTTAATACCAAATCGCCTAATTAAGATTTTTTTTCTATATATACATGAAAACAAAAGAAAAATTAAAATTAAAACTAACACGAATCAGAAATTAAGTAAAAAATAAAATTTAATCGTTACCTCCCCGGCAATGGCGCCAAAAACTTAATCGACGCTAGAAAAGCGTGATATTTGTAGTAAATTCTGCAAGCGTACAGATCGCGTAATATGCAAGTCGAATCACAGGGAGGTGTTTTAAATCTTATTATTTATCTATTCTTAGGAGAGTTAGGAAAAATCTGGAGATGTTTTTGAATTAATGTATTGAATTTACTATTGATCTGAATCTAATCAGATCAATATCAAATTGAACAACTGAAAAGAAAAGAACTAGTTAGAAAAAGAAAATAACAACTAGAACAATAACAGAAAATTAAAAGTAGGACTGCCGTTGAATCTAATCAACAATCAAACGCTAACATGCAGTAATAAAAGAAAATAACAATATGTGTTCTACCAAAACTAATTGCGTAGACACACAAATTGTTATGGAAGAAAAAGACAATCAACTAAAATGTAGAAGAACTTTGTTATTCATAAACGAGAATACAGAATTAAAAAATGGCATGAACATTTACAATGAGTACAACGTATATTTATAGGTGGGATAGGCCAAACCCTAATCAGATCTATGAATGAATAGGCCTCTTTTCCTAAGAATTCTTATCATATCTCATGCCTTTCTTGACCAAGCTTGTTTGGAAATAATCTTTAAGAATATCTTCGCATATCATGGTGAATATCTTCCATATCTTCCAAATCTTCCATGTGGGTAATTGATTGACAAAAGATTTGCATGTGATTAATTCTTCCAAACATGGAGTCTTATTAGACTCGAAAAGTGCATAAAATCTTCAAATTTTCCATGTGGCTAATTGATTGGTAATCAGATTGTATGTAATTAATTCTTCCGAACATGGACTCTGATTAGACTCCAAAAGAACATGAGATAAAATCTTCGAAGTTGGTCTTTTTCTTGTGTAATATCTTTCTTTTCAGGGTGCATGAGGATTGATGAATGGCCTGTGAAAATATACGAAAAATGCCCAATGAAAAATTTATTTATTCACAATAAAGATAAGATAGAGCATAAAAATTAACACTTTTACATGTTAATCAGAGTCCTCAGGGAGTTAAAATTCCCTTTTTCAGATTTATGAAGTACATTCCAAATGTGTGGAAAACTAAATGGAGTTTTAAAATTTACAGTATCAAAAATAATTAATATGCAGTGCAATTTTCATATCAAAGTGATTTCAAGGATGTTTTCTGCAAGAAAAAGCTTTCTTATTTTGATAAACTGACTATTCCTTAGAAATGGTGTTTGAATTTAATGAAGTTGGGAACAATTCAAATTTCAATGGAAATTCATGATTCAGATGTGGAACTGTGGGCTTCAAATGCAATATCAATAACTGCCACTTACATTGGCATTCTTATTCATTTGACACAATTGCAGAATAGAAAAATTTAACTAAATTGTTAGATTTATCTTTGATTTTTTTAAAAAAATTACAGAAATTTGTTAGATCTATCTTATTTTTTTGTCAAACAAAGCATCACATGTACAGAAGAAAGTTGAGAAGTAATAGTAACTAATGGAGTAAATAAACAAAATAAGCTTTGTATAAAATGTTGGGAAAAAAATCTACAACACAAAAGAAAATAAGGAAACTTGAAGTAAAATGGTGCCTATATCTTCCTTGGAATCTATAGTTAGCTCGGAGGAGAACTCGTTCTTCCAATTAATCGCTTTTAGGCATCATTTATGTTCATCGACTAATTGTTGGAGCTTTACTCAAAACTTAATCCAGGAGAACTCATTCTTCCAATTAATCGTTGTCAAGAAACGCTTTTGTTCATCAACTGATTATTGGAGTTTTACTCAAAACTTAATCGAACCCCTAGAATTATATTTAGAAATTATAAACGAATAAAATTATGATTTTCAGTAGGAATAAATTGTAATTTCAACTGTATGTAGGTGATCTATTTACCATTACCATGAGGGAAATATGAATGCAAGAAATGGAACTCTGATCAAAGATAATCTAAATTAGGTTTACAGAATTGGGGTAGCAGAGTGGATGAGGACGAGAAGTTGGAACTCCGATTGAAGGTATTAAGAATAGATGAGGAGCTGATGTTTTTGATTTGTAGTCGAGTTATTGGGGAGAAGAAATGACATTACTATTTTTAGAAAGAAAATTGATGAGTGGAAAGAGGAGGAAATGCTGAACGGGAACTGCTGTGATAGTGATGTCATGGAGAAAACAGGAATAAGGTAGAATGGTTGGTTGAGAAATGGATAAGTTGCCCCCATTAAACCAATATAAATTTGAGAGGGTGTTTTGGACATGTCAAAAGCTTCAAATGGAAGTATTCCTATTATATGTAGATAAAAGAAACGTTTAGAGAAACAAATTCTCTGACCCGATCCCTGAAGGGGGGTAAGAAAGGGTGTCAACCTAGGGTTCGACCGCCCCTTTATGGAAGGGGTCGATCGCTCTTAAGAAAAATAGGCAATGGTTGCTTGTTTTTATAGGGTCTTATATATAAATTGCAAATAACGAACTAGATAATCTAAGTAATCTAATGGTTTGTGTAGACACTTGTAACTATATATACCACCTACCTAGCCTTTCCTAAACCCTAATCTAATTTTTTCTTGCGCCTCCATTTTGCCGTTGGAATTCCAGAGAAAAGTCAAAGTTTTCTTACAAATTCTTAATTTATATTTCTTTTCTTCTCTATTCTGATTTAGGATTAGATTTAGTATTATACTATGGAATTCAAAGATTTGTATATAAGATTCTAATCCCATGAATATTCTTATATATGTATATACATATATATATTAACAAGAATTAGAGAACGTTTTGTACAAAGTATTGCATCCAAAAGCAAATACTATTCAGATTTCTACTATTTTATCCTTCTTAGCACTATGAGTGGAAATGACATCAGTTTGCTATTTTCTATATTCTGTAGTGTAGAATTGGATCTATATGCATAAAGGAATCTAAACTAAAATATAATATTAAACATCCTCCAAATTCCATATATTTTAATTATTCGTGGATATGTTCAATCAAGTTATATTTGGGTTTTAGGTTGTTGTAATAATAAAAGACGAAAATGGTTTGTTTGTATGATTTTCTATATTGTTTGGATCTTCTATGTTGGTTGTATTCTTTTTTATTCTATATTTATTATAAATTCACACTTTTGATTTGTGGGTAAAAGACTAAGTTTTGGATAGTTGCAAACTCCATAGGTTTGAATCCTTATTTCTCAAAATAGCGGAATTGAACGTATTATTTACTATATGTCTTAATATTAATGCTTTGCGTAAAAACAATCATAAGAAAAGGAATCTATTCAAAATAGAAGTTATAAATGTATATAATTAACCATATGTCCATCTTTTATTATTTTAATAACCAAGTCAAAACATGGGTTGCAAGTTAATATGTTATTGTGATTGTTTTTCCCATTTTATTGTCATATGAACACTTATGTTATGGTTGAGGAGAAATATGGGAAAATGACTTGTATACCTTAAGAATTTAGGACAAATTGATACCATTTATCCGTAGTTTCACGTATCTTTCCATATTAATCCAGAGCTTGGATTATTTTTAGTTAATCCCATGTATTAGGGGTCCCTTCCCATATTTATCCCATTTACCTATTAACCCGTTTGGCCAGTTTCACGTGTCTTCCTTTATTGACACCATTAGTCCAAAGTTTCACGTGTCTTCCCATATTAATCCAAAGTTTCATGTGTATTCGGGTATATTGACACCATTAATCCGAAGTTTCACGTGTCTTACCATATTAATCCAAATTTTCACGTGTATTTTGGAAACTTAAAAGCTTGAAAACGGCAAAACATGTTAATAGGTAAATAGTATCAATATGGGAAGGGATGCCAAATACTTGGTATTAATTAAAAATAACCTAAACTCTGCATTAATATGGGAAGACACGTGAACGTTCGGATTAATGGTGTCAATTTGTCTAAGAATTTAATAGGATTGACATTTCAAATACGTGGTAAGGACGTTAATCCTATTCGCTTAATTTATGTACATATATATAACGTAATCAACGTATATTAATACGTATTAAGTGCGCAATAAATACGATTAAATTAGGAATAGAATTTGAGTGTCCCCATAGGAATTTGTGTGTTTGTATGTGTGTGTGTTAAAGACTTAATTAATATTAATGACACATAGACATGAGGTTAACTGTTACTTGTAGTAGAAGTCTGTCCGGAACCGACCGACATACCTAGTGTCTACAAGTGAACCTGGTTAATGTAAGAGGTTTAGGTGCCATGAGCCATTATAATTAGTACGCTATGATGCGAGATTAGGCCCTACTTATAGTAGAATTCTAACCGGAACCGCCCGACAAGTCCAACATCTACAAGTAGTAGGGCCGATACATACATACATACATATATATATATATATATCTGTGTGTGTGTGTGTGTTGTGTGTGCGAAGTAGGCTTACGTAGGAAAAAGGTATTAAGTGGCTAACCTATCTCTTATTGGGTATTAAGTGGTTAGGACTAGGTTTGTTCTTAAGGTTTACTCATTGGTTCAGAACCCAAGTCATTGGGCCTTCCCTTTGAGAAGTAAATGGTTGTTGGGTCCGCCTTTCTCCAATAAGGTATTAAATGGTCCTTGTAGACAATAACGTGTATAGGGTAATTATCCAAGTAATGCTCGCTTCTTATTTAGGAGGCTAGTGAGGGCTGACCTAGGGATGGATTATGTATACATGGCCTAAGGAACCACAGTCTAAGGGAAGTATTAAGTGGCTAGGAGTTCACCCGTAGGGACAGCTAGACAGTAACAAGATGGTTCATCAGGGTTTTCTTCTTATAAGAAGTTGTGTTCCTGACACACAACCTTGTATTAAATAGTCGTTACTATTTCTCTCCCTACAAGAGTGTTATGACTTATAATTTATTAACATTAGAACATGGTCTTAAGTGGCATGGGGTCTGCCATTGGGTATTAAGTGACTAGAGAGGTGTTCGCCCTAAATAAATATGGTATTAAGTGATCGTAGGAAGATGTCTGCCCTTAATTCTTTTCTGGGGTATTAAGTGACTTTAGGGACATCCGTCTTATATGTTTGCCTTGTGTGTATGATTTTTTGCGTAGATGTATCAGGAAGAAATTATACTACCAAATATTAAGGATATTTACTCCTGAAATCTTATGTGAATTTCATTCACTAGAACTTTATGTTCTGACTTCCCACCTCTTAACATATAAACAAGACAGTAGATGGGAACGCTTGGATTAGTGATACCTTGGCGATATAGCCTACTGACGGAGGATCCATAGCTATTAGGCATTATGAAAATATTATTATATTAGGATAATTAATGTTGATGTACCTATTATTACATGGGACTCGTTGTAACCAACATTTATGATGGTTTTAATTAAAGGTACATCTATTTTGAGTTATTATATTTTATGCCTTTCGTTGTGTGAGTTTTGCTTTTGTTTTAGTATCCTCTGTTATACTATTATACCATTTCCTTATAGGAACCAATAATCCATTTAAAATGGCTCTAAGTTTCGATTGACCTTTTTGGTCGAAATTTAGGCCCATTTTAAGCGTGTTGTTATAGTTTATTTCCTTTTTCATTTCTTTGACAATTACCCATGATCTGACTTTCAGTTAACATGCTAACATCTTGGTGATAGATAAACACTAAATGATAACATGTATATAAATACTAACATCAACTTTGAATTTTCCATCAGGAAAAATGGCAGCGTGTTAATTGTTTATTCTGATTTCCATGTTAAAACTATAAGTGTAACTGAATTTCCATGATCTGACTTCCTAGGTAGAAACTCTACCTACAACTCATCTCCAAATAGACCTTACTCATTCTCTTCACTTTAAAATTCATTTCCACTAACCATTCTCCATAATGTAAGTGCTATTCTTCACATTATTTCCAAATTCTTTGAAGCTACATTGCTTCTCTTACAACTAAAGCTTCCATCCCAGAACCGATGTTAATCACCAGTACTATGAATCGCAATCGGCTTGGATTTAAACGCCTTTGCTAATTATAAAATGAATTCGAGTTTGCCAATGGTAGAAACTTTAGGCCTCTAAGTCAATAGTACCCTAAATCCTCAGTATAAATACAGAGCGACATCTTGAAAGTCCTAGGCTGGTGATTTCCTTCTGATAACGATTGATATTATTTCTAATGTTGCAACCCAAAATGAATTCGAATTTATTAGTAAATCCACAAATTCCAAATATGGTTTTAGAACACTTCAACCTTTTTTTAAATTTGATTTTTTTTCCTGTCTCTCCCTTCATGTTATTATAACTGTTTTCATTAGTTAAAAATAACTGAAATAAAGCATTCTAGTTAAATTTGAAGATCAAAATAAATAAATAAACACTCATTTTGGATGAAAGCATAACCTAACCGAATTATTCAACTCAACAAAAAAAATCAATACAAAATGCACAAGCAATACAATTGAACTTGTCCACTACATAAAAAAATATCTGTAACCCTCTTTCGTGTAGTTGTGATCTGTACATGTATATCCAATATCACTCAAAAAGTAAAACCTAGTTACTATTAATTTTTGCAAAAAGTTGTCAATCAATAGAAAAAAAAATTATCATATTGTACACGTATGCACATAGACCACTGAACTACCCTTGTATGTCCAATTACCAGTTATACCTTCTTTCTTTCCATTAATTCCTTTTCATTTACAGTACTCTTGTCTTAGTTCATCTTGATTAACAAAATCTATGAATCATAGGTAAAGAACTTAAACACTCTTGCTTTTTACTGTACTGATGATATCTACATAAAGGAAAAACTTTGGTGAAAAAAGCTTATATGGTATATATGTAAAGATCAAGATGAAACCCTTCCTGTTAATGTAAATGTTAGCATGTTAACTAAAAGTTGGATTATGAAAACTCACTTTACTCTTATCGTACTAACATCAATTATAGGTAGAAACTAAATTTCCCATCAATACTATAAAACAAAATTCACATTACTCTTATAGTACTAGCATCAGTTTCCTACTTAAAAAGGCACTAAGCAGTTGCTGCACATTGATTAAAGAAAGGAAAATAACATAGGGTAGATCACTTACAGTTGTAATATAAACAATCCATGCTAAAGCCAATTCAAATAAAAATCAAAATCGAATTGCATAGTCTATTCAAATCAAGCTTACAGTGATAATTACATAGGCTAGATCGCTTACAGTTGCATTAAGTTATAATTACAACCCATGCTAAAGTAAATTCAAATAAAAATTGAATTAAAACTAGGGTTTTGTACCTTATAATTGAAAAAGGTGGCCGAAATCTAAATCCCCGAACAGGCGAGAGACAATTTGGAAAAAGTTTTGGTTTAATTTTTTTTCCTATAGGAGTTCGAAAGTTGTTAAGGAAGGAAGCGGTTCAATGAAATTAGAGCTTGGACATAGAGTAAAAGGAAAGTAATTAGGATGGAGAGCATAAAATAATTTCAAATTGCATGGTTAGTGGGAACTGAGTTGAGAGCCGATGCAAAAATAATATTTGCACCGATTTCACATATAACTAGTGCAAATAAAGGTATTTGATTCTTCTTACTTATACCGTTTTTCAATTAAAATCAGAGCAATTTATTTTTCCCCTATCCTATTGTTTTTCCGTACCAACTACACTAGTTGTTATCCTAGAACCGGAGCAAAAAATCGTATTTACTTCGATTGTTGACCCAACCAGTGCAAATTAGGAGAAGAAACATATATGATTTGTAGTAGTGAAAGAAGAAGCATGCCACATTTGATGTTGGAAGACCTAGAGCTATAGAGTTTCTGGAGTATGTTCATTCTTATATGTGGATACCCACCCCAATTGCATCTTTTGGTGGAGCCAGTTTCTTCGCATTATTTGTTGAAGACTTTTCACGGAAGATCTGGGTCCATTTCATGAAGACTAGATCCAAAATATTTTCCCAATTTCAGAAGTAGAAGACCTCAGTTGAAAAGAAGTCAGAAAAGCTATTGAGAGTTCTTAGAGTTAGCAATAGTAGTGACTTTGTGTAATAAGAATTCACTAACTATTATGCGCTCGAGCATGTATTTAGAGATTTTTCTACTAAGTGGCATTCTTTTGGAGTATTAGAGAGCATATGTCGGATATTATGGGAAAGATCTATGAGCTTGAGACTGATTACTAGTCTAGAAGAGGGATTTTTTGTAGAAATGACATCTATGACAGTATTTCTCATCAACCGTATACCTCATGTTGCCATAGACATGAAGAAGTATGGAAAAGAGAGTCTATTGACTATTCGTTCATTAAAATGTTTGGTTGTTCATCTTATTTAGAAGATGAGATACATGATCAGTTGAAGCCTAGAGGAAGCAAGCACATTTTGTTAGGGTACGGGAAGGAATAAATAAGTATAGGTTGTGTTGAAAAACAACTAAGAGAATTATGACTAGTAGGCGTGTATTATTTGATGAGAGGTCTTTATTGAAAGTGGAGCCTCTATCAAGTGATGATGTTTGGAGGCATAAAATTTCGAAATATGTTTGAAGTCATCATTTTATCTCCATATTTGGAGAGAAAATGGTATTTTCGATAGTACCATGGTTGATGAGAAGATTTCATATATTCATACTCCAAGTGGAGCTCAATCGCAGTTAAGGCCTTTTGCATCTGGTTATCTTTCTTGTGAGCATAGTAGAGGTGATAATTTAGCTTCTAATGCTATTTGTTTTGCGAAGCTTGGTGTTGAGTTTGATAAGGTAGACTTGGTGAAGTTGAGTAAAATTCTTAAGAAGGAGGTTAAAGTAGATAATATTGAATATGTCCTCACTCAATCTAGGATGGAGAAGGTGAAGCGCGCTATGAAGTCTCCATTAGTCTCTCAGATTTTTGTATCTACAAGTTTGTCTCTTACATCTGTTTTTTTGAAGACTTTTTGGTATTTTCTTATATGTACTGTGTTTGTCGATGTGTATACTATCTTTCTTTTGCTTGGGAAAGATTTGGAAGCTATTTTTGGATAATGTTGCCCAAAGTATTTCGCATTGAGCTTGATGGTGTAGACCCAACAATTTATTAAGATTTGGAAATATTTGAATCAAGATGGTGTGTTGAATTTATGTGATTCAAATATTTGTTTAAGAGAGATAGAAAATAATTAATTGATTCATTAAATCGATTATGCTATATGTGGAAATATTTGAGATGATTTTTGCAAGGGAACAAATTGTTTACATAATCAATTAATCGATCAATGGATTTATGAATGAGGAAAGAAGTATATTTATAAATTTATTGAATTTGTAATATGAAGAAATAAATGATTAGGCTTGGAGAATCAAGCAAGGGAGGAAATTAATGGAAACCAAGATCTACACTTTCTATTTACGCTACAATTAAATCATGGACATTTGGAAAGGTTTCAAGACAATCAGGAAATTATTTCTCTTCATCTCCAAGCAACCTTTCATCCTGAAGCCTATTTAAATGAAAGAAGTTCATCTTAATGTTAGTGGGGTGTGAATGTGAGAGAGATTCCACCATTATCCTCTTCTTCATTGAATCCTAATTTCTATGATCAATCAATTAGAGGTTTTGAGTGCATACTGGTCTTAGCTGATGATTATTCAATTTGTAATTATAGGTTAGTCTCTACGTTTAGTACCTATAATTTTGTAATTTCTCTCTTGTCTTCTCTTATTTTACTCTCTTAAGTGGAATAAACAAACTTTGTTGGGTTCGTGGATGTAGGCATAGCCGAACCTCGTAAAATCTTTGTGTCTTCATCTCTTTTTTTATTTTGTTTTGTTTGGTGATTATTTTTCATTGAGTTGGCAGCTGATAATTAATCAACAAGCTAGATCCTCTTTTTTATATTGCTCCTGCGCCTTTTGTATTCCGCTATGAAGTTTTGAAATTTGTATAAAACAAATCTATATTTTGCACAATAGGTTGGTATTGGAGAAATTTGTGCAATTATTCGCACAACAGATTGGTACCAGAGCAAGCTGTCTTGTTCAGGATTAGTTACCAATGGTATCAAAGCAAGGCGATTTGTTTAAATTGTGCATCAATGGTTTAAAGAAAGGGAAGCAAATATGGTGGTACTATTTGGAGAAAAGAGATACTTTCGTAGAGAAGATTATGTTGATAGAGAAAAGCGTTTCGATCCTGGAACTTTGACGTGATAAGGAGTTTAGTATGTTTAAGAGACCATTAGATTTGGGAATTATAACTGCTCCACAATTTACGGCAAATGTGCGAGTCTTATGTTAATTTTCAAGGGAAATCTGGAAGATTGCAAAAGGAGATAATGATTTCTTTTGGTGCAACATATTTGTAGTCCACTTAGCTCTTCGAGTATGAGGGTGGTGCTCATAATACTGAATATTTCAGTTGATGTAGCTGATTTTGGGGAAGGATTTTGATGCGGTTGAGCCTTGTCTGTAACACCCCACCTCCGCTAGGGTCACTCACAAAGGGAATGCACTAATTTTGGAGGAGCGTTATCGAGGTAAACAAACACAGAAATATTACAAGATAGAACATAAATAAAACAGCGGAAGAATCAAAAGAAAATTTTCGTTACTTTCAAGAAGAGTCAAAACCTTTTACATCAAATATCCAAGGTCATTATTTTTCATCACAACAAATTCTGTCTTGCATAAAAAAAAGAAGCATAAACTTAAAACATCAAAAGTAGCTTGATTCCCCAAAGGTAGCAGAAAATGCAGCCATAGCATAGCTCAAGATCAAACCGTACATGAGCTGAACCGAAAGCAAGCGAAATCCAAGCTAAGTGCTAGAGTTTCCTCCCAGAGAACCTGGGGGAAATGAAAGAAAAAGAGGCAAAAGAAAACGGGTCAGTCATAAAGACTGGTAAGTCCAAGTGACTTTTAGCATAAAAACAGATAAAGGTAACGTGACATGTATAAACTGAAAGTAAACATATGGATGATGACTAGATGGGCAAGATAGACAAAGATAACATGATAAATCAAGTATAAATCAAGTATAGGATCACATATTCAAGGTTCGCTGCATCAACTGTACTAGTATCCCAAAAACCATGTCTTATATTAATCATGAAATGATTCCTTGGCCCAACATCATGAAATGACCCATTTCTAGGTCCAACGAAACGATCCACTAGTCGATCGGCTCCCTACAAGTTCTAGCTCGTCATGTGTCTATGTCATACGACCCAATCACGAATGTAGTTACCTGTGCTAGGTCCACCATAGGGTGTATCAAGCCCTAGGGTGCCAACCACCGACACGAATTAAGAATGCACAGATAAACCTACTGATGCCCAATGCCTGCTTTTTCAACTCCGGACCACGTGCACGACCATAGCCCGCTTGAACCTACACTGGCGCACCAACAAAGCCGTCGTTCTGGTCGCTTACAATCAGCCCAGTAATCGTGCCCTACCCTGCCTACTCCCAGGGTACCATGATACATCTAGTGGGTTACTGCTGAAACGGACCGCGTAACTAGGGTTTCCATCCAATAGGTTAAGTGTTGTCATTTAAATTCGTGACTTAACCCCCATCAGTCTAGCATGTCAAGTTGGTTAAGTGTTGTCATTCAAGTTCGTGACTTAACCCACCTACGAATCATGTATCAAGTTGGTTAAGTGTTGTCTTACATGTTCATGACTTAACCCTATCATGTGGCATTAATTCATTAATGCACCCCAACCTCTCATATCAGACCTGTTGTTGTGGTCACAGGATATGCCAGGTGGTTCCGGGCAGAATTAGAACACAACTCAGTCTGACCTCATGTTTTCATGTGCGATATGACCAACTACCCACATTGGATCCTATTGTTTGCAGTAACTGGATTTGTCGGGCGGTTCTGGGCAGAATTACACTGCAAACTCAACCCAACCTCGAGTTGGCTATTTTCAAGTTCATTCTAGTGTCATGTTATGTTCAAGATTCATGTCAAGTTCATGTCAAGTTTTCAAGGTAAGTTTCATACCAAGTTTCCTATAATTACCATTTTGTTTTCCCAACGTTACCCCGTCTAAATATTAGGCTAACGATCTTAGCCTAATTTCTCGTCTGCATGATTTTTGACATATGATATTAGGCTAAAAACTTAACCTAACTTAACGTACACAAAATTTGCATAAAGCGATTCATTAACATAAACATGTCATAGGTGTAAAGTTGACATTCTCGGCATAGTCAATATAAACACCATAGGTGTGAACTTGCAAAATAGTCAACATGAATATCATAGGTGTGAATCTTGCAACGTAGACTAAATCAACATACATATATAGACTAAATCAACTTACATATATGTGAACTTGCAAATCAATCACGAGCATATGAATAAGTGTGAACTTGAAATATGACATAGGTTTAACATATACACATAAACATGTAGATCTAACATTTAGTCACATATGTGATATGATTTTACAACCTAAAACTTGCATAACATGATAAACTACACAACTTGTCATAACGGGTTATACTTCAAGTTCCTATACATATGAATAGACTTATTCATTAATTCCCAATTCAACATGATAATAAAATAGAACCACAGACATATATCACTATCATTCAATAACATAATCAATCTATTTTCAAGGTATGACATAACTGAATAAATCGATTAAAACATCACAGGCATATAAATCTGATAACATTACGAACATAAAAAGGTTTGAATACTAATCTAGATTCAAGAACATGGATAGATCTAACTTAAATAGAAAAATCCCCAAAATCAAGATCCAAGGACAAATAAAGAAAATAGGTCTGAATTGAAAATCAAGCTTAGATCCAATTTCATAGTCATAATCCTAGGCAATGAATCATAGGTGATTAACCACAATTGTCCTTGTCATAGTCATAGGCAATAGTCTTATTGTTCATAGTCATAGGCAGTCTTATGTTCACCGTCATAGTCATAGGCATAGTCTTATTAGTCATAGTCAGTCTTATGTTCACCGTCATAGTCGTAGGCATAGTCTTATGTTCACCGTCATAGTCATAGGCTTATTAGTCATAGTCAGTCTTATGTTCACCATCATAGTCATAGGCATAGTCTTATGTCATTAACAATAGTTTCAACGTCGTAGGCAATATTCCCAATAGTCAAGATCCAAGAAGAAACCAAGAATAGATATGAATCATACATAAATCACTTCCAAATTATACCATGTACATATTAGATTTATTGTTTTTATCTAAAAGTAACTGGAACTTACATATCGTGGTCTAAGAAAGATGTAGAAGTCGAATCTATAAACTAGTCATCGAATTGTTGAATCGTTGAATCTTGCTTTGATTGTAGAAGCAAGTCCCCAATTCCTAGCCGTAGTCTTTAAGAAATAATCTTCGCATTTTATTTTTAATTTAATTTAATTAAGGTGGAGGCAGCATAACATTGCAATGGTTTGGTGTGGAGAGAAAGCTAGGTTTAGGGATGTTTAAAAAGGAGAATAGGGTAATTTAGAGCCTTTAGATTAGTCCAGAAGTCATCAGAACCACCCAGCTCAAAGAAAGGTCATCCAGCCACTCAGAAGAAGACACGTCATCACAGAACACTCCAGAATTCTGTGCTGGATCGGTATGGGCGCAATTGGCAGGTGCGCCAGTGTATTTTTGTACTGGCGCACTTCACAAGTGCGCAAGTGTATTCTGGCCTGTTTCCGGTTTTTCTGCCTAACTTCGTTCATCCATATCTTCTTCATACTATATCCGTTTTACGCAAACTCGGACTCTATCTCAAGCAGAATTTCAAGACAAACGCAATGGCGCAACCCATTTCCCTTGATTCTTATTTTAAAAATTAATTCAGCCTTGATTTATGGTTTTAACATGTTATTAAAATTCGGGTTGTTACATTCTCCCCTCCTTAAAGGATTTCGTCCCCGAAATCTTCAAGTTAAGAAGAATGCATCCTATCAATCAATCAACCATCTACTCAACCATCATCCACAAGCAACCATTGTCCTTAAAAGATTTCTAATGCTATATGAACATATGCAGAAAGTGTGTGTATATGTTCCTTATCTAATGCAAATGATCAGGCCTGATTGATCTTCTTAATGCAAAATATGTTTAGTGCCATGAATCCAACATGTATGCAAATAGTCCTAGCCACATAAACACTATATGTGTGCACAAACATCCATCCATATGCAACATCCACATGATAACACATTCAATTTCACCCATAAACAAGTATAAACACTCATGCATATGCAATAGGAAAATGTGTCTGAGCTGATCTAGTGCCTACTGTGTGTTATGCAACCACGAGCAACCACTTGCGACCACTTGCAACCATTTGCAAACATCAACCATAACATGTTTCAATCACATGTTTACATCCAAAAGGGTTCTACCTAAGGTTCTCAAGATAGTATTGAGAAGATAAGCAAGATAAAACAAAGCATCTAGGAGAAGAAGTTAAAGATGTACCCCCTGAAGGTCCTGCTTGCGGGGCTTGTCCTTGCTTCTTAATGCAGTTCTTGCTGATATGTCCAGTTTCACCACACTGGAAACATGCTCCCATCTTCATCTTCTTCTTTCTACAATCCTGGACTATATGCCCCTCAATACCACAGAAGTGGCATTCTCTTTTCTCGCGTGTCTTGTTATCATTGTTGTTGTTGTTCTCGCCTTGGAAGTCTTTCTTCTCGTTCTGATCATCTGCCTTAACTTCTTTCTTATCACTCATATCTTTCCTATGCAACAAGCCTCGCGGAAACTATCTCCATCGTACGGAAAACCCTCTACAAAGCTAGAAAGAAGATTAGCCGCAGGTAAAAACTGTTGCGACTACAGATGGAGAAAAGAAAGGAAAAGAGATTCAAACGAGGAAACAAAGGATAGTGCTAATGGCTTTTGGGGAATAGCCTTTAAATGAAACAAGACTTTTCTTGAAAAATGCTTCTTTGTAAACGGTTTTGAAAATAGTTTTAGAAGGTTTTCTAAAAACTTTTGCCCAGTTTGGTAACCTTCTGCTCTGATACCAAATGTAACACCCCACCTCTGCTAGGGTCACTCACAAAGGGAATGCACTAATTTTGGAGGAGCGTTATCGAGGTAAACAAACACAGAAATATTACAAGACAGAACATAGATAAAACAGCAGAAGAATCAAAAGAAAATTTTCATTACTTTCAAGAAGAGTCAAAATCTTTTACATCAAATAGCCAAGGTCATTATTTTTCATCACAACAAATTCTGTCTTGCATAAAAAAGAAGAAGCATAAACTTAAAACATCAAAAGTAGCTTGATTCCCCAAAGGTAGCAGAAAATGCAGCAATAGCATAGCTCAAGATCAAACCGTACATGAGCTGAATCGAAAGCAAGCGAAATCCAAGCTAAGTGCTAGAGTTTCCTCCCTGAGAACCTGGGGGGAAATGAAAGAAAAAGAGGCAAAAGAAAACGGGTCAGTCATAAAGACTGGTAAGTCCAAGTGACTTTCAGCATAAAAACAGATAAAGGTAACATGACATGTATAAACTGAAAGTAAACATACGGATGATGACTAGATGGGCAAGATAAACTAAGATAACATGATAAATCAAGTATAAATCAAGTATAGGATCACGTATACAAGTTTTGCTGCATCAACTGTACTAGAATCCCAAAACCCATGTCTTATATTAATCATGAAATGATTCTTTGGCCCAACATCATGAAATGACCCATTTCTAGGTCCAACGAAACGATCCACCAGTCGATCGGCTCCCTACAAGTTCTAGCTCGTCATGTGACTGTGTCATACGGCCCTATCACGAATGTAGTTACCTGTGCTAGGTCCACCATAGGGCGTATCAAGCCCTAGGGTGCCAACCACCGACACGAATCAAGAATGCACAGATAAACCTACTGATGCCCAATGCCTGCTTTTTCAACTCCGGACCACGTGCACGGCCATAGCCCGCCTGAACCTACACTGGCGCACCAACACAGCCGTCGTTCTGGTCGCTTACAATCAGCCCAGTAATCGTGCCTTACCCTGCGTAGTCCCAGGGTACCATGATACATCTAGTGGGTTACTGCTGAAACGGACCGCGTAACTAGGGTTTCCGTCCAATAGGTTAAGTGTTGTCATTTAAATTCGTGACTTAACCCCCATCAGTCTAGCATGTCAAGTTGGTTAAGCGTTGTCATTCAAGTTCAGGACTTAACCCACCTACGAATCATGTATCAAGTTGGTTAAGTGTTGTCTTACATGTTCATGACTTAACCCTATCATGTGGCATTAATTCATTAATGCACCCCAACCTCTCACATCAGACCTGATGTTGTGGTCACTGGATATGCCGGGTGGTTCCGGGCAGAATTACACCTCAACTCAGTCTGACCGCGGGTTTTCAAGTGTGATATGACCAACTACCTACGTTGGATCCTATTGTTTGCAGTAACTAGATTTGCCAGGCGGTTCCGGGCAGAATTACACTGCAAACTCAACCCAACCTCGAGTTGGCCATTTTCAAGTTCATTCTAGTGTCATGTCCATGTTCAAGATTCATGTCATGTTTGTGTCAAGTTTTCAAGGTAAGTTTCATACCACGTTTCCTATAATTACCAATTTTTTTCCCAACGTTACCCCGTCTAAATGTTAGGCTAACAATCTTAGCCTAATTTCTCGTCCGCATGATTTTTGACATATGATATTAGGCTAAAAACTTAGCCTAACTTAACGTACACAAAATTTGCATAAAGCAATTCATTAACATAAACATGTCATTGGTGTAAACTTGACATTCTCGGCATAGTCAATATAAACACCATAGGTGTGAACCTGCAAAATAGTCAACATGAATATCATAGGTGTGAATCTTGCAACGTAGACTAAATCAACATACATATATAGATTAAATCAACTTACATATATGTGAACTTGCAAATCAATCACGAGCATATGAATAAGTGTGAACTTGAAATATGACATAGGTTTAACATATACACATAAACATGTAGATCTAACATTTAGTCACATATGTGATATGATTTTACAACCTAAAACTTGCATAACATGGTAAACTACACAACTTGTCATAACGGGTTATACTTCAAGTTCCTATACATATGAATAGACTTATTCATTAATTCCCAATTCAACATGATAACAAAATAGAACCACAGGCATAGATCACTATCATTTAATAACATAATCAATCTATTTTCAAGGTATGACATAACCGAATAAATTGATTAAAACATCACAGGCATATAAATCTGATAACATTACGAACATAAAAAGGTTTGAATACTAATCTAGATTCAAGAACATGGATAGATCTAACTTAAATAGAAAAATCCCCAAAATCAAGATCCAAGGACAAATAAAGAAAATAGGTCTGAATAGAAAATCAAGCTTAGATCAAATTTCATAGTCATAATCCTAGGCAATGAATCATAGGTGATTAACCACAATTGTCCCTGTCATAGTCATAGGCAATAGTCTTATTGTTCATAGTCATAGGCAGTCTTATGTTCACCGCCATAGTCATAGGCATAGTCTTATTAGTCATAGTCAGTCTTATGTTCACCGTCATAGTCATAGGCATAGTCTTATGTTCACCGTCATAGTCATAGGCTTATTAGTCATAGTTAGTCTTATTTTCACCGTCATAGTCATAGGCATAGTCTTATGTCATTAACAATAGTTTCAACGTCGTAGGCAATATTCCCAATAGTCAAGATCCAAGAAGAAACCAAGAATAGATATGAATCATACATAAATCACTTCCAAATTATACCATGCACATATTAGATTTAAAGTTTTTATCTAAAAGTAAATGGAACTTACAGATCATGGTCTAAGAAAGATGTAGAAGTCGAATCTATAAACTAGTCGTCGAATTGTTGAATCGTTGAATCTTGCTTTGATTGTAGAAGCAAATCCCCAATTCCTAGCCGTAGTCTTCAAGAAATAATGTTCGCATTTTATTTTTAATTTAATTTAATTAAGGTGGAGGTAGCATAACATTGCAGTGGTTTGGTGTGGAGAGAAAGCTAGGTTTAGGGGTGTTTAAATAGGAGAATAGGGTAATTTAGAGCCTTCAGATCAGTCCAGAAGTCATCAGAACCACACAGCTCGAAGACAGGTCATCCAGCCACTCAGAAGAAGACATGTCATCATTGAACACTCCAGAATTCTGTGCTGGATCGGTATGGGCGCACTTAGCAGGTGCGCCAGTGTATTTTTGTACTGGCGCACTTCACAAGTGCGCCAGTGTATTCTGGCCTGTTTCCGGTTTTTCTGCCTAACTTCGTTCGTCCATATCTTCTTCATACGATATCCGTTTTACACAAACTCGGACTCTATCTCAAGCAGAATTTCGAGACGAACACAATGGAGCAACCGGTTTCTCTTGATTCTTATTTTGAAAATTAATTCTGCCTTGATTTATGGTTTTAACATGTTATTAACATTCAGGTTGTTACATTGTCAACTTATGATGTCACCTTGGAAGTTCAATAGAGCTGATTTTGGCAGATTTGGTGTCGTTATGATACATCATCAATTTTGTGATGTCGCTTTAAAGGAATTATGCAAATCACGTATGGACATTTGGAATACCGTGAAATTTCAAGGTAGCTTTGAATTTGTTGGTTTGCAAATTGGTCCATTCGACGGTGCCTCGTGTAACAACCCATATTTTACGTATCGACCTATCATAAAGTAATTATATTTTATTCCATAGTGGTCAGATCATTCTTAAATTTTAATATGTTGTTCATGGGGATGTGAGACATGTCCATGATTTTTACCGAATTCAATCATGACCATTTTGCCCTTAAGTTTACTGTTTGAGCCATAGCTTTTGATAGGGATAAAATCAGGTTCTGAGATCGATTCCTTTGGATTAGAATGGTGGTTTACAATTCCATAGAGTGGTCACATGAAGGATTTGGTTCAGCGGTTTGGGAGAATCACTGTTTTAAGTTTGAGCTGCTGGTTGGGCAGACTGGTCAGCAGCTAATGGGCTAATTAGCTGAAGCCCATTAGACTTATGACCAGCAGATATAAATAGAGGGACTTGGGGAGAGAACTAGGATTACTCTCTTTATTCTAGACTTTAGGTTGGACGTCTGTGATTCTCCAGTTTAACCTAAAGCCCGATTTATCCATTCTTTTCAATCAAATTCATTGTAGATTGCATCTAGAAGATAGATCATCATCAGGGAAGAGTAGATCGTAGTTAAAGAAGATTAGATCACATCAAATTGCATCGAATTCAAGGGGTTTCAGCATTGTCCAGATCTGATCTCATTGAATCTGCATCAAATTAAGGATTATGTGAGTGACAGATATCTCTCACATGGAAACTACGGATTATATGGGTAAATTATGATCATATTCATATGTTTTATGTTATAATAAACTTAGATTTGATCATATATGTTTAATTCAGATATAGAAACCTTAGGAAAACATTATTTGATCATATTAACTGGATAATTGTTAGATTAATCATGTTTATTCATATGTTTAGATCCAAATCATTCTAGATCTCATAATTGTCATATGTTTATGTTTTAATTGTAATTCGTTCATGTTTGTATGATCATGTATTGCTGAATTGTTGTTATTTTTGATAGAACTGATTGTGTTTATGTTAGATTGTCTATTGTAGAATCATAGGAATAAAGAACAGAGCAAATCAGAGGTTCAGATGATCAAATTCAGACAAAAATTGGCAGAGGCGCTTTGGAAGATGGTGGAATGGAGCACAAAAATTTTGGTACACAAACTCAGTAAGTGTTTAGGTCGGCACCGACCCATGTGGGTGGCTTGTGTAAAGACGAATCTTTGAGGTGTGGCATTGTAGTGATGAGTATAGGCCATGTGAAAATTTTTGTGACATTCTAAATTGATTTGGGATGGGTCAAAGGTTAATTTTTCGAGATATGAATGGACTGGTAGAAGCTTCAACATGAACATCAAAACGATTGGAGAATAGGTCGGGGGATGTACTCGAGGTGATGAAGGACCGGAGCATGACACTTAGCCAAAATTGACTAAGTGTATGGGTTTGCACCGACCCATAGGGAAAGGTCATATGGGTGTAAATTTTTTGGGGCTTGGTTGTCTTGGCTTCCTGAAGTTGCTGGTGAAGTTTGGGTCGAAATGGACTTCAGATCATTGATGCGCAACTCAACATGGATGGTGCTTCGATTGGAAACTCGCATTGGAGTGGTCAGAGCCGGATCAATGTAAAACTGAGCGTGATTCGATATACGATCCAATACAATGTTGGATTGGCAGAATGTGAGTCAATCATGGATGATAATGGAACGACTCGAGAAATGGATTGAGCCGCCGAGATGAAAGGCTTGACAGATTTGATATGCCAAGGAATCGTTGGTTATTGATATATTGGATGTCATGGATGTTATGGTTGATTCTATGTGCCTTCTTCTCTATTTTATCTGGGTAGGCTATCATCGTAAGTTATCGAAGATAAGCGGAATCCGGGTTGTCCTTCCCTATTTCTGATATGACATGTGATGGATGATTTTCACATGTTAACTTGATGGTTGCTGGGCAGAACTGATAGTTGATACGCCTGTACTCATATTATCTTGTGTAACTATTGTTTGTTATTTTATCTCTTACTAAGACTGTTGTCTGACTCAAGGTTTTACGTTTCCTTCTTATTACCTTGGATTGTTCACCAATTTGATGGTGGGTAAACTGAGTAGCAGGTAGCAGGTTTGGTTTTGTGTTATGCGGTGACGTGCAGGTGGCTGACGTATTATTACTACCTATTATCTTGATACTTCTTTTCAATTTCCATGTATGTTGATGGTTATTGAGACTCTGAGAGCTGTAGTGAGGCATATTGTATTCAGAGATTCATGTACTCAGACATATTTTACTTGAAATTCTATGGTCTTAATGAAAATTTGATTCTTTGTTTAGTTGTACTTCGTTACATTATCCTATTGTATATTTTATTATTATGTACTATCCATGCTCTGTGAGTTATACGACACGTTGTTTTTCGAATTATTCTTCCTTGGTGATCGTTTGGTATCATCCTAGCACGTCATACAATGCACTTCTCCTTAGTTCTGTGCAGGAGGCACTGGGCGGTCGTCACACCACGGATTTGTTTTTTTCCAACAACTTGTGGTTCTACATGATGGTATGTGACAGAAGAGAGGTTTGTCTTATATATAGATATTTGGATTAGGCATTTTTGTTGTCAACCGGCTTTAGTTTCCGGCTCTGTATATCGATAACTAAGAGGATTTATTGGCCCTGTTTCGTATGAGATTACTTTGAAATCTACCTTATTTGAATTTTGGACATTAGCAACATTTTGTTGGCGGACCATGACGTAGTCTGAGGTCGTTAACAAGGTTTGATGTAGGGTAGCTTTGCTGGAAACCATTAGGTAAATATTTATTTTTGGTTTCTATCTCACTATGAGATTTTAACTTAAGGTAGAGTTCTTCTTAAGAGTTTTATGTTGAAAATAGAATTTAACTCGAGATGGGGTGTTATAGATATGTAATTTTGCATCAAGGTGGTGGTGATCCAAAATCATAGATGGTAACAAATATGAAAAAGGGAAAGTAATCACACATATTTTGCATAAATTATTGAATTGTATTTGCATGAGATGGCAAGGAAATAAATGCAGGGATTATTTTCTTTCATCTTTGCTAATGAAAGGACTTAGCAATTTACTTGCTATTTTTTGTGACATTTGTTACCTTAGCAATTTGCTTCCATTATTTCTTGTTATATCTTGGTAATCTGATTGATGACTCACATAGATTTCACTGGCTACATATTAAGGGTAGATTTTATTATAAACTCAATCTAGCATTCAGTCAGAGATCCGCAAATAGAGTATCTCTTCTTATTAACCCTAATTTAGGGTTTCAGTTATGTAAACTCTTACCTTGTAATATTTTGTATCTCACTCTTATGTAGAATAAAATTTCTCTCTTTTGGACTAGGCATACACTATTTTCTTGATGATAGTGGAACCAGTATAAATATTGTGTGTCTCTTTTCTTCTTTATAGTTATTTACTATTTACTTGAGTAATAGAATAACTGATGTTAGATTAATTGATGTTCAATTGGCAAATCTATATTCTGTTTATTGTTTTTCCGCATTTGTACAATTTTTGCACAACAGTTTTAAGTACCTAAAACACTTGTTTAATTACTTGACAATCATGTCATGAGTCCCTTTCAAAGTACCCTTAAGTATTCCTTACGTAAATGTAACAACCCAGACTTTTGGAACCAATTTAAAAAAAATATTTTAGAAATTTTAATGCATTTTGAATATTTAAAATGATTTATTTTATATAATAACAATTAAAAATTTATTTAAATCGAAGTTAGAACGAATATATTTATTTTAATTATAAAAGAAGTTAGAAATAGCGGGGTAGTTTGAAAATTCGATTTCAAATTTCAATTGAATGTACATGATTCAAAATAAATCAGATTTTGGTGAAATCAAAAATATTTGTATCGGTTTAATTATATATTTCTAACGGATCTGAAAAATTGAATTTTCATTGCGGGAATAAAAAGTTATGGCCAATTAATATTCAGAATAGTCACTATAGAATTTATATATATTTTAATATAAAAATATAACCATTTTGCAAATGACCTCTGTTTTCAATGAAACCACTTTGGTTGGATCCAGAATGTCAAATAATTGTTAGATTCCAATTTTCATAATTTTTGGATTTAATATGTGAGCATGGCAAAAGAATACTTGTTTTGTCAATTTCAGTTTGAATTAGATCGACTAGAAATTGACCATTTTTCAAACGGTATCCAAGTTCGAAGAAATTAATTTTGTTAAGACCGTATCGTCAAAACTAGCTAGATTTATTTTTCGAGAATTTTTGGAGTCCGTATATGGCCCTGGTAAATTAAAATGTAAGATCAAATTAAATAATTAAATATTTTATATTTTAAATTAAAGAAAAGTGGGTTGAGACGATCAAAAGGGCTGATGGGACCTAGTCCATTGTGTCCGAAATAGGGGTATTTGACTAGGGGCAACATTCGTTGGGCTGGATTTGGAGTTATTAGGAATTAACGGGTATTTTTGTATATAAGAGAATTTAAATAATATTATATTATAAATATTGGATAACAAAACCCTAATTCCCATTATATTAGCCGCTGCCTTTCTTTCTTGTATGGCCAGAAACGCTCAATTGATTCTCTTCAATTTTCATGAAATCTACACACTAATTCAACCAACTCATATAACAAAAATCGAAGAGATGGTCATGATCTCGAAAATGAACGGTTATGATCGTCTATTTTGTAGCGGATGGAGAGAATTCAAGCCTCAAAGTCGCCGGTTTCAGGTTTGAATTCCGACAAGAGGGAGCACTCGAGTGGGACCCGGTCGTCGGCGCTAGTAGCTGATGTGGAGGCTCTTCGTGTGGAGATATCTGATCATCGACCGGTGCCTTGGTGATCGAACGGTTTAGAACCCTATTTCTTGGATTGGGTTCGATGTCTCGCATAGGGAATGGAAGAAGACGACGACCACTTTTTTGTGAAGGGGTAATTTGGGAAATTATTTGAAAATTAAATAGTTAATTATTGTGTTAATGTAATCAAAAGTTTAAAACAGCGTAACTTCATCAAATAGAATCAAAATTCAGTGAAATTATATCCGTTGGAATCGCAGAAAGGGGAGCTACAACATGAAATTGACCAGAATCAAAATGGAGCTATCTACAAATTCAGAAGGAATAAAAACATTGTTGAGATTTCTCTATTTAAAATAAATAAATAAATATATATATATATACATATTTAAATTGATCGTGATTGTGATATTAAGTATATAAAACACATATATGCGGTGTATAAAATTTAGATTGATTGATTGATTGTGGTTGTGATGATTTGTTGAACTATGTTCATGTTAAATAAAAATGTCATTTGGTTAGAATATGCTTTTGTTAAATAAAAGTGTCATTTGGTTAGAACATGTTTTGTTAAATAAAATTATCATTTTTATTTGTTTTGTTGAAATAGAATTGTCAACAAAATAAAAGACATCATTTTTATTTGTTTTGTTGAAATAGGATTGTCAACAAAATAAAAGTCATCATTTTTATTTGTTTTGTTGAAATAGAATTGTCAATAAATTAAAATTATCATTTTTATTAGTTTTTTTTGAAATAGAATTGCCAAAAAAATAAAAGTTATCATTTTTATTTGTTTTGTTGAAATAGAATTGTCATACAAATAAAAAAAATCATTTTTATTTGTTATATTGAAAATAGATTTGCATACAAATAAAAATATCATTATTATTTGTTATATTAAAAATAGATTTGTACACAAATAAAAATATCATTTTTTATTTGTCATATTAATGTAGTAATTGCATACACATAAAAAAAATATCATTTTCATGTGTCATGTTAAAAATAGATTTGTATAAAAATAAAAATATCATTTTAAATTTCATGTTAATATAGAATTTGTGTACACATAAAATTGATTCTTTTTATTTGATATTAGAAATGTAGAAGATATGTATGAATATTTTTATTTGTCATATACGGACATAGAATTGTTGAAAATAAAAATTATTTTTTTTATTTGTCATTAGCAACATAAAAATGTTATGAAAATAAAAATTATCTTTTCATTTGTCATTTTATGTTTTGTTTATTCAAAACATTATTAGTTACATGTAGTAGAAAATATATCATTTGTCATTTAATGTTTTGTTTATCCAAAACATTATAAGTTACATGTAGTAGAAAAAGAATCATTTGTCATTATATGTTTTGTCCATTGAAAAACATTATCACTTGCATGTTAGCAATATTTGAAAATTGATCATATGTTAAAGAAATGATTTTGGTTAGATTAAAACATTATCATTATTATGTTAGCTAAGTTAGAACAATAATCATATGTTGAAAACATGTTTTGTGAAATAAAAGTGTCATTTATTTAGAATAATGTTTTATGAAATTAAAATGTAATTTATTTAGAATAATGTTTTGTGAAATAAAATGTCATCTTGTTAGAATACATTTTGTTAAATAAAGGATTACATGTTAGAATATATGTTTCGTTAGACAAAATGTCACCTGTATCATGTTAGACAAGAGTAAAAATAATTACTTATTAAAATATATGTTTTGTTGAAATTAAATTATAAATATTTATTTATAATTTAAACAGTGAAAATTCATTAAATAGAAAATAATTCAAACCAAATTATAATTGGTTAAATTTACTAACTAATGATGTGTTTAAATAAACTGTTGTTGTCTGGAAACCCCACACGGGTATTGGGATGATATTTGACATACACTAGTCCCAATATTTAGTTATATGTCAATCGATGGATTGACAATCTATGATGAGCGTTATTTATTTATTTTAATGCTCACACAGTTGTAAATTTCACTCTGGATGTGAATGGATTGTTTAATGATATTTATCATTATTGTTATATACATGCAATGTATGAAATCCATATAACTGATATTATATGGTAACTGGTTGAGTCACATTTCGATTCATAATATTTTAAAATAAAGAATATTCAAAAAGAGATAAAGAATCTTTTAAAATAAAGAGTATTTTAAAATAAATTTAGTGAAGAGTAAAATTATGATTTTTATGTCCATCTTTGTATGGACACGAGAATATAAAAATACGAAGCCGGGCTAAGTAAAGAAATGCCATTTTTAACCTGAAAAGGTTTATCGATCGATTTTATTCAATTTATACTGAATATCAAAGTGTAGTGATTTCAAAATATAGAATTTTGGAAATATTATCATTTTAATATGATAAAGATATAGAATATTTAATATTGATTTAAAACTGAAAAATAGAGTTGAAATCGTTTTAAAACGAATTTATAAATATTTTATAAAATATGATTTAAATGGAAACCGATGGAATATATATATATATATATATATATATATATAATGGCCTGAATAGAATGCACCGCACAGCGACCGTTTGTGAATTTCGACCATTAACTTCAAATTGATGTAACGAGAGATTCGACCGTCGGATTTTCCTAAAACTGGGACTGTTGGATTTGTATCGAAAAGAGATTTCCAATGAATATAAGAGTTTTGAAACCTAACAGTTGGATTTGGAATTATGTCCAAATCAATTTTGAAAAAGGTCGCTGTAAGTGCAGTTTAATGACCGTTTATGTAAATCGACTGAAAGGGCCTTAATAAAATTATTAAAAATATTAATAATTTGTGTAAAATCATAATAAATGATTTGGGAAGATTTTGGATGAAAAATTACATATTTGAAAAGATAAAAATATATTTTTATCGAAATGAACTAGTTATTAACTAGAATAAATCTTTAAATTAAGATTTAATGAAGTTTTCCAATTAATTAATATTTAATTGGAACTAAATAAAATAAATTGGATTTTCGGGTTTTTTGTGAATGGTGTCTTCAATAACACTGCTCTTGAACCCCGTGTGAAAAGAATAATCTTTTGTAACACCCCTAAGTCCCACATCGTGGAAGCATGTGTAAAGTGGGTACTTATATAGTAGAGCCCATCTCTTACTAAAGCCGAGGCCTTTCGAGGAACAAAACCCCACACCTATACGGTGGCTAAGTTGGGGACAATATCTTGCGCGAACGGAGGAGCGGGCTATTACAGTGGTATCAGAGCCAATACCCAGCCGGGATTGTGGCTCCTGTGTGGGCTGTTACATCTTTTAATTAAGATTATTAGAATTTCCAATTATATTTAGTAATTAGAATAAAATGAAATGTGAATTGGGTTTATTGTGAACTGTGTTTTTAACGACATTCGTTCGTTAACCCTTTAACAGTGAAGATATGATTTGATATTTATAAATCTTTTTATTAAGTTTTAATCGAAATTTTCCAAAGTAAAATTTTCCAATTTAATAGAAGAAATTGGAATTGAATGGAATTCGATTTAATAATAATCGAGATGAGCTTCTGTACAACAAGACCGTTATTATATATGGAATTTAAAAGTCTTTGTCGTTATTCCATTTATATTATTAGTCTATTACGAAAATTTATATCGATTATATATTGATTTGACTTCTGCGAAAATTCCATATTTAATGGAAGATGATTTTGGGTTTATCGTGAATTGTGCTTTAAAGGACAATGGTTCTTTAATCCAGTTAAAGACAAGATTAATTTCTTAAAGTTGAATAATCATAAAGTAATGATTTTTGATATTAAAACCAAATTGAAGTTTTAATGAATCTTTAAAAAGAAGATTAAAGAATAAATTTAAAAGAATTTATCTTTGATAAAATTTATGGGAACCTTTCCCTAATAATGTGAATATTTTATCAAAAGAATATTTTGAATTGGAATGAGGTGTATGATGTGTTTCTATAGCACTTAATTATTGATTATAAAATACGCGAGTTATTCGGAAAGACCGGGTTCAACCCATTCTGAATAATTACTACGACGATTAAAAGTCGAAGATGAAGACGGTGGTTGAAGACCAGAGATCTTCACAACGTTTGGATGATTACTGATGTCTTGATTGGGAGGCATCCCAAGACAAGGTAATACGTGGTGATCGTCCAGACGTACTTGGAGATTGACGGATATGCGAGGACCTCTTTCCTGTATTGGACAGATGGGACGAGGAATAAGGTGCCCCCGATTTCGTTCAGACCTAGAACGGACTCGTAAATGAATGTATGTCAGACATTGGATTTTATTTTGTGCTGATTGATTTCTATTAAATATACATATGTATAGTGGCGGAGAATTTATTCTCTTGCTTAACACCTTTCTCTGAGACGTATGAGCTCAGAGTTTATATATTGGTAGACATCAGTCGCATGGCGTGAATTATCAGTGTGCCATGCCAAGATGCAAATGATCAAGGCTTATTGTTGAAAACTAGAGCCTTGTTATTGATGATCAAAGCACAGCTTTAATTAGCATAGCTTTGTGTATAGCGTTACTTCGTGAGCCTCACACCCCAGTATTTACTAGAAACTGGAGAGGACTGCAGAGAGGGAATACGTTTCTTTCTTGCTAGGAGTGGTGTCATGGGATAGAGCCCAGACATTTTTACTTATGTGGATAATGGAATGAGGCACCTCAGATTTAAGTCCCTAGTGGCTCTTTATTTACGCCCCATAGTACGGGGAAACGTATTGTTCAGGCATTACCAATCCACTAAAGTATTTGTTGACTGACCCTGAAGATTCAAGTTGCAGTTGCGGCTATATCCTGAGATATGGTAGGCTAGATTGTCTCGAATTCGGTAAGGATGATCCCTTGCCTTGGTTCACGATCGAAATCCAAATTGCAATATGACACCATACGGTTTTGATTGTATAACTAGTATGGCGACATAGTATATGGTAGCTATGCCATCTATGATTGATACATTATGATTGAAATGTCTTCAAAACATATACACACTAATAGTAATATCAAATATGTTTTATCGTATCAAGCATATTTTGGCCATTATAAGGTAAAACTCTATCCTTCGGTTTGCATTGCATTGTGTGATGGGACTTGAGTCTTGTAATGGCTTCATTTTTCTAAAAAGCATTGCGTTGTTTAATTATTTTATTTTATGCACTGGAAATCCAATGGATTAAACCCGTTCCGCGTTAGCGGTGTGGTCCAGTGATTAGCCTTATTATTAGATAAGTTAAGTAAGATTTCTCATACCAGTCCCATGAATGACTCATAGTTTGTTTCACTTGCAAACTCGGGTGCCCATATTTTCCGCACGGGCAGTCGAGTAGCTTATTTTGCAAATATATTAAGCAGGATTCTAGATCGAACCTTAAAGCTATGTCCAAAGCATGATAGTCTTCCATTTTGTTAGTTATTGGTTCCGCTGCGTTGTATTAAATTTGTTGTAAATTATTCTTCCGCTGTAGAATTATATTTCGATGTACTCTAACATTCTGTACTCTGATGTAACATTATTATAATGTTTATAAAAGTCTTCTGTTATTTGTTCTGATGTTGTTGTATGCCCAAAGTTAGCATATGCGGGTTTTGAACGGTCTTGGTCGATTTAGTGATCGATTAGGTCCGGGCGAAATCCGTTGTCGTTACAGTTGGTATCAGAGCTTTGGTTAACTCAAATCTTTGAGGTACAACTCGTTAGAACTGAACAAAAGACTCATTAGAGGTAGGAATAGTAATGTCCTATAAAAGAATACACATTAGAGATTGGATCAGTAGTATCCTAGAATGAGAAAACTCGTTAGAGATGGGTTAGAAATGCCCTCGGATGAGTTAAGAGCGACAAGTTTATAATTAACGTATTTGTGATTATATATATAATCTGATTTTAGAAAATATGATTTTTGAATATATAAAAGTTATATATATCTGAGAAGCTAATCAACTAATTGATTGATGATTGTGTTGTGTGATTATTAATTCAACTAATAAAATTATTGAAACCAATAAAAGAATGAAAGTTGAGTTGGTTAATTAAACAACTTTCAGCTCCGTTCCTTTTCGAGGATGAAAAGATTTTAACTGCGGGAGATTGTAACAACATGGAATTTTGGAACCAATTTAAAAAAATTATTTTAGAAATTTTAACGGATTTTGAATATTTAAAATGATTTATTTTAAATAATAAAATTAAAAATTTATTTAAATCGAAGTTAGAACGAAAGTATTTATTTTAATTACAAAACAAGTTAGAAATAGCGCGGTAGTTTGAAAATTCGATTTCTAATTTCAATTGAATGTACAGGATTCAAAATAAATCGGATTTTGGTGAAACCAAAAATATTTGAATCGGTTTAATTATATCTTTCTAACGGATCTGAAAAATTGAAATTTCATAGAGGGAATAAAAAGTTATGGCCAGTTAAATATTCAGAATAGTCGCTATGGAATTTATATATATATTTTAATATAAAAAAATAACCATTTTGCAAACGACCTCCGTTTTCGACGAAACCACTTTGGTTGGACCCGGAATGTCAAATTATAGTTAGATTCCAATTTTCATAATTTTTGGATTTAATATGTGAGCGTGGCAAAAGAAAACGTGTTTTGTCAATTTTAGTTTGAATTGGATCAACCAGAAATTGACCATTTTTCAAACAGTCTCCAAATTCGACGAAATTAATTTTTTTAAGACCGCATCATCAAATCATAGCTAGATTTATTTTTCGGGAATTTTTGGAGTCCGTATGTGGCTCCGGTAAATTAAAATGTACGATCAAATTAAATAATTAAATGTTTTATATTTTAAATTAAATAAAAATGGGCTGAGACGATCAAACGGGCTAACGGGACCTAGTCCATTGTGTCCGGAATAGGGGTATTTGGCTACGGGCAACATTCGTTGGGTTGGATTTGGAGTTATTAGGAATTAACGGGTTTTTTTGTAAAATAGAGAATTTAAATAATATTTTATTATAAATATAGGATAACAAAACCCTAATTCCCATTCTATTAGCCGCCACCTTCCTTTCTTATATGGCCTGAAATGCTTAATCGATTCTCTTCAATTTTCATGAATAATACACACTAATTCAACCAACTCATATAACAAAAATCGAAGAAAGGGTCATGATCTCAAAAATGAACGGTTATGATCGTTTATTTTGTAACGGATGGAGAGAATTCAAGCCTCAAAGTCATCGGTTTCAGGTTCGAATTCCGAGAAGAGGGAGAACTCGAGTGGGACCCAGTCGTCGGTGCTAGTAGCTGATGTGGAGGTGCTTCGCGTGGAGATATCTGATCATCGACCAGTGCCTTGGTGATCGAGCGGTTTAGAACCCTAGTTCTTGGATTGAGTTCGATGTTTTGCATAAGAAATGGAAGAAGACTGTAACGACCCGGGTTTTCGTGATCCTGGATACCGGCATACAACACTATGTCAACTATTCAAGCACCGGAAATACCGGATTGTCCGTGAAAGAAATTAGAGGGTGAGAATAGATAAGATAGAAACTTAGAATAGAAGAAGAAGAACATACAACATCAGAGTAAACACAAATATCACAGCGGAACGAACAATATACAATAGATACATAACTTTGAAATAAAATCCGTATATGTATACAGTAACATTATCAGAGTATAACACTTATAACACAACGGAAATAACTATAGGTATATATTCCTGAAGCCTCCTGCTCCAAGCTCTCCAAGTATATCTATAAAATCCTGACTACTTGACTTTATAGTGCTTAGGATTTGGATAATTTTGAATATTTTAATAAATTATAATCAACTACTATTTTTATTTGTCCTTTAAAATTCCTGTAATCACACATGACATCCAAAAATCACGAAACGGGACATGCAGCTACAGTTCGACATTACGGACCCAACGAAACTGGTTTCGTCGAACTCCGACTTTGTTTGCTCACACAGTGTATTTTTAACCGTCTAAATACTGACTATTTTTCACATTAAAATTCCATATGGCCACATACTGACTTCAAAAATAACGGAAATTGAAATCTAACAATAATTTAATATTGCGGATCCAAAAAAATTAGTTTTGTCGAAAACGGAGGTCGTTTGCAAAACTGGCTATTTTTAAAGATCTAAATAACCCATTTAAATAAATATATATATTTAGAAATAATTAAATTAAATATAAATAAATTTATATTTTATTATATATTACAACAGAATATCATACAGCTCCCATTGGATTTATAACTCGATATTCAAATCCCGGTTGAATCGATATTCAATTTATATTGAAAAATTCATTTATAATATAAATAAATCGTTATAAATTATAAAGGAATTCCATAACGACTTTTCAAAAATTTAATTTGGACATAAATCAAAATCTACACGACGAAATCCCGATTTTTCTCTTCCTTTAAAAAAATATACTTCACCAGCTCCGAACGTCTCTTATTTCACAGAAATCCGATTTAAAACGGATTCTGTATATTCATTTAAAGTTCGAATCGACAAATAGCGAACTGCAGCGCCATTTCGAGCTCGATTATAATTATAATATAATTATACATTCAACTGTCGTTTATATAGTATATTCGTTAATGTAATTCAACTCCAAATTGAATTATATATTATATATGATCCATCTCACATCGTATTGTGAATTCTACTATTCCCGACTATTCTGGAATTTAAATATATTATTTAACTATTATATCAATTAAATATTCCTTATTTAATTCTGGTCATTTTAAATTACCAAACCTTTATTTAAATAATTAAATAAATAAATTATTATATCGCTAAAATACGGGACATTACAAAAACGACGACCACTGTTTTGTGAAGGGGTAATTTGGGAAATTATTTGAAAAATTAAATAGTTAATTATTGTGTTAATGTAATCAAAAGTTTAAAACAGCGTAACTTCGTCAAACATAATCAGAATTCAGCGAAACTGGATCCGTTGGAATCGCAGAAAGGGGAGCTATAACATGGAACTGACCAAAATCAAAATGGAGCTATCTAATCCTTCGGTGAGATTTCTCTATTTAAAATAAAATAAAAAATATATATATATATTTATTTATTTAAATTGATCGTGATTGTGATATTAAGTATATAAAACACATATATGCGGTGTATAAAATTTAGATTGATTTATTTATTTATTGTGGTTGTGTTGATTTGTTGAATTATGTTCATGTTAAATAAAAAATGTCATTTGGTTAGAATATGCTTTTGTTAAATAATAGTGTCATTTGGTTAGAACATGTTTAGTTAAATAAAATTATCATTTTTATTTGTTTTGTTGAAATAGAATTGTCAACAAAATAAAAGTCATCATTTTTATTTGTTTTGTTGAAATAGAATTGTCAACAAAATAAAAGTCATCGTTTTTATTTGTTTTGTTGAAATAGAATTGTCAATAAAATAAAATTATCATTTTTATTTGTTTTGTTTAAATAAAATTGTCAACAAAATAAAAGTTATCATTTTTATTTGTTTTGTTGAAATAGAATTGTCATACATATAAAAATTGTTAGACCGAAATCTGGGCCTAACACCCAAATCTAATGCGAAAACCTCACAATCACAGAATAAATGCAGGAAAAGCAGTAAAATAAAAGGAGACACACGAGATTTTTATAGTGGTTCGGCTCAATCCAAGCCTACGTCCACTTTATAGTTTCTTAAATCCTAAGAAGATATTACAATGTTGTTTGCTTGCGGTTTATACATGAAATCCCCGTGTTTACAATGAAAAAGTGGAAATTATACACGAAATCCTCGTGTTGAATTGAATTGGATCGGCCTTCTTGTTGTTGCAAAGTCCTTGCAATGGTGGAAGATGAGAGTTGGAAATGGTCGAAAAGAGAAGATCCAAAAAAGTCTCTCGATATGGCCACGTTGTGGTGTGTTTATAGGCGTAGAGGAGCTTCTGAGCGGTTCGGTTCGGAGGTGCCACATGGTGAGCGGTGAGGCGATCTCGGAAGTAGTGGATAAGTGGTCACCAGATCGTGCTTTGCCAAGTGGAGCCAGTCCATGAAAGTAGGTGCGGTTACTCCTTAAGAAGCGGTCAAAGCTTGCGTGCAGGAAACAAAATAGGCGGGTCGGTTCGGGTACGAACCGAACTGAGATGGAATTCCCGAACGGAAGACATGATGTGCACTACTGTGTGAAGCAAGTTGGTTCAGGTTCCGATGGTCTGATCCGAACCGAAGTGAGCCGGAGTCGAAGTTTGAGTGTCTTTGAAGCGTGGGTTCAGAACGGATCCGATCCGAGGCTTTGTCCAATGCCAAAATCCAAACTTTTCGGTTCCGCATGCGTTCACGGAAATGGGCATAACTTCCAAACCGTAAATCCGTTTTAGCCAAATGAAAGCTCGATTCGGAGCTAATTAAAAGGGCTACAAGAGTTACAGAGCACAGCTCCGTATTTGCTGTTTTCGGGCATAAAAGAGGTCGTTTGATAGGAGTTTCGGGCCAATCTTTGTTTGTGATGCGACTTCAACCAAATCGCTTCATGTCTTTTGTCGATATTCCCAATACTTGAGCATATTGGTTACCAGAAATTCTATGTGTGACTGCTTTGACTAAAAAGCGGGTCAACATTTTGCCCCCTAGAACATATCTTGCTGGTTGAAGGAAGATGTGTTCTGGATGATCCAAGGCCATGTCGGGCCTGCCAACTGCAAGTATAATCCATACCTGCGAAGAAAAGAGAGCAAAAAGGTGTGTCAAATCCTGACAAAATTGATTACACTTTCGAGCATAAACCTTGCTTGGGCGCTTGTTTGAGCATAAACCATACTCGTGGGACGTTCAAATCATCCTGCCAAAACCTGGCGAGGGACCTAACCTTCCGGGTATAAGCCACACCAGGAAGTTCAAACTAAGCATAAGCCATACTCGAGTTTTATTGAGTTTCTTTGTCCAATCCTGACAAGATCGTTCGTCATTCCGGAGTATAATCCATACTTAAGCATCCTAGTGAGTACAATCCATACTCATGTCGGGATAGAGATATACTTGCCAAAACCTGACAAGACAGTTTGTCCCTAGGCATAATCCATGCCTAGGGGTCCAAGATAAGTATAAGCCATACTTTAATTGAGATTGAGAATCTTGCCACAACCTGACAAGACACTTAAATTTGCCAAACATAATCCATGCTTGGATAATCCTTCCTTATTCGATTCAAAGTACAAAACCAAAGCGAATCCTGATTGGTTTGTCATCGAGTGCAGAGCACGCTTTGGAGCTAAATCCTAACCCCGAACGTGTGTACTCCGATTTAGCCAATCGGAAAACCTAAAGAAAGCAAAGAGACATATCTTAAATCCTAAGAAATGCTGAAAAGCAGAGTGATCCAATCCAGATCAGTTGATGATGAGCCCACGGGGGCTCGTTCCAGGGTCATTCCCCCTCTGGGGAGCAGGTGGTGGCAGCGCGGGTGCAGGCGCTGTAGGTTGTTTCACATACTTGGGTAGCTCTCCACGTCTAACCCGTTCCTTAATCAAGTCTCGCAAGTGCCTACATTCATTTGTGTCATGACCGTCCATATCATGAAATATGCAGTATTTCTTAGAATCGCGTTCTCTTTGCGATGGCTCCCTCCTGGGAGGCTTTGGATAGGAGATGTCACCGTTCGTGTTTATGTAGATGTCAGTCAAGGTCGAATTGAGTTCGGTGTACTTTTCATATCTGGGCCCTCTCCGGGGCTGAGTGTTGCGGTCATTCTTGACGGCAGCTTTTCCTTTGCCTTTACGAGAATCAGACAGTTCTCCGTCTTTGAGCATGTTAACATCGAGAATTTTCTTTTCGGACGTTGCATTTTCTTCACGCAGAAACCTATCCGATTCAAGGTAGAATTCATTGAGATTCCTTGGTGGGTCACGGTATAAGGATTTTTTGAATTCCAAGTTGTCCAGAATGCCGGATACTGCCTCCATCAATACCATAGATGGCTCAGGTCGATCAACGGATGCTGCTGCAACATTGAACCGTTCCAAAAATGAGCGCAGAGTTTCTCTGGGCCTCTGCTTGATTGTAGTTAGTGACATTACATTCTTGGGTCGAGCGATGTGGACCCGAAATTGTTCAATAAAGCGAGCGACCAACATGTTCCAGCTGTTGATCGATTCAGATTCCAGCTGCCGAATCCACATATCAGCAATATCAGTCAAGAAGAGAGGGAAGCATTTTTCCATGACGTTTTCCGATGCCGATTGAACTTCCATATGACGTTTGTAGCTCATCAGGTGCACGGTAGGATCCGTCCTGCCGTTGAAGGGCTCCAGTTGTGGAAGTTTGAAATCTGGAGGATTGCGGGAATTCCTGATTTCCTATGTGAATGGATTGTGATTGACATCATCCATGTCATTCTGATAAGTGAGGCCTCTCGAGAGGCGTTCAATGAGATTGGTGAGCCGATCGCCTTCAAAGAGCTGTTGCAAGTTGACAAGTTCAGAGCTGGTGCCCCCAGCGTTGAGTCCAGAAGAGTTCAGAAAAGTATGGGGAGCTTGGAAGGCCATCCGGTTCGGTTCAGAGGTGCCCCCTTGTTGTGGCTGTGAGAAGTGAGGAAGTTCGTAGTGATGTGCACGATTCGGGTCAGATATTCCGATTCGACCCAATTCTTGCCCTCTGTTCCGAGCAGTTTCCTGTTGCTATTGAGCTGGAGTTGGTGCCTGGTTGTTCATCCGAACCGGAGCAGATGTAGGTCGAACCAGAGCGAAGCCTTGATTTCCAAAGGGGAGACTACTGCCCACAAGCTCATGTAGGGTTGCTATTCAGATCGGGTCCGAACCGAGCTGGTGGGGAATGCCCCCCATTTCCATCTGCGTTGGATTTAGATTTTTCCCTCGGTTCGGATCAGATCTGAACCAATCCGGTTCTTTATCCCCGCTGGAGCCATTTCCATGCCGTTTCCAGCGAGTTGTGCATTGCCGCTCGACCTGCCTTCCATCCGGGCGAAGAATTGGTCGATCATCTCCTGTTGTTTGCGGAGGAGATCATCTTGCCTTGCCATCTGGGTTCTCAATTCAACGAGAACGCCGACCATTTCGTCTCAGGTTAAGTATGCTGATAGATCACCATGAGAGGAAGCCTCCTGGCTTGCCTCATTCCTCACGCCTTCTGTACCAACGTCCTCAGTACGAGAGAAGGTTCCATCTTTCTTTCGTTTCACCATTGATCCAACAGTCGAGCAATCCGATTCCTTTCAAGCTAGAGATAGAAGTAATATTGTGTGTCCCCTACCTGGCGCGCCAAAATGTTAGATCGAAATCTGGGCGTAACACCCAAATCAAATGCGAAAACCTCACAATCACAGAATAAATGCAGGAAAAGCAGTAAAATAAAAGGGGACACACGAGATTTTTATAGTGGTTCGGCTCAATCTAAGCCTACGTCCACTTTATAGTTTCTTAAATCCTAAGAAGTTATCACAATGTTGTTTTCTTGCGGTTTATACACGAAATCCTCGTGTTTACAATGAAAAAGTGGAAATTATACACGAAATCCTCGTGTTGAATTGAATTGGATCGGCCATCCTGTTGTTGCAAAGTCCTTGCAATGGTGGAAGATGAGAGTTGGAAATGGCCGAAAAGAGAAGATCCAAAAAAGTCCCTCAAAATGGCCACGTTGTGGTGTATTTATAGGCAAAGAGGAGCTTCTGAGCGGTTCAGTTCGGAGGTTCCACGTAGTGAGCGGTGAGGCGATCTCGGAAGTAGTGGATAAGTGGTCACCAGATCGTGCTTTGCTAAGTGGAGCCAGATCCGTGAAAGTAGGTGTGGTTACTCCTTAAGAAGCGGTCAAAGCTTGCGTGCAGGAAACAACACAGGCGGGTCGGTTCGGGTCCGAACCGAACTGAGATGGAATTTCCGAACAGAAGACATGATGTACACTTCTGTGCAGAGCAAGGCGGTTCGGGTTCTGATGGTTTGATCTGAACCGAAGTGAGCTAGAGTCGAAGTCTGAGTGTCTTCGAAGCGTGGGTTCGGAACAGATCCGATCCGATCCGAGGCTTTGTCCAATGCCAAAATCCAAACTTTTCGGTTCTGCATGCGTTCACGGAAACGTGCATAACTTCCAAACCGTAAATCCGTTTTAGCCAAACGAAAGCTCGATTCGAAGCTAATTCAGAGGGCTACAAGAGTTACAGAGCATAGCTCCGTAATTGTTGTTCTCGGGCCCAAAAGAGGTCGTTTGATAGGAGTTTCGGGCCAATCTTTGTTTGTGATGCGACTTCGACCAAATCGCTTCATGTCTTTTGACGATGTTCCCAATACTTGAGCGTATTGTTTACCAGAAATTCTATGTGTGACTGCTTTGACTAAAAAGCGGGTCAACAAAAATATCATTTTTATTTGTTATATTGAAAATAGATTTGCGTACAAATAAAAATATCATTTTTATTTGTAATATTAAAAATTAGATTTGTACACAAATAAAATATCATTTTTTTATTTGTCATATTAATGTAGGATTGTATACACACAAAAAAAATCAGTTTCATGTGTCATGTTAAAAATAGATTTGTATACAAATAAAAATATCATTTTTATTTGTCATGTTAATATAGAATTTGTACACACATAAAATTAGTTCTTTTTATTTGACATTAGAAATGTAGGAGACATGTATGCATATTTTTATTTGTCATACATAGACATAGAATTGTTAAAAATAAAAATTATCTTTTTATTTGTCATTAGTAACATAAAAATGTTATGAAAATAAAAATTATCTTCTCATTTGTCATTTTATGTTTTGTTTATTCAAAACATTATTAGTTACACACAGTAGAAAATATATCATTTTTCATTTTATGTTTTGTTTATTCAAAACATTATTAGTTACATGTAGTAGAAAAAGAATTATTTGTCATTATATGTCTGGTCTACTGAAAAACATTATCACTTACATGTTAGCGATAATAGAAAATTGATCGTATGTTAAAAATATGATTTCGGTTAGATTAAAACATTATCATTATTATGTTAGCGAAGTTAGGACAATAATCATATGTTGAAAACATGTTTTGTAAAATAAAAATGTCATTTATTTAGAATAATGTTTTGTGCAATAAAAATGTCATTTATTTAGAATAATGTTTTGTGAAATAAAATGTCATCTTGTTAGAATACTTTTTGTTAAATAAAAGGATTACATGTTAGAATATATGTTTCGTTAGACAAAATGTCACCTTTATCATGTTAGACAAGAGTAAAAATAATTACTTGTTAAAGTATATGTTTTGTTGAAATTAAATTATAAATATTTATTTATAATTTAAATAGTGAAAATTCATTAAATAGAAAATAATTCAAACTGAATTATAATTGGTTAAGTTTGTTAACCAATGATGTATTTAAATAAATTGTTATTATCTGGAAACCCCGCAAGAGTAGATGATATTTGACATACGCTAGTCCCAATATTTAGTTATATGTCAATCGATGGATTGACGGTCTGTGATGAGCGTTATTTATTTATTTTGATGCTCACACAGTTGTAAATTTCAATCTGGCTGTGAATGGATTGTTTAATGATTATTTATCATTATTGTTATATACATGCGATGTATGAAATCCATATAACTGAAATTATATGGTAATTGATTGAGTCACATTTCGATTCAGAATATTTTAAAATAAAGAATATTCAAAAAAAAAGATAAAGAATCTTTTAAAATAAAGGATATTTTTAAATAAAGAGTATTTTAAAATAAATTTAGTGAAGAATAAAATTATGATTTTTATGTCCATCTTTGAACGGGCACAAGAATATAAAAATACAAAGCCGATCTAAGTATAGAAACGCCATTTTAAACCCGAACGGATTTATCATCGATTTTATTCAATTTATAATGAATATCGAAAAGTAGTGATTTCAAAACTTAATATTTTGGAAATATTATCATTAAAATGATAAAGATATAGAATATTCAATTTTGATTTAAGATTGAAAAATGGATTTGAAATCATTTCAAAACGAATTTATAAATATTTTATAAAATACGATTTAAATGGAAATTGACGGAATATATATATATATATATATATATATATAAATTAAATGGCCTGAATAGATAGCGCCGCGCAGCGACCATTCGCGAATTTTGACCATTAACTTCAAATTGATGTAACGAGAGATCCGACCGTCTGATTCTCCTAAAACCGGGACCGTTGGGTTCATATCGAAAAGAGCTTTCCAATGAATATAAGTGTTTGAAGTCTAATAGTTGGATTTGGAATTATGTCCAAATCAATTTTGAAAAAGGTCGTTGTAAGTGCAGTTCGATGACCGTTTATGGAAATCGACTGAAAGGGCCTTAATAAAATTATTAATAATTTGTGTAAAATCATAATAAATGATTTGGAAATATTTTGGATGGAAAAATTCCATATTTGAAAAGATAAAAATATATTTTTATCGAAATGAACTAGTTATTAACTAGAATAAATCTTTAAATTAAGATTTAATGAAGTTTTCCAATTAATTAATATTTAATTGGAATTAAATAAAATAAATGGGATTTTTGGGTTTGTCGTGAATGGTGTCTTCAATAACACTGCTCTTAAACCCTGTGTGAAAAGAATAAATCTTTTAATTAAGATTATTAGAGTTCCCAATTATATTTAGTAATTGGAAAAAAATGAAATGTGAATTGGGTTTATTGTGAACTGTGTTTTTAACGGCATTCGTTCTTTAACCCAATTAGCAGTGAAGATATGATTTGAAATTTATAAATCTTTTTATTAAGATTTAATGGAAATTTTCCAAAGTAAAGTTTTCCTATTTAATAGAAGAAATTGGAATTGAATGGAATTCGATTTAATAATAATCGAGATGAGCTTCTGTAAAAGGAGACCGTTATTATATATGGAATTTAAAAGGCTTTGCCGTTATTCCATTTATATTATTAGTCTGATACGGAAATTTATATCGATTATATATTGATTTGACTTCTGCGAAAATTCCATATTTAATGGAAGATGATTTTGGGTTTATCGTGAAATGTATTTTACAGGACATTGGGTCTTCAACCCAGTTTAAGAAAAGATTAATCTCTTAAAGTTGAATAATCATAAAGTAATGATTTTTGATATTAAAACCAAATTGGAGTTTTAATGAATCTTTAAAAAGAAGATTAAATTATAAATTTAAAAGAATTTATCTTTGATAAAATTTATGTGAACCTTTCCCTAATAATGTGAATATTTTATTAAAAGAATATTCTGAATTGGAATGAGGCGTATGATGTGTTTCTATAGCACTTAATTATTGATTATAGAATATGCGAGTTATTCGGAAAGACCGGGTTCAACCCATTCTGAATAATTACTACGACGATCAAAAGTCGAAGATGAAGACGGTGGTTGAAGACCGGAGATCTTCATATCATTTGGATGACTATTGATGTCTTGATTGGGAGGCATCCCAAGACAAGGTAATAAGTGGTGATCGTCCAAACGTACTTGGAGATCGACGGATATGCGAGGACCTCTCTCCTGTATTGGACATATGGGACGAGGAATAAGGTGCCTCCGGTTTCGTTCAGACCTAGAACGGACTTGTAAATGGATGTATGTATGACATTAGATTTTATTCTGTGCTGATTGATTTCTATTAAGTATATATCTGTTTGGTGGCGGAGAATTTATTCTCTTTCTTAACACCCTTCTCTGAGAAGTACGAGATCAGAGGTTATATATTGTAGACATCAGTCGCATGGCGTGAATTGTCAGTGTGGCATGCCAAGATGCAAATGATCAAGGCTTATTGTTGAAAAGCTGAGCCTTTTGGTTGATGATCAAAGCATAGCTTTAATTAGCATAGCTTTGTGTATAGCTTTACTTCGCGAGCCTCGTACCCCGGTATGAACCAGAAACGGGAGAGGACTGCAGGGAGGACATACGTTTCTTTCTAGCTAGGTGTGGTGTCATGGTATGGAGCCCATACATTTTTACTTATGTTGATAATGGAATGATACGCCTCGAATTTGAGTCCCTAGTGGCTCTTTATTTACGCCCCATAGGGCGGGCAAACGTATTGTTCAGGCATTACCAATCCACTAAAGTATTTGTGGACCGGCCCTGAAGATCCAAGGTGTAGTTGCAGCTGCATCCTGAGACATGGTAGGCTAGATTGTCTCGAATTCGGTAAGGATGATCCCTTGCCTTGGTTCATGATGGAAATCCAACTTCCAATACGACACCATACGGTTTTAATTGTATAACTAGGATGGCGACATAGTATATGGTAGCTATGCCGTCTATGATTGATACATTATGATTGAAATGTTTTTGAAACATATATACACTAACAGTAATGCCAAATCTGTTTTATCGTATTAAGCATATTTTGGCAATTATAAGGTAAAACTCTATCCTCCGGTTTGCGTTGCACTGTGTGATGGGACTTGTGTCTTATAATGGCTTCATTTTTCTAAAAAGCATTCCGTTGTTTAATGATTTTATTTATTTTATGCACTGGCAATCCAATGGAGTAAACCCGTTCCGCATTAGTGGCGTGGTCTGGTGATTAGCCTTATTATTAGATAAGTTAAGTAAGATTTCTCATACCAGTCCCATGACTGACTCGTAGTTTGTTTCACTTGCAAACTCGGGTGCACATATTTTCTGCACAGGCAGTCGAGTAGCTTATTTTGCAGATATATTAAGATGGATTCTGGATCGAAGCTTAAAGCTATGTCTAGAGCATGATAGTCTTCCGCTTTGTTAGTTATTGGTTCCGCTGCGTTGTATTAAATTTGTTGTAAATTATTCTTCCACTGTAGTATTATATTTCGATGTAATCTGACATTCTAACTCTAATGTAACATTATTATAATGTTTATAAAAATCTTCTGTTATTTGTTCTGATGTTGTTGTATGCCCAAAGTTATGCGGGTTTTGAACGGTCTTGGTCGATTTAGCGATCGATTAGGTCCGAGCGAAATCCGTTGTCATTACAGGAATTATAACGACCCGGAAAAAGGCGATCTTGGTTATCCGATATACAACACATATCGAACATCCAGAGATCGAAAATAATCGGAAAGTTAATGAAAGAAATTAGAGGGTGAGGATAGATAAGATAGAAACTTAGAATAGAAGAAGAAGAAGAACACAACATCAGAGTAACACGAACCTCACAACGGAATGAATAAAATATATCATAACTTTGAAATAAAAGATTGTACTTGAATATACATATCATTATCAAGTACAGCACTTACAACACAGCGGAATAACAATAGCTATATAAACTCCTGAAGTCTCCTGCTCCAGCTCTTCAAGTATCTGTAAATCCCGACTACTTGACTGCTTGTACAAAATTGGGCACCCAAGAGTTTAGGGAAAACAAAACAAAATTAACTCCGGGTCAGTCATGGGACTGGTATGAGTAAAACAGTTTAAAACAGTTTGAAAAAGTAATCTGTAACGACCCGCATTCTACGCATCATAGGATCGAAGAATATTTATTTCATCGTCATAGAGAGTCGTATGGTCATGTAACTTTGGGAGACGACTATTGGGGTCATTTCCAATGTTCATAATTTTTCCCGATTTTTAAATGACCGTTTTGCCCCTAGTTTATCCTGTTTTGACGATATCTTTTGACTGGAAAGGAATTTTGACTTGAAATCACTTCCATTGGATCCGGATGATGGTTTACAATTCCGTAGAGTGGTCACATTAGCCAAACGGACTCAACGTTTGGGAGATATGGCTGAAACAAGTTTCAGATGGGGATAAACAGCTTAATTGGGCTTAACCGGGTGATTAACAGCTAGGACCAAAGGGGGATTTCGGGATTTGGGATATTTAAGGGCTGTTAGGGTTAGGGATTTCAGTTTTTAGACATTTTCCAGCCGCCATAGACATTTGTTCAACCCTAACAATGGCCTCCAACATCTAAAACATCTCCAAAGCACTTTCTAATTGAAGATTAGGCTTAGCAACATCAAATTTAGGAGAGATAGCACCAAAGCAAGGTTAGAACTGCTGTTAGACATCAGTATTCGTGCCAAACAAAGAATCATTTCAGATCTAAAGTTTATTTGTGGCAAAGGTGAGTGATTAACATTGTTTTTGCACTAATTACAGTTAATTAGGGTGATTAGTGTTAATTAGCGAATTTATGCATAAATAAATTCTGGAAAAATATTTGTAAATTCCGAATTATTGTTTTAGACCTCTATTAGAAAATTTGGCTAGTTTGGTTAAGTTTTGCTAATCCTACCATTAGATTTGCTTAAACATGATTAAGGGGAAAATTTGGGTTTTTGGGTATGTTTGATCCATTTTACATGCTATGATTGTTGTTTTGCTGTTTGTGGATAATTATACATGTTGCTATGACTGTATAGTATGCTTTGTGGTTGTCTAGAAGTGTTAGATTGGTCGAAAACGCCGTTGAATGGCGTAAACAGTCGCTGGAAGAAGTTGCAGGAAATATGCAGGACCCGGATCGGATCGCCCCTGTTCTCCACGACCCGACCCGATCGCAAGCCATCTCCACGAGCTGCTCCACCTTGAAGGCCACGAGCTTGAAGACCCGACCCGATCCGGATGTTCTTCAGATTGAAAACCTGAAAAGGCACCCACGACCCGATCCGATGAGTGAGCACGATCTGTTGTAGCTTGAAGGAGGACCACGACTAGGAGCTGGAACCTCGACCCGATCCGATCAGGGAGGCGCATCACGATCCGAACCAATGGAGGGAGCACGACCGACTCGGATGGAGCTGGTGACCATAGATTGAACGGGAAGAAGAGAACCGATCCGAGAGGAAGTTTGTTTCCAAACCAAATGAAGACCGATCCGGGGAAGAAGAACAATAACCCGAGATGCAAAGGTAGTCCAAATGGGAAGTTAGAGCCCAGGATCCAGTTGGGAACTAGTGAGTTCACTTCATGATTGGGCTTTGCTACGGGACATGTGCTAAGGGGTTGTCGATGTCTGTGACTTTGGATCACCATGTATGGGAGGTACGTGAACGGATTCAGGACCACAACGGTCTAGGTACGACTAATGGGCTATAGATCAATGAAGCGGGGTCATTTGTAAATATTTAGTCATGACTCCGTGGGGTAAGCTTGGTGGTAGCAGTAGTTGTACAAGCCAAACTCCGTCACTACTTCAAGGGGTCTAGTGATTGACAGTGGTGGACATTGTATACTTTACGCACTGAGTGAGAGATGTGAGGATGGTTGCTATGTTTGATTGTTTGCCTTTATTACAACATGCACACCCCATCCCCCGTTATCTTTACACCATCTATTTAATGGAACTGTAGAGTATTGTACGGTATGTAGTGCTAACTCTTTGGTTGCAGGTCCAGGTTCAGGTATGGTTTAGTATACCTGTTATTGTTCTGTTTTGCTGCTTATTGCTCATACCAGACTTTGTGTCTGACCCAGAGTTTTATGTCTCTTCTTATTACTCTGGGTGCTCTCACTAGCAGAATAGAGACAGGTTAGGTGGTATGCACGAGTAGTTGTACCGGAGAAGAGTAGACGTATGATATATAAATATTATCCCTGTGTCGCTGCTGGTCACTACTTTGGGCATTAGTAGTGTACCCTTCCTTTCTTTTACTTTAGAGACAATTTTAAAGTTGTAATAATGATGATGTGGAACATAAGTTGTATTTGGATTTTCCGCTGCTATGATGTTTAGTTTTCAGCTTATGCACTGTCTCACCTATTTTATGTCTAGTATGTTGTTATTATATTTTATCCCATGCGTTGTGAGACATTCTATAGGTTTTCGATTAGTTCACTCTCTTCTTTCCTTTCTTTGGCGACCATTCCGTGCTAGTCGGGCATGTGTACAGCGGACTTTCAGAGGAAATGCCGGCTGATGCGGGGCGGGTCGTCACATAATCGATATCTCATAAGACCACGCCGTATAACGGAACGGGTTTTTCCTTTATGAGAATCCAAAATACCTTTATATCAAAAACCTTTTGATATTATAATAATGTCTATCAATCACAATATAATAATCATCTAGGAGAAACGCTTTCATCTCACGTTCTACATATATAGTATACAATCAAAACCGCAAGGACGTATTGGGTAATGGATTTCCATCTTAGGCACTATTCAGTACATCCATCTTAGGCAATTGTTATCTAAGATTTATACAATAGCCCTTGCACTTTACTCCGTCTTCAATATATTCAGCATACTTGATTCGCAACGCTTATGCCAATACGGAGTGGTACTTTAGATAATAATCCAACCGCTCTCTCAATATTAACAACGTAAAATGGTCAAAGCTTTGATAGTCTGTGATTAAACTATCAAAGAAAAACACGTGTGCAAACAACGATATTATTTCCAGATGGAAATTATATCGATCAATCATCAAACAATTATATATATATTCATATTTCCTTATTTTCTATAATTGGAAAATATATGTTATTAACACTGGAAAACATTTCCATGGCTTAATTACGTATCACTATTCTTCCACATCTATCAGACTCTAACTATAAACTAACAAGAGAACAACTTCCTAAGTATAAACCCCGAAGGTCGAAACGAACATCAGATCGATACTTAGGAAACCATTCAACTTATTAATCTCTAGTCAGTTTCTAATTTTTGTTTAACTCCATTTGATTAACTCTTATTCGAATAACTAATATTCGATTAACTTTAATTGAATAACTAATATTCAATTAACTTTACTTGATTAATTCTGGTTCGAATAACTATATTCGATTTAACTTCATTCTAAATAACTATGTCTGTTTTGACTTTGTTTCGAATAACTATATTCGATTCACTCTTTTTGAAATTTATTTCTCAAATATCCTTTTTATAAAATCCTATTTATTTTCCCAAATATGTCTTTCTATAATACCTTATTTGTTTTACAAATATTTACTCCTTTTCTAATTCTATTTATTTTATAAATAAATATCCCTTTATAATTCTATTTATTTTCTAAATAAATATTTCTTTTCACTTCTATTTACTTTCTAAGTAAATATCCTTTTTATGAAACCTTCTTCGTTTTATAAATATTTCCCTTTTATAATATCCTGTTTATTTTCCCAATAAATATTCCTTTATGATATTCTATTAATTTTCTAAATAAATGTTCCCCTTTTATAAAATCCTATGATTTTATAAATACTTTATTTTTAAAATATTTCCTTTTATAAAATCGGTTGATTTTATAAAATTCCTTTATTTCAATATACATTGAAATATTTCTTTTTTACATCCCAGGGTTTCTTATGATAGTAAAAATATCGAATAACAATGATCAACATCATTCTAACACACATAATCCATAACAGATTATATATCACATCATATATCAAAATATATGAAAAACTATAAAATAAATGTTGAGGCATCCAGTCGGATTCCTCCAACCTGTTTACATGCATCACAGATGTTAAACAATATAATATACATCAATTTCATTCCAACATGGAATATACTGATAACAGAGTCAAATATTGATTTTCGATCTTTATATGTATAACTTACATCTACATTTTCAATCAAATCTATTTAACAGTCCAAATAATCAATACACAACAATCAATCAGCAATTATCAAAAATAAAGTACAGTTTATAAAAATATAAACTAATCAGAGTTAGTGACATTTACTCACATTGTTTCACGGTTGACGATTTTTCATTTGTTTCACTTAAAATGAACAGACGTATAATATCTACGAACTTCAAGCAGTTCTGTTCTCGGTCACGATTGTGTAGGAAATGTTAATACGATCCCAACACTATTCATTTCATCTGATACTGTTTCACGGATGAATAATATATGATCACTACAAATTTGCAGTTATTAAACTTAAATTTATTTTCACATTAGGCCTTACCATAAACTCTCGGCCCAATTCAAAACTGCGTTGGCCCATCAAAAATCCCAAGCCCAAGTTCCCTCTTCCAAACGCGCTACCAAGAAAGTCATCTACCGCGTGGAACTCCACAACAACCTTCAGTTCAAAATCCTCCAAACTAGTAAAGCCCAACCCGTATGGCCCTTCCTTCTTCGATCAGTAAACATCCCACAGCTCCAGGAAAAATCCGCACTGCTCTTCATCACCATTATCGATCCTTTCACCCAACCTCTCAGCCGTAACTTCACCAAATCACCCATCGGAAATAGCTACCAACTCCTCTTTCCCGTCTCTATCTTCCCCTCTCCATTTGAAACAGCTCGACAACCTCCCCTTCACCTCGTCGAATAGCAAATTCCACCGATACCAGTAAAACTAGCGACCCTTGTATTCACCAATCAACCCCAAAACTCCACAATCAAAGCCATACTCCACCACAAACTCGGCAAAACCCCTGAAAACTCAAATCGCTGCTTGAATCCTTGGATTTTTCGTACCCTAGACACAAAATTAACACGTTGGAAAATCGTCGAGCTCACAAAACAGAAATCGGATGCTTCGATAGTGATATCGAATCGAAGGGAAAGATCCCAGCAACACAAATATGCTTAGAGATCATTTTATAGAATTTTATTTCTATTTCCTTTGAATTTTTGAAGTTTGATTTTCTCATTTTCTTTTATGAGGAGCGGCGGCTTGGAAATGATGCGTGGCCTTCGTTTTATCAGAGAAAGAGAAAATGATTAGGTTAAGAATAATTAAGGTTTTTTATATAGAATACATGTTGTGTGGCAATTCACGTGGTTAGGTTTGTTACCACTAGTGTAGGTGACAACGTTTGTTTAAAGATTGTTTTTAATCTATAAAAGTTCATATACTCTGCTACCTTCATTTATATCTATGTACAAGCGCTGCAGACTGAAATAAATATACCATTGTGATGAGCAATGCCCCACGATCACAAAAACATAAAAATATTGGTAAGTTAACTCATATTGTGAAACCCCAAAATATTGATACAGGGTGCACAATATTCCAAATAAGAAGTTGCGTATTTAATTAATTAAAAATTACAGTAAAATTCTAAAAATTAAATTATCACTACGTCTCCAAGGAATCTTGCCCAAATTCAAATCCGATATTTAAATATACTTAAATAATCGTTATGGCCATAAACGAATGTGCCGTTGTTTTTCTGAATATTTGATTTGGAATAAATCAAAATCAACACGACGAAATCCCAATTTTTCTCTTCCACTAGGAAAATATACTTCACCAGCTCCTAACGTTTCTTGTTTCACAAAAATCCGATTTAAAACGGACCCTGTATATTCAGTCGAAGTTCAAATCGCCAAATAGCGAACTGCCACGTCGTTACGCACTCGTTTATAATTATATTATAAACTATACGTTCAACTATCATCGATTGAATATATTTGTTCATATAATTCAACTCTAAGGTGAATTAAATACTTTGAATTGTCCAGTTCACTTTATATTGTCAATTCACTATTTCTGATTATTTCAGAAATTAAATATATTATTCTATTATTTGAGTAAATTAAATAATCCATATAATTTATTTTAACGACCATTTAATTCTCCAAATTACTATTTATATGATTAAATAAATTAATTATTATATTGTCGAAAATATGGGTCGTTACATTCTTCCCTACTTAAAATAATTTCGTCCTCGAAATTGCTAAGGTAGAAAACAAACCCTATTGGCTGGTTAGAACTTATTTGTTCATTTCTTAACTTCAATTTCAACTACACCAATTTAATTTCAATTAAATATTAATTCATTCTTATAAACCAAAAGTTTCAAAAATCCTGAAAATTTTCTAACACCTTAACTTTCGAAAAATTTCGCCAGAACCTCCTTTGTACTGGTCAATAGGTCAAACTCCAAATCGCCTCTCTAGGCCATCTCCAACCCAAAAGAAAATCAAACAGCCAAGCAGCTTGCCAATTCGGCTCATAAATCTTATATCCAATAGACATATAAACTTGTACCTTTTTGTTGGGGATATCAACTCTATCACTTCCATATGCTATCCACTCAGCATATACCAATGTTATCCCAATCAATTTCTGATCCATTTATCCCCAATACGTCTATTTGCTTATATCCAAAGCAAATCCCATTTCAACTCAAGTTCGATTCTTGATTCCAAATCTTGATTTACCAAACCAATTCTATTTCAACTTAACTGATTTCAATTAAATTCCAGCTAACTTTCACAAATTTCTATTTAAATTTGTTTTAATTCACACAATCTATTTCAGGGGTTTTAAACAACTTTTCTTTTTCTCAAAAATCAAACTTTCCTTTGCAGGATTCAAACACTTGCTTTTCTCAAATCATTTCAAAAACAATGTCTTTGGTAGTAATCCGTCACTTAGAACTCGAAAATGAACACTAATGATGTGGCCAGCATCATCAGAGTTATTTCCCTGCTATTAAGGCGAGTTCAATACTATATCTCTTTAAAAGCCATTTCTAACACTTCCATTTTGAAATACATTTTAAAATACCATTCACACTGCTTGTAAAACAATTTAAAATCTCCCAGGATTTTAAAATTCTCATATATTCAATCCAAATTCATTTACAAACGCCTTTTCAATTTTCTAGGGTTTTAATTTAAATTCTGATTTGAATTCAGATTTAATTCATTTCAATTCATATATTACACTTATCTGAATTCTACTTGGTTATATACATAACCATTTAATTTGTAATCTTACTCAATTATAATTACAACCAATATATCCAATATATTATAATCATTTCGATATCAATCTTTTATATCAAAATATAATTTGGGCAAAATTATTTCATTTACCCTCTTTTCAAAACGTACCGTGTCAGTTCATCATATTCGAGTGTTCAGAAACTCCTACCGATACAGTGGATCAAACTGATCAACCAGAACCCATAAACAGCTCAACCAATAAATCTTCACAGTATAAAACAATTTTTATATCAAATAACAAATACGTTCACTCGTTTATATACACTCAATTCAATCTAGGGCATTGCTAACCCCATCTCTACTGGGTCACGTCACAGAGCCAAGGTAATACTTAACCTTAAGCTCTGATACCAACTGTAACGACCCGAAAAAAGGCGATCTTGGTTATCCGATATACAACACATATTGAACATCCAGAGATCAAAAATAACCGGAAAGTTAATGAAAGAAACTAGAGGGTGAGGATGGAAAAGATAGAAACTTAGAATAGAAGAAGAAGAAGAACACAACATCAGAGTAACACGAACCTCACAGCGGAATGAATAAAATATAACATAACTTTGAAATAAAAGATTGTACTTGAATATACATATCATTATCAAGTACAACACTTACAACACAGCGGAATAACAATAGCTATATAAATTCCTGAAGTCTCCTGCTCTAGCTCTTCAAGTATCTGTAAAACCCGACTACTTGACTGCCCGTACGAAATTGGGCACCTAAGAGTTTAGGGAAAACAAAACAAAATAAACTCCGGGTCAGTCATGGGACTGGTATGAGTAAAACAGTTTAAAACAGTTTGAACAAGTAATTGATATCTCATAAGACCACGCCGTATAACGGAACGGCTTTTTCCTTTATGAGAATCCAAAATATCTTTATATCAAAAACATTTTGATATTATAATAATGTTTATCAATCACAATATAATAATCATCTAGCAGAAACGCTTTCATCTCACGTTCTACATATATAGTATACAATCAAAACCGCAAGGACGTATTGGGTAATGGATTTCCATCTATAACAAGGTATGGAACCACCTTTCACTAGTGTACCTCTAGAGAGGAATACACTGGGATCAACAAGAACATCTTGCAACCTGGCCACACATGACCGACCACTCATTTCGCTGAGTGTATCGAATGTATATCACCAACGGTTGGGATCAGCAACCATTTCCCGAAGGGACAACATCGACAATAGATTTTTAGAAGTAAATGAAACTCTAGATCAGGTGATTATACACCCTAATAGGTGCGACCTACATAGCCATGCTACCTGCCCGATTTTTGTCATTTCCTGGTTGTGAGGCTAGAGGCCACGCTTATCTTTGACAGATCACATGTTTATTCACTTTGAATGTCACATTGTCATACCCGCCAAATCACAAATTGTTTTCCCCAAAAATACCACGGGTATACAACTAAGAGAAACGAATTCCTCCACCACCAAACGTGAATACGTTTGAAGAGATCAACTTACGCGATCTATTGGATATACTCTATCAGACCTTCTTCCATACAAGTTGTCATGGGACTGGACAAACCGAAGGCACTATTCAGTACATCCATCTTAGGCAATTGTTATCTAAGATTCATACAACTGCCCTTGCACTTTACTCCGTCTTCAATATATTCAACATACTTGATTCGCAACGCTTATGCCAATACGGAGTGGTTTTTTAGATAATAATCCAACCGGTCTCTCCATATTAACAACGTAAAATGGTCAAAACTTTGATAATCTGTGATTTAACTATCAAAGAAAAACACGTGTGCAAACAACGATATTATTTCCAGATGGAAATTATATCGATTAATGATCAAACAATTACATATATATATATTCATATTTCCTTATTTTCTATAATTGGAAAATATATGTTATTAACACTGGAAAAAATTTCCATGCCTTAATTACGTATCACTATTCTTCCAATCTACCAGACTCTAACTATAAACAAACAAGAGAACAATCCTAAGTACAAACCCCGAAGGCCGAAACCAGCATCAGATCGATACTTAGGAAACCATTCAACTTATTAATCTCTAGTCAGTTTCTAATTTTTGTTTAACTCCATTTGATTAATTCTTATTCGAATAACTAATACTCGATTAACTTTAATTGAATAACTAATATTCAATTAACTTTACTTGATTAATTCTGGTTCGAACAACTATATTCGATTTAACTTCATTCTAAATAACTATGTATGTTTTGACTTTGTTTCGAATAACTGTATTCGATTAACTCTTTTTGAAATTTATTTCTCAAATATCCTTTTTATAAAATCCTATTTATTTTCCCAAATATGTCTTTCTATAATACCTTATTTGTTTTACAAATATTTACTCCTTTTCAAATTCTATTTATTTTCTAAATAAATATCCCTTTATAATTCTATTTATTTTCTAAATAAATATTTCTTTTCACTTCTATTTACTTTCTAAGTAAATATCCTTTTTATTAAACCTTCGTCGTTTTATAAATATTTCCCTTTTATAATATCTTGTTTATTTTCCCAATAAATATTCCTTTATGATATTCTATTTATTTTCTAAATAAATGTTCCCCTTTTATAAAATCCTATGATTTTATAAATACTTTATTTTCAAAATATTTCCTTTTATAAAATCGGTAGATTTTATAAAATTCCTTTATTTCAATATACATTGAAATATTTCTTTTTTACATCCCAGGGTTTCTTATGATAGTAAAAATATCGAATAACAATGATCAACATCGTTCTAACAAACATAATCCATAACAGATTATGTATCACATCATATATCAAAATATATGAAAAATAGTAAAATAAATGTTGAGGAATCCAGTCGGATTCCTGCAACCTGTTTACCTGCATCACAGATATTAAACAATATAATATACATCAATTTCATTCCAACATGGAATATACTGATAACAGAGTCAAATATTGATTTTCGATCTTTATATATTTAACTTACATCTACGTTTTCAATCAAATCTATTTAACAGTCCAAACAATCAATACACAACAATCAATCAGCAGTTATCAAAAATAAAGTACAGTTTATAAAAATATAAACTAATCAGAGTTAGTGAGATTTACTCACATTGTTTCACGGTTGACGATTTTTCATTTGTTTCACTTAAAATGAACAGACGTATAATATCTACGAACTTCAAGCAGTTTTGTTCTCGGTCACGATTGTGTAGGAAATGTTAATATGATCGAAATACTATTCGTTTCATCTAATTTTTTTTCATGGATGAATAATATATGATCACTACAAATTTCTAGTAATTAAACTTAAATTTATTTTCACATTGGGCCTTACCATAAACTCTCGGCCCAATTCAAAACTGCGCTGGCCCATCAAAAATCCCAGGCCCAAGTTCCCTCTACCAAACCCGCTACCAAGAAAGTCATCTTCCCGTGGAACTCCACAACAACCTTCAGTTCAAAATCCTCTGAACCAGTAAAGCCCAACTCGTATGACCCTTCCTTCTTCGATCAGTAAACATCCCACAGCTCCAGGAAAAATCCGCACTGCTCTTCATCACCATTACCGATCCTTTCACCCAACCTCTCAACCATAACTTCACCAAATCACCCATCGAAAACAGCTACCAACACCTCTTTCCCGTATCCATCTTCCCCTCTCCATTTGAAACAGCTCGACAACCTCCCCTTCACCTCGTCGAACAGCAAATTCCAGCGATACAGTAAAACTGGCGACCCTTGTATTCACCAATCAACCCCAAAACTCCACAATCAAAGCCATACTCCGCCACAAACTCAGCTAAACCCCTGAAAACTCGAATCACTTCTTGAATCCTTGGATTTTTCGGACCCTAGACCCAAAATTAACACGTTGGAAAATCGTCGAGCTCACAAAATAGAAATCGGACGCTTCGATAGTGATATCGAATCGAAGGGAAAGATCCCAGCAACACAAATATGCTTAGAGATCATTTTATAGAATTTTATTTCTATTTCCTTTGAATTTTTGAAGTTTGATTTTCTCATTTTCTTTTATGAGGAGCGGCGGCTTGGAAATGATGCGTGGCCTTCGTTTTATCAGAGAAAGGGAAAATGATTAGGTTAAGAATAATTAAGGTGTTTTTATATAGAATACATGCTGTGTGGAAATTCACGTGGTTAGGTTTGTTACCACTAGTGTAGGTGACAATGTTTGTTTAAAGATTGTTTTTAATCTATAAAAGTTCATATACTCTGCTACCTTCACTTATATCTATGTACAAGCGCTGCAGACTGAAACAAATATACCATTGTGATGAGCAATGCCCCACGTTCATAAAAACATAAAAATATCGGTAGGTTAACTCATATTGTGAAACCCCAAAATATTGATACAGGGTGCACAATATTCCAAATAAAAAGTTGTGTATTTAATTAATTAAAAATTACAGTAAAACTCTAAAAATTAAATTATCACTACGTCTCAAAGGAATCTTGCCAAAATTCGAATCCGATATTTAAATATACTTAAATAACCGTTATGGCCATAAACGAATATGCCGCTGTTTTTCTGAATATTTGATTTGGACATAAATCAAAATTTACACGACGAAATCCCGATTTTTCTCTTCCACTAGAAAAATATACTTCACCAGCTCCTAACTTTTCTTGTTTCATAGAAATCCGATTTAAAACGGACCCTGTATATTCAGTCGAAGTTCAAATCGCCAAATAGCGAACTACCGCGCCGTTACGCGGTCGTTTATAATTATATTATAAACTATACGTTCAACTGTCGTCGATTGAATATATTTATTCATATAATTCAACTCTAAGGTGAATTAAATACTTTGAATTGTCTAGTTCACATTATATTGTCAATTCACTATTTCTGATTATTTCAGAAATTAAATATATTATTTGAATAAATTAAATAATCCATATAATTTATTTTAACGACCATTTAATTCTCCAAATTACTATTTATATAATTAAATAAATTAATTATTATATTGTTGAAAATATGGGTCGTTACAGGAACACTAACCACTTTTATTTGGCATCCTTGTGACTTACTCCAAAAGTATTTTGAACTAACTTCTATACCATATTTGAGCTATGGTTTACACATTTTAACCCTTTAGGGATTCAAATCTATATTGAAGAAAGTATACTAGGGATATAATTGATAATTTATTCAATTTACTTAATATTTTTAATTATTATATATATTAACAAATATTTAACACTAATGATCAACATGGACTTCTATCCCCTCAATGTTAACAAACATTATCACATTAAATAATAACACTCTTTGGATTCTCATTTTTGTTCCAATATCACATTATTGCTAGCAAATATATTATATGTATTTTAATTGATGATGATAATGCTTTTATTAGTTGATAAGACGCATTCGTATTATATTACTTATTCTCTTTCATTGATCCAGTAACTTGGAGGAAATTTCTAGTTATATAGATCATTAGAATACACATATGACTTTGGATCATTTATTATTTATGTCGATCAACCTTTTGTATTACTAAATAATATCTATGCACAATCTATAAGATGAGAAAATAAGAAAATTTAGGTTGTTAGTTGAATATTATATATATATGTACACACACATGCATCCGCGTATTAGAAATATATTACAAATTTGAATTTTCTTTCTCGTTTGAGTTGGTGATTTTTAGAATAAAATATTTTAAGGATCCAAACTATTAATTTCTTTTTATAGATCAATGAATATGTGAATCCCTTAAGACTGCATGATAATGTTCAAAACATCTGGTTTGGAACTATGTTGAACTTCTGGTTCAAACAAAAAAAATATAAACAACTTCAGTTTGTAAAAAAATTTCATCCATTATACATCAAATATTACTTTTGAACATTAATTAAGATATAACTTATCAGATATTAATTTATAACCGCATACAAACTGTAATGTCCCGTATTTTCTGACCATTTATTTGGAATATTTGATTTATTTAAAATATTGATTTGAATTTAAATGATGGGATTTGACCATTTTAAATTGAATATATTTAAACTATATTAATAATATAATAATATTTATTTAAATTATATTATATAAAAACTGGAGCGTTCCGTTATTTGATATTGAATAGCTAACATTACCAATATATCAGACCAAATGTATTTATTGTTATGAAGTCAATCCATAATTAATAAAGCACATGCTTATTAGAGATAGTAAGAAAAGATTTTATAATAGACCACGCTCGAATACAAATTGGTATTTGTATTGAATATGTATTTTGTTAATAGCCAAATGCTTATTTGTGTTTATTATGGACCACGCTCTTATATAACAAAACTTGTTTTATATTTATTAGAAAGGAAATTCGTTTCCTTATAACAAAACTTGTTCACTCTGTTCATTTATTCATCAACTCACTTAAACTTTTGCACTTTTCTTCTTTCATATTTGAATTCTGTTTAATACATTATGAAACGCCTTATGACTTTAGTCTTCATTCTTCTTTTTAAAAAAAAAGCTTTACATATGATGCATATAGTATTTCTTTATATTTTGCATATATCACTTCTTAATTTGAATTTCAACGAAAATGCACCACTGCTCGTTACACCACTCTTTTCAGTTTTCATAGATGATGGAATAGTTATGAATTTTGATGCCACTGCATATATAACTAAAGCAAGGATGTTAGCTCTGTCTAATTTTTATGTGTCCATGAATCCAAAATCTGAAGTGAATCATTTAATGAGATTTATTTTGCTGGTAACATAAACAATAAGTTTTATTATTTCATTTTAAAATGAAAAGAAAAGAATGTAGTAAATACGAAGGAAAAGGCAAAAGGCAAAAGAAAGAAGTAAAATAAACTACAACAGTTAGGAAAGTGAGTAGAGAATAACTAAATGAAATCAACCAAACAAATATATATATATATACACGTTTCGACATATTTACAGAACTGCATTGACATGTTCAGCTGCAGTTAATTTCATATTTTTAAAACCTGACAAGATGAAACAATAAAAACATGATTCAAATTTTATCAGCAGCCTTTGTTCTTTTGAGAAATCAGAAAATCCGTCTCGATCAACTTTGATCTGCGAAAAGAGAAAATAACCCATTAAAAAGGGGAAAGAAAACTTGATTCATAATATTATATGTACAAAATGGACATAACAATTCACTTTGAACAGTAAAAACAAACGGCTAGAACAGCTATGGTAATTAGACAATGCATAGCATAGCTGCCGATATAAGATATACACATATATCAGATCGAGAAGCAAGATAATGAGCACAAATCTATGTATATATTTCTGATCATATGCATTGGAAATGAACATCTAAGGGATAGGGTAGGAGATCTAAATGAAGACAGGAATATGTATGTTCTTACATCAAGTCCAAGAACAGCTAAGGAAAAGGGCATAAACAGTAACCCAAAATAGTAAAATTCATAGCCTAACCTACACAGTAAGGTGTATATTTCCAAAATCAAATTCACATCATAATCGTACACAATATCTACCACAAACCCAACAAAAATCTTCATCGAAATCCATTGCGATCAGGTAAATAAGTGTGGGAAAAATTATATACCAAAATCCGAACACAAGATCTAATTACAGATTCGATTTTGATTAGAACAACAATTCGAAACCATTGATAGACAGTCATCTTATCTAAGGTCGAACCGCAACTATAAATACACGCATTCAGTATGTTTCATCGATTCATGAACAAATTCGAAACCAGATAATAAAATCAAAATAACTCAGCAAGGAAAAATCGAGTAGAAAAACTTAGCTTCGGTTCTTGAACTCCTTTGTGTTGAATTCTGTTCGGGTTGAAGGTGTAGGTGGCATGTGGTTGTCTGTAGTGGATCTAGAGAGGTCCAAGAGTTGATCGCGAGACCATGGTGGCGGATCGAGGGGCGGAGGAGGGTGCAACGCCACAAAAATCTCCGATTTGCTGTTGAAATCGAAAGAGGAATTAGGGTTTTCCTTTTTGGTCATCACGAGATTTTTTTGAGAGGCGGCTTGAAGGAGGAAAGAACGGATCGAAGGGGGTTTTAAGGTTGAAGCGGGTCGGGTTCTTGAGTGCGTCGGCTGGTTAAGGTAAGCCCAAATTTTTATTTAAAAGGAAATTTATGTTTTAAATTAATTTAATTAGTTTATAAAGTTCGTAATGTGATTTCTCACTCATACGATGTCAGATTTACGCACGGTCAGTTGCGTTGAGACCGTAGAGACGTGAACTTCGAGATGGAGCAGGTCGAGTCCAGATCTAAAGTGACTGGAATTTTTATTCGAATTAAACGTCGGTCTAATAAAAACCAGACTGTTTATCGTCAAATTCAAATCGAGGTGAGTTAAACTCACTCAGCCCTTCCCATTTATATTTTATATAAATTGGGTTTTTATTTTTTTCATGTTCTAGTTGTTAGTTTACCTGTTATCTAATTGTTGATTTAATTACTAGAAACTAAACGGTCGGTTAATTCCAGAAGAAATACAAATCATTTTGATTTGACCCGAACAAGGGAATTTCCCTTGATTGATCACCTTTATAAATGTGCTGAAATTGTTTGAATTATTTGAATTGGTCGTTAGTTGATTGATTTTTATGGTTGATGGTTGAACCGTATTTCAATATTTATTTTGATATGGACTAATGGACGGTATGTGTTGGGTAATTAGCATCATCTGGCCGAGAAATAAATCGATTTTTAGATATGAATTTTATCGACTGTAAGTCGACAGAGTTGGAGTTATAAATATATTTTATAACTGGGATAAGTTCTGAAAGCTGTTACTTTAAATAAAAGTTATTTAAAAAGGAATAAATATTAATTATTTAGTAAAGTTTTAAGTAATTATGAAATTTGTTTATTTAAACAATTTTTTATGATTGATAAGAATTATAAACAAATGAAAGGAACCTAGTGGAAGTATCCGAGTAATCGTGAACGACTAAATAAAGTTATTTAAATTAATTATATTTTAATTGGTTTAAAAGAGGAATTAAATAGAATTGGTTAGAAAAGTAACCATGTCTCTGTTGACTCGGTCGACCATTTAAACTAAGTTAGATTTTAAATTACTGAAACAACTTAGCGAATATTTGGTTAATCTTAATAAGAGTTTAAAAAAGGAAATTCATTATTTCAGTAAATAAAGGAGTTAATCAAATTTTCAATAATTAATGTTGAAATAATCTCTTCTTAAATGTAATACATTTAAGTAACAAGTTTGAAATGAAATATGGTCGAGTGTTGGGAAAAGGCTAGAAATTAGTTATTTGAGATCGAGTTTTATAGTGAAGCAAATTAAAAGAATTAAGCAAATACGTAGCTTAAACGAAGGGTCAGCCTGACGTTTGCATTAAGTAAAGAGGGATGGAGATATAAAGGTTTTATATTAAACCGGGAATTTATAAACAAGGTTTATAAATGGAATAAGAATTAAAACGTTGTTTTAAATTGGAAATACTTAAAAAGGGTATTAAGTTAAATCGATGGATTCAAAAGGGAATTTTCTGAGAAAAAGGAAATTGGGAAAAAGGGGTTTGTTTTGAGCTTGGTAAACCAGGTTAGAAATGGGATTTATATTTCAGTTTATGAAACGAAGTCATTTGGATAAGTCGAGAGTAAATAAAGTGATGTGTAGTAGGGAATTATTTAAAGAACAAATCAAGCGATATTAATTATATTTAAAGAGGAATTTCCAAAAGATAAGAAGTACTGTAAAGCGATATTTTAACTAGTGGAATGTGTTTTGATATAAAATTGAATATTGGTTTTTGTTCCGCTGCGATGTGAGACTCTGTGTTGGTTCTTCTTCTTCTTCTATTCTAATATTTCTTTCTTTCTTATCTCACCCTCTAAATTCTTTCTACAAACGTTCCAGTGTTTTTGGTGCTGGAGGATCGGCATAAGTTATGATAAAGGTATTTATGTCGATTTTCCAGGCCGAAATGCCTGGGTCGTTACAGTGGTATCAGAGCTATTGGTTGAGTAGTAACCTTGGCTCTGTGGCGTAACTCAATAGAGATGGGGTTAGTAACACCCTAGATTGAGTCAAATGTATATATATGAGAGCGTATTTGTGAAATTTTATATACAAATGTTTTGTATTGTGTTATTTGACCGGTTCAAGTGTTGAAAAGCGTTGAACTAGCAAATGGATACAATACTGTTTATAAAAGAGGGTAAATGAAATAATTTTACCTAATGTATATTTTTTATATAGAAAAAAGGAATTTATTTTCTGTACTATAGTAATGTGGGGTATTTGTTTGTTTGTTCTGGTTGATTTGATTTGAAATCAAATTTGAATTATGGAATAAGGTTGAACTGATTAGAAGAATCAATTCGCCAATTGAATCATATATGAAAATGAAACTAAACCTGGGTAAGTGGAATCGATTTACGAATGATAGAATGTACTTAAATAAATTGGGATTTAAAAATTTATTGGATAAATAAATTGGGATTCAAATAAAGTGGATTGCCATTTGGAATTTGATTTTTTCGAAGAAGTTGAGGCCCAGAATAGCAGTTGTAGTCGTATCGATCGAGTCATGCAGGAGAGGTGTTGGCGAAATCCTCGAAAATTTGTAGAGTTCAAATTTATTTTGAATTTAATGCAAAGGTAATGATTTTAAAATAATATGGGTCGGAATATTCTTCTTACTTTGCAATTTCGAGGACGAAATTATTTTAAGGGGGGAAGAATGTAATGTCCCGTATTTTCTGACCATTTATTTGGAATATTTGATTTATTTAAAATATTGATTTTAATTTAAATGATGGGATTTGACCATTTTAAATTGAATATATTTAAATTATATTAATAATATAATAATATTTATTTAAATTATATTATATAAAAACTGGAGCATTCCGTTATTTGATATTGAATAGCTAACATTACCAATATATCAGACCAAATGTATTTATTGTTATGAAGTCAATCCATAATTAATAAAGCACACGCTTATTAGAGATAGTAAGAAAAGATTTTATAATAGACCACGCTCGAATACAAATTGGTATTTGTATTGAATATGTATTTTGTTAATAGCCAAATGCTTATTTGTGTTTATTATGGACCACGCTCTTATATAACAAAACTTGTTTTATATTTATTTGAAAGGAAAATCGTTTCTTTATAACAAAACTTGTTCACTCTGTTCATTTATTCATCAACTCACTTAAACTTTTCCACTTTTCTTCTTTCATAGTTGAATTCTGTTTAATACATTATGAAACGCCTTATGACTTTAGCCTTCATTCTTTTTTTTTTTTTTTAAAAAAGCTTTACATATGATGCATATAGTATTTCTTTATATTTTGCATATATCACTTCTTAATTTGGATTTCAACGAAAATGAACCACTGCTCGTTACACCACTCTTTTCAGTTTTCATAAATGATGGAATAGTTATGAATTTTGATGCCACTGCATATATAACTAAAGCAAGGATGTCATCTCTGTCTAATTTTTATGTGTCCATGAATCCAAAATCTGAAGTGAATCATTTATTGAGATTTATTTTGCTGGTAACATAAACAATAACTAGTATTATTTCATTTAAAAACGAAAAGAAAAGAATGTAGTAAATACGAAGGAAAAGGCAAAAGAAAGAAGTAAAATAAACTACAACAGCTAGGAAAGTGAGTAGAGAACAGCTAAATGAAATCAACCAAACAAATATATATACACGTTTCGACATATTTACAGAACTGCATTGACATGTTCAGGTACAATTAATTTCATATTTTTAAAACCTGACAAGATGAAACAATAAAAACATGATTCAAATTTTATCAGCAGCCTTTGTTCTTTTGAGAAATCAGAAAATCCGTCTCGATCAACTTTGATCTATGAAAAGAGAAAATAACCCATTAAAAAGGGGAAAGAAAACAATACTTGATTCATATTATTATATGTACAAAATAGACATAACAATTCACTTTGAACAGTAAAAACAAATGGCTAGAACAGCTATGGTAATTAGACAATGCATAGCATAGCTGCCGATATAAGATATACACATATATCAGATCGAGAATCAAGATAATAAGCACAAATCTATGTATATATTTCGGATCATATGCATTGGAAATGAACATCTAAGGGATAGGGTAGGAGAGCTAAATGAAGATAGGCACATGAATGTTCTTACATCGAGTCCAAGAACAGCTAAGGAACAGGGCATAAACAGTAACCCAAAACAGTAAAATTCATAGCCTAGCCTAACCTACACAGTAAGGTGTATATTTCCAAAATCGAATTCACATCAGAACCGTACACAATATCTACCACAAACCCAACAAAAATCATCATCGAAATCCATTTCAATCAGGTAAATAAGTGTGGGAAAAATTATATACCAAAATCCGAACACAAGATCTAATTATAGATTCGATTTTGATTGGAACAACAATTCGAAACAATTGATAGACAGTCATCATATCTAAGGTCGAACCGCAACTATAAATACACGCATTCAGTATGTTTCATCCATTCATGAACAAATTCGAAACCAAATAATAAAATCAAAATAACTCAGCAAGGAAAAATCGAGTAGAAAAACTTAGCTTCATTTCTTGAACTCCTTTGTGTTGAATTCCGTTCGAGTTGAAGGTGTAGGTGGCATGTGGTTGTCTGTAGTGGATCTGGAGAGGTCCAGGAGTTGATCGCGAGGCCATGGTGGCGGATCGAGGGGCGGAGGAGGGTGCGACGCCACAAAAATCTCCGATTTGTTGTTGAAATCGAAAGAAGAATTAGGGTTTTCCTTTTTGGTCATCACGAGATTTTTTTGAGAGGCGGCTTGAATGAGGAAAGAACGGATCGAAGGGGGTTTTAAGGTTGAAGCGGATCGGGTTCTTGAGTGGGCCGGCTGGTTAAGGTAAGCCCAAATTTTTATTTAAAAGGAAATTTATGTTTTAATTTAATTTAATTAGTTTATAAAGTTCGTAACGTGATTTCTCACTCATACGATGTCAGATTTACGCACGGTCAGTTGCGTTGAGACCGTAGAGACGTGAACTTCGAGATGGAGCAGGTCTAGTCCGGATCTGAAGTGACTAGAATTTTTATTCGAATTAAACGTCGGTCTGATAAAAACCATACTGTTTATCGTCAGATTCAAATCGAGGTGAGTTAAACTCACTCAACCCTTCCCATTTATATTTTATATAAATTGGGTTTTTGTAACGACCAAGAATTTCGCTCGATCTGAATCAGTCGCTAAACCGATCAAGACCATTCGAAACGCCTGATTGTTTTGAGAACACGACAAAATAGAACGCAGACAGAAGAACATTTCATTGTATATTACAACAATTCCATCAGAATACGAGAATATACAGAGTATGAATGAATAAATATTACACAAAAAATATCAGAGATTACAATAATTTACATAGCAGCGGAAAATAATACAAAATACAACTGAAGAAGATACACGGATACAAAGCTTTCCGGATATCGTTCCAGCTGTAAACCAGGATCCTGTGAATATAAATCTGCAAAACCAAAACTACTAGTTGCCCGTGTCAAAATAAGGGCACCCAGAGTTTAGGTTAAAACAATAAACTCCAGGTCAGTCATGTGACTGGTGTGAGAACTAAAACAGTTATTAATCTTTTATTTTAAAGTTCGGTAAATCAAGGGACCACGCCGCTAACGCAGAACGGGTTTCCTCCCAAGAATACCAGTGCATAAAACAATAGCGCAATGCTAAATAAAGAACAATGAAGCTATTATAAGACCCAGGTCCCATCACACAATGCAACACAAACCGGAGGATAGGGTTTTACCTTATAATAGCCAAAGCTTGCTTGACACGTTTAAAACAAGTCATTTGATACTATAATAAGTGTATACTGTTTAAAACAATTTCAATCATAAATATCAATCATAGACAGCATGGGTACCATATATCATGTCACCATACTAGGCTCTACAATCAAAACCGCAAATGTCACGTATTTGGAAGTTGGATTTCCATCTGTGAACCGAGGCAAAAGATAGTCCTCTACCAATTCGAGACACTCTAGCCAGCCCCTCAGGACCCAGACTCAGGTGGGCCCTTGGATCGTCAGGGTCGGTCCACCGATGTGGATTAAAATGCCTGAACACTGCGTTTCCCCACCCTATAGGTTGTCAATGAGTCCAATGACTTCATTGGTCCCAGATCGACCGATATATCCGAGGCGCCTCGCAACAACCACATAAGTCAAACTCGTCAGGGCGTGTAAAACCACTGACGCCACTTCTAGCTAGAAGGAAACGCATGCCCTCCCTAATGTCCTCTCCCGTTTCTGGTTCACAACCAGAGTGTGAGGCTCGCGAATCAACGTTACACAAAGCTATGCCACACAGGCTGTGTTTTGATCATCACCACAAGGCTTTGCTTTTCAATAGAAGCCTTGATCAATTGCCACTTAGGCATGCCACACAGGCAATTCACTCCATGCGTTTGATATCCATCAATATATAACCTCTGAGCTCGTACATCTCAGAGAAGGGCGTTAAGCAAGAGAATAAATTCTCCGCCGCCAAACAGATATATATTTAATAGAAATCAATCACACAGACTAAAATCCAATGTCAGACACACAATCCATTTACAAGTTCGTTCTGGGTCTGAACGAAACCGGAGGCACCTAGTACCCCGCATATCCATCGATCTCCAAGTACGTCTGGACGATCACCAACTGATTCCCTCCTCTTGGGTGTACGGCCCATTCAAGATCATCAGTAATTATCCAAACGACGTGAAGATCTCCGGTCTTCAACCACCGTCTTCATCTTCGACACCACGTCGAATCAGTTATTCAAAATGGGATAAACCTGGTCTTTCTGAATAACTCGCGTATATAATAAACAAGTTTTACACAAACACAACATACGCTTCATTCCAATTCAGAATATTCTTTTATTCAAATAATCTTATATTTTGGGAAAGGTTCACATTAATTTTATCAAAGATAAATTCTTTAAATTTATTCTTTAATCTCCTTTTTGAATATCAATTCAAACTAGTCGGGATTAGCGAACCACACCGGAGTAATCATTTATTTCCCAATCCCAACCTATTCATCCCATGAAGTAAAACTGGTAATACTTCATATCTAACACCACGGTGTTATCGGTAAATTCAATTACCGTTTCACGTTCAAATCTAATTAAAGATTTAACTATCGCCTGGAGGAAAACTGGTGATACTCCATTCTCTAACATTTCAATCTAATTAAAGATTCAATAAAACCCCACTTAGTTTTAATCTTTACAGAAATCAATATCCTGTCTTTAACTGGGTTAAAGAGCCAATGTCATTTAAAACACAGTTCACGATAAACCCAAAATCACATTCTATTAATTATCGGGTTAAAGAACAAGTGTTATTTAAAACACTGTTCACGATAAACCCAAAAATCAATACCAATTCAATTCCAATTAAATATTATTTAATTGGTACACTTCATTAAATCTAAATAAAAAGACTTAATCTTTTTCTCAACTGGGCTTAAGAACAGTGTTAATGAAGACACCATTCACGACAAACCCAAATCACATTTGATATTAAATACAAGGCTCTGAATAGAAAATATATCGGCTTATATTCAATATCAAATTCTATAACCAACAAATATCGTATTGGAAATAACGATATATATATATATATATATCTTTCAAATTTCCACAACAAAATCTGTATAATCACGAAATCCCACATCGAAATATTCCGAAGACAATTTCGATTCAAATCCATTCCAATGCAATTATTGGAAATTCTGGTTATTTTCAAAACCATTTCAAATCCAATTTATTTATTTTAAAAATAAATATATTATTATTCTAGTTCAAAACAAGTTCATTTCGATAAAAATCTATTTTTATCTTTTCAAATATGGAGTTTTTCATCCCAACTCTTCCCAAATCACTTCTTATGATTTTACACAAATTATTCCTATTTTTATTAATTTTATCAAGGCACGTACAGTCGATTTCCATCAACGGCCATCGAACTGCACTTACAGCGACCTTTTCCAAATTTGATTTGGACATAATTCCAAATCCAACCGTTAGATTTCAAATCTCTAATATTCATTGGAAAGCTCTTTTCGATACGAACCCAACGGTTCCGGTTTAATCCAACGGTCGGATCTCCCGTAATATCCATTCGAAGTTAATGGTCGAAATTCACGAACGGCCGCGGAGCGTTCTATTCAGGCCATTATATTATATATATAATATATATAATATTTCCTTCGTCGATTTCAATTCACAACGTGCTTTATAAATCGTTTTAAATTCATTTTCAAAACGGTTTCAACTTCATATTCAATTTCAAATCAAAATTGAATATTCCAATATAAATTCGTTTTAAATTCATTTCAAATCGATTTCAATTCAATTTCAATTTAATTCGAATTTCCCATCATTTCAATTTATTTTGAATTTCAAATCTATTTCAATTTCAAATCTAGTCAATTTATTTCGAATTTATAAATCTATTCAATTTAATTCGAATTTCAAATCTATTTCAATATTCATTGAAAAATGAATAAAATCGATATAAATATCGTTCACGTCAAAATGGCGTCAATCTAATCAACACGGCTTCATATATTTCTATTTTCAAATATTCTATTTCAAATATTCCTTTTCAAATATTTCTATTCAAATATTTATTTTCAAATATTTCTATTCAAAACTGGAATGAGGCCCACTCAATTACCATATAATGTTAATTATATGGACTTTCTAGTATAAAATAACAACGATAAATTATCAACCATCATCCAGAGTGCATTCTACACTGTATAAGCATCAAATATAGATATTTAACGCTTATGACAGTCTGTCAATCAATCGATCGACATACAGCTAATTATTGGGACTAGTGTATGTCATATATCATCCCAATAACCATGTGGGGTTTCAATCAATCAAACATAGATTTTATTTGTGCAGTTGGGCGATGTGTAAAATTTATCGTCCCAATCAATATCAGTCAAATGTGTGTATATAAACAAATCGCCTGATCTGTTTATATTTATTTTATTTTAAATACACGTTAAAAATTCTATTTTTAACTATATAAATATTTTTAACTATATAAATATTTTATTTCGTTTCATATCACATCACACAATCCACTACACATCGAAATCAAACAAACAAGCATACAAGCCGTCCATGGTCTGTGGACGACGGGTGTCAAGTGCTACTAAACACCGTCTGCATCCTAGTATATATTATTAATTAGAAAGCAAAATTAAAAGGTGAGAAGTTCTCACAGAGGGTTCCACTCCGCCGTGCTTTGCTGTTGAACTGCTGAACATATGGATTTGTTGAAATTCCAATTCAGTTCTTTTCACGCTGTTCACAATAAAAATTATATTTTTATCACTTTATTTCAGTAAATAAAAATCATATTTTTATCTGTACTTCATATACATTTACAATGCTTCTTTCTATATAAAAATTATATTTTTCTACTTCTTATATAAAGATCGAATTTTTATATCATCGCCATAAAAAATCACATTTTTATATTTCTACAATATAAAAGATTATATTTTTATAATCTCTACTTTATAAAAATCATAATTTTAACTTATCACTTGAATAAAAATTATATTTTTATCTTTTTTCTCTTCGGTTTCATATGATTAAAAATCCCACCTTTCATAATATAAAAACATCGCCTTTTCTTTGATTAAAGATCTCGCTTTTCATAATATAAAAACATCGTCTTTTCTTTGATTACATCACATAAAAAAAATACGACCTTTTCTATTTCAAAAATCAAATTTTTTTTAACTAAAGAAACCGGTTTTTATATAAAAGAAAAATCAATTTTATACTCTATGAAAAATCAGTTTTATACTTAAGAAAAAATTAGTTTTTAACTTAAGAAAAAAAATCAGTTTTTAATCCTAATAAACTAAACTAAATGTTTAAAATAAACTAAAACAAACTAAAATAACATTTAAATAAAACTTACAGTGTTTCTTTTCAGGGGGGGGGGGGAGAGTTTATTGCGCTGAGGTGGCGGTTGGGGGCTTGGGGCGTCGGCGCTAGGCTGAGGAGGTGGTGAACTCGCGAAGGCTGGAGAGGGTGGAGGGGATAAGGCGGAGGGGAATTCGGAGGAGGAGGAGAGAAGAAGAAGGGGAGAGAGGGTGGCGCGCTCGAGGTAGGGGGGCTGCGGCGATTGAAGGCGGGGTGGAGGGCGGTGGTCCCGCCCTAAGCGGCGGCGGCGGACCGACGGGGGGGGGGGGGGGGGGGGACGAGATCACGATCCCCCTTCCATTTTATTTTTTTTATTTCTGTTTGATTTTGACTAAGGAGAGAAGGGGAGGGAAGGAGATATTATATTTTATAATTTAATATTATTTTAATCCATCAATTAATTGATTTACACCACGAACTCCAATCGAGTCCCAACGACTGTCGCCCCTAGCTAATTACCCCCATTCCGAACACAATGGGATATGTATCGTAGGTTGATTCGATCGTTTCGATCAGTTTTCGTCAAAATCAACATATAACTCTATATATTGAATTTGAACGCGTATTTCAATTTACTGGGGTCACATACCAACTCTAAAAATTCCAGAAAATTATTTCTAGCTTCGTATTGACGATACGGTCCTAACAAAACTAGTTTCGTCAGATTCTGAGACCGTTTGAAAAATGACCAATTTCCAGTCGATTAAAATCAACTGAAAATGGTCAAACGCGTTTTCCTTTGCCACGCTCACATATTGATTCGAAAAATTATAAAAATTGGCATCTAGCAATAACTTGACATCGTGGATCGAACAAAAGTGGTTTCGTCGAAATCCGAGGTTGTTTGCAAAATTTCCATTTTTAAGGGCCAGAATTCCATAGCAACTATTCTGAAAATTCATCTGGGCATAACTTTTGATTCCCACGATGAAATTTTGATTTTTAGGATTCGTTGGAAAGATATTCTCAATTAGATTCTATTATTTTTGGTTTGTCTAAATTCTGGTTTATTTTAAATCTTGTACATTCATTTGAAGTTTGAAATCGAATTATCGAACTACCGCGCCATTTTCAATTCCTTTTATAATTTAAAATAAATATTATATTCTAACGACGATCTATATAAATATATACGTTCGAATTCTATTCAAAATAAATTTCTCGTCGTTAATATTTAAAATAAATCATTTTAAATATTCAAAATTCGTTAAAAATGCCAAAATAAAAATTTTAAATTGGCTCAGAATTTCCTGGTCATTACAGTTTTTTTTTCGTGTTCTGATTGTTAGTTTGCCTGTTATCTAATTGTTAATTTAATTACTGGAAACTAAACAGTCGGTTAATTCTAGAAGAAATACAAATCATTTTGATTTGACCCGAACAAGGGAATTTCCCTTGATTGATCACCTTTATAAATGTGCTGAAATTGTTTGAATTATTTGAATTGGCCGTTAGTTGATTGATTTTTATGGTTGATGGTTGAACCGTATTTCAATATTTATTTTGATATGGACCAATGGATGGTATGTGTTGGGTAATTAGCATCACCTGGCCGAGAAATAAATCGATTTTTAGATATGAATTTTATCGACTGTAAGTCGACAGAGTTGGAGTTATAAATATATTTTATAACTGGGATAAGTTTTGAAAGTTGTTACTATAAATAAAAGTTATTTAAAAAGGAATAAATATTAATTATTTAGTAAAGTTATAAGTAATTATGAAATTTGTTTATTTAAACAATTTCTTATGATTGGTAAGAATTATAAACAAATGAAAGAAACCTAGTGGAAGTATCCGAGTAATCGTGAACGATTAAATAAAGTTATTTAAATTAATTATATTTTAATTGTTTTAAAAGAGGAATTAAATAGAATAGGTTAGAAAAGTAACCATGTCTGTGTTGACTCGGTCGACCATTTAAATTGTAACACCCCGAATTTTAGTTAATGCTAAAATTCACTAATTGCAGAATAAATAATCTCAGACGTGAGAATTAGGGGAAACGGGCTGCGTCATTGCGTTCGTCTCGGAAAAATACGCAAAATAGAGTCCGAGTTTTCGAAAATCGGAGTCCATATGGCCCAGTTATGGCCCGATGAAGTTTGCAGAAAATTCAAAGATAAAAACAGATTTAAAAATTCAAATTCAGATTTTAAAATAGGAGCAGCGGGGCCAGGCGGGAAAGTTCCCGCCCTACCCATGTCGACAGGGCTGTCGACAGGCCTGTCGACAGGGGTGTCGACTTGCCTGTCGACATGCCTGTCGACACGGCGGGTCGAGCCAGGAGTTTGGGTGCACCAGATCTGGTTTTTGGGTTGAGTCTTGGGCTGGGTTCTAGAGATTTCCTAAATCTAACGGTCCTAATCTAACCTAGGGTTAATCTAAGGGCCTAAAACACTACCTAATCCTATAAATAAGACCCTAACCCTACCCTAATTCATTCATAATTAGGTCTTGTAACTAAACTATGGCAAAATGAAATTTGGTCATGGCCTCCATAAATCAATGAAGAGAGAGTTGCAAGCTAATCAACCTCTAATCAATATCTTCTTCACTAATTCCACTTCATAAGTTTGCTAATCTTGGTTTTGGTGAGTTTCTATCACTTTGATGATCGATTGCTAAATTAAGTAGATGAGATATGATGAGATTTATGGTTTTGCATGTGGATTAATGGGGTTTCAAGTCATATGACATGATGTGAATATGCTAATCTATGTTTAATATTAATCCTATGTTTATGCAAGTTGAATATGTAAATTTATGCATGTTGAATATGTAAATTTATGCATGTAGAATATGCGAGTTTATGCAAGTTGCTATGTGGGTTTATGCAAGTTAAGTATGTGGGTTTATGCAAGTTAAGTGGTGGGTTTATGCATAATGTGTAATTAATTTTATGCATGCTAAGTATGTAGTTTATGCATGCTAAGTGTTTGGTATTATGCATAAATCATGACATGCAAGTTTACCTATGTATATATGCATAATGTATGAATATATATATGCATGTTTACCCTCCTTTAAGATGCAAGTTCAACATGATATGCAAGTTATGTATATGCTTATATGCAAGCTCAACATGTTATGCAAGTTTATGTGTATGTTGTTATGCAAGTTCATATACAAGTTTATGTGTATGATGTTATGTAAGTTATGTGCATGTTGCTATGCAAGTTCATATGCAAGTTATGTGTATGATGTTATGCATGTAAGTTATGCGTATGTTGATATGCAAGTTATGTTTATAATATTATGCAAGTTATGTGTATGATGTGATGCAAATTAACATGTAACATGTTGTGCAAGTTCACACCTTTAAGACCCATGCAAGTTCACCTTTGTATAACCTATGAACACTTATGCAAGTTGCCTTTATACATGACATATGTATGTTCATGCTAGTTGGGTTATTTAGTAATGCTAGTTGGGTTAATATTATGATGTAAGTGGACACCTTTTAACCCATGTTAATGCTAAAGTATGCTAAACGAAACCCATGTTAATTGTGAAAGAATCTTCTCTTGGAAATATGTCGTGTTAGCATAAGTACGTGGGGAAATGATGGGGTTAATAGACATGTTAATGAAATGGTGTGAAATGGTTATGATTAAGCATACCATAAAATGAGTAAGCATAAGTGGGAATTTACCTATTGAGTTAGGTCTACCCCATGGGAATTTACCTATTGAGTTAGGTCTACCCATGTTACGAAAAACTTGATATTAATTAGGGATAATTAATATGGGGGTGATTAATTAGGTATAATTAATCAACTAAGACACGAGGTTGGACCCTTTTGTAGCAGAAGTCTGCCCGGAACCGACCGGCCATCCAGCGGCTACAAATGATTGGCCCAATGTGAGAGGTCTTAGTCATAACTTAAATACATGATTAAAGTAAAGACACGAGGTTAGACCCTTTTGATGACAGAAGTCTGCCCGGAACCAACCGGCATATCCAGCAGTCATAAAAGACGGTCTAATGTGAGAGGTCTTTATGAGGTCATGATCTTAATTAATGAATTAAGAAACACTTAACCATATTAGCATGTAGTGGGACATGAGGGTTAAGTGGGTGCCTTGGGTGGCATGAGGAGACTAGTGGGTTGCCTTGGGCGGCAATAGAAAATACGATTAGAATACTTAACCAAAGTGAAACATGTAATTAAACATGATTAAAGGGTTAAGTAAGTGCCATGGGTGGCATGGGAAAATACGATTAGAATACTTAACCAAAGTGAAACATGTAATTAAACATAATTAAAGGGTTAAGTAAGTGCCATGGGTGGCATGGGAAAATACGATTAGAATACTTAACCAAAGTGGAACATGTAATTAAACATGATTAAAGGGTTAAGTAAGTGCCATGGGTGGCATGTGAAAGTCTAGTGGGTACCTTGCATAATATGATTAAAAGACTTAACCAAAATTTATAACATGTAAGGGGACATGGTTAAAGGGTTAAGTGGGGTTCACTAGAAATTACAAGCTTAGGAGGTAGCTTGTGGGGGCCCGTTTCAACCAATATCCCAAACGTATCTTTGTGGGCTCGATTCTAGTCGAGTGACGGGACACGCATATTGGGCTTGACTATAAGTGGCCAAACCGGGTTAGCGGTGGCAACGCGGGACCAACGGGTTTCATATGCGTGTGTGGACCCGGGCTGGTTGGTAAGTCGTTGTTGCATCGTGTAGATATAAAGCCGTGCACCGTTGATATTATATGGTGGCCACGTTGGGGAATGATACACCCCAATCGTGGGACCAGCACGGGTATCTACGTAGGGGAGCCGATCGCTTGGGAAGTAGTGGGTACACCTATGTAGTCAGATAGGGGTACACGAAACTAATAAATTACTAAGTACACTTAGTGGGATCAACCTTTAAGTAGGAATTACTCTTGGTGGGTAGGACTGGTGTGGTGCAGTGTAGGAATTACCCTTGGGTGGATAAGTCTGGGGTGGTGTAAACTAATCCTTGGGTGGATAAATGCGTCTTTACGATTATCTTAGCTTATCCTAAGTATACCTAGCTACTTAGTGTAGCCATTCATCCCCAGACGTTACCGTATATCAAGCTTATGTCTCCTCTGGTTACTTTAATGATTGTGTTGTTAAAGTTATAGGACTCACTCAGACTTATGTCTGACCCCGTTGTTTTTATCTTTTTCCCAACCCTCAGGTTATCAGAGTGGGCCCAGTACGAGTGGGCTTTGATCAGACTGCTTTATTCTCTTTTGGAGCTTGGACCATAGGAGTAAAGCTCAGCTTATCCTTTTCTTTTATGGCTATCAGTTTACGCATATTGGGATTATGTACTTTTATTTATCAGGATGGATATTTTGTACTTGACTCTTAGTATGGTTTTATGATGTAACCAGACATGTTTTACTTCCGCTGTTATGAGATGATGTTTTAAAATTTTTAAGTACTATTTATATCTGTCTTGGTGTAATTTTTCTGTTCTATATCCACTAAAATACTCCACCGATGCCATGGCATTCCCTTAGAGAGTGACCATAGCGGGTGTGGGGTGTTACACGTGGTATCAGAGCAAAGGTTACCGGAACAGATAAAATTTTTAGAAAACTATTTTTCTAAAACATTTTTGGAAGAAATATTTTCAAAAACATGTCTTTAATGAGAAAAGTTTTTGAAAGAAAAGCATAATCCCCGATAGCCATATCTTTATCTTTCGAATTCTCCGTTTTGAATCTTTCCTTTTTCGTCTCAGCATGGCTGAAGATCTTTATCTTCCGGACGGTGTAGCGGTACCAGTATGGTATAGGAGGTTGTTAGAGGCTAGGGCCGCCGCTGCAGGTCCAGCAAATGTTCCCCCTCCACCCGTTGCACTCGTTCCTCCTCGCGCGGATACTTTTGCTATGACTTGTAGGAAGTTTAAGGCTATGGGAGGAAAACCTTTTGTGGGAGCTAGGGATTGGCTTAATGAGACGGAAGAATTGATGGAAATCTTGGAAGTGGAAGAGGGAAAGAAAGTCAGGTTAGCCGCTTGGTTAATGGAAGGAGAGGCCTCGTTCTGGTGGGAGGTCACTAATGGAGAACGCCCTGTTGATTCTTGGATGGATTTCAGGCAAAGATTTGAGGCAAAGTTTCTCTCAAAAGCGAAAGAAAATATGCACGTGGAAAGGTTCTTGAACTTAAAGCAAGGGAACTTGTCGGTGGAAGAATATGTTAACAAGTTTAATCAGTTAGAGAGATTCAGCAAAGAAGAGAAAGCTTTGAGGTTCGTTAAGGGCTTGAACGAACCAATGCGCGGATTGGCTATGTCTCACATTCCTATGGGGGCCACTTTCGAGAAGCTAGTGGACATGGCACTTATGCATGAGGAAGAGAAGGGTCCCAATGCTAGTAAAGCACCCGAGAAGGAAGGAGATCAGAAGAGACCTCTACAGCAACAGCAAAACAAGGGTGGAAAAGGCAACGGAAAGAAAAAGTGCTTCAATTATGGGACACTAGGCCACCTAAGCAAGGAGTGTCGCAAGAAGAAGAAGACTGGCTGCTTCCACTATGACGAAGCAGGACATCTAGTGAAAGACTGTCCTAAGAAAGGGCGAAGGACGGGGTCTACCTCAGGAGGACAGGTGCAAGCTCTTGTGGCACCAGTTCAGGCAAGGGGGCAAGTTCAGGCTCTCGCAGTTCCACCGGTTCGAGAAAGAGGTAGAACTATTTCTGTGGAAAGTTTAGTTTTCCTGTTTGATCATCCGGTCCGTACTTTATTTGATTTTGACGCATTGAGTTCGTTTATCTCATCATTGTTAGTTGGGTCACTGCACTAATACACCAGTTGGTAGATGATCCCTTAGTTGTTTCAAACCCAATTGGGCTCCATGATGTGTTTGGGTTTGAAAGTTTCTATACTTAGCGTTGAGTTTAGATGTGATGCTTTTGGGCTTCACGGGCTATGGGTTAGTTTTGGGCATAGACTGGTTATCCAGTAATGGTGTCGTTCTTACTTGTGAAGAGAGTTGTTAGGTTTATGACCCGCTAGGGTAACACTCTCGAGATCTTTTGTAATCCCATGGAATCTGTTATGCTAAGTTATCTAAAGTCGCTTGACACGTCGGTCGAGAGTTTGCAATCTATAGAGTGGTCCGGGAATACTCGGATGTGTTTCAAGAAGGTGAAGGGCTTACCTCGCGGGAGATTGACTTCCGAATATATCTGGTAGACAATGCTAAACCAGTATCTTGGCCAGTGTGCCACGTGGCTCCTCGTGAGAGGAGGGAACTCCATAAGCAAGTAGGCAATTTACTTAAGAAGGGGTTCATAAGACGAAGTGTATCGGAGTGGGGTGCTCCAGTAGTTTTTGCCACGAAGGCGGATGGGTCCCTCAGACTTTGTGTAGGCTAAAGAGAACTAAATAAGCTCACAAAGAAGAATAGACACCCATTGTCGAGGATTGATGATCTCTTTGATCAGTTAGTGAGTGCCTCAGTATTTTCGCAGTTGGACTTAGCCACAAGGTTTCGTCAATTGAGAGTGACTGAGGATAGTATAGAGAAGACTACCTTTAGGACTCCGGATGGTTTTTATGGGTGGCTAGAGATGCCATTTGATTTGATGAACGCCCCGCATATGATGAAAAGGGTGTTCAAGGAGTACCTAAATAAGTTCGTGACGATCTTTGTAAATGACATCTTGGTCTTTCCTAGGAGCGAAACAAGTTTTCGTATGTGCTCAATAGGATGAGCAAAGCCAGTTATGGGATAAACGGTGGTTTTGGAGCAAGACTGGCGAGGACATCCAGAGTTGGACAAGGGCTTAACTATTTAGCCGTTTTTACTAGTATCATCTCACGTAGGTCGTCTGAATTCGAAGGAGGTATCCCTTGGGTGTTTGTCTGATATTGGTTTAGGCCTTTGGGGCTTGCATTTGGGGGATATCGCGTTCGACTAAGGTGGTCTGCGTGAGAGATGGATAGTTGTGGCGGTTTTGCATGGGAGAATATCCTGATTTTTCTCTAGAAGTGGAGAAAAGCATGCCTTACATCTCAGAGAGGTGTTGGAGACTCTTCGAGCACATAGTCTTAAAGTTAAATTTTCTAAATGTCATTTTGGAGAAGAGAAGTGCGATTCTTAGGGCATGTGGTAACTAAGGAAGGGATAGCTGTGGATCCCGCATAGATAGTAAAGTACCTAGGAATGCTACCGATGTAGGAAGTTTCTTGTGGTTGGCAGGATAATTCATCAAAGACTTCGCGAAGATATCAGCCCCATCAACCGGCTGGACGAAGAAGAATCTAGTTTTCTCATGGGACGAGATGTACCAAGACATGAATCGAGTTTTCTTTTTGGGCCGATATGAAGAAAGACATGGCCGAGTATGTCGCTAGATGCTTGGTGAAAGCAGAGCAAAAGAAACCAAGTGGGTAGCTTCACCCATTAGAAGTTCCGCTATGGAAGTGGGATAGTGTCTCGAAGGATTACCAAAATTAAGGAAGGGTAATACGGGGATTTGGGTTGTGGTAGATAGACTTACTGAGTGTGCCCATTTCATACCCGTGAAGGGTAAGAGAACTGCTCCATGGCTAGCTTCAGTTTATATTCGAAAGATTATTAGATTGCATGGTGTACCGTCCAGTATGGTGAGCGATCGAGATCCTATCTTCACTGAAGAGTTTTGGAAAAGTTTGCAAAAGGCGGTAGGGACTCAGTTGTATTTGAGTACCGCATCTCATCCTCAGATAGACGGCCAGACCGAGAGGGTGAATCATATTTTAGAAGACCTTTTGAGGCTATGTATCTTGGATTTAGGAGGTACATGGGAAGAGCATCTTCCCTTGGTGGGGTTACCCGACAGACTTAGTGGTGTACGTGATGTATTCCATGTGAGGAAGGACCTACATAAGATCGTAGAGGCGATAGAGCCAAGCTTGCTTAGAGAAGTGGAAGTAGAGCGTGATGAGGTGATTCGACGAGCTCCTACTTGCATCCTTGGGTCAGAGATTTGGAAGTTGGGAAACAGAGAGGTTCAACTAGCCAAAGTACAAAGGGGAGATGAAGAGAGCGACGCTACCTGGGAGACGGAAGCGAAGATGCGTTCGAGGTACCCTTTTTCTTTCGGAGGGTATGTCCTTTTGCTTCTCCTTCATCGCATATCTTGTGCTTATCTTATCCTTAGTATGTCCTCTCGTTAGTACCTTTGACCTTCAGATAGGATATTCCTATGGTTGAAACATGTGTTTGAGACATGTTATGTATGATGGATGCAAGTGGATGCAAGTGTTTGCTAGTGGTTGCTCGTGGATGCATATACACACACTCTAGGCACTAGATCGGCTCCATCACTTCATACTGCATATTGCATAAAATTGTGTGTAAGTAGCTATATTAATGGATGTATAATGATTGTGTTATCATATGGATGATGCATTTTGGTGAATGATTGTGCACTCATGTAGATATTGTATGTGTCGATAGGGTTCTCTCGCATACATAATGGATGCATGGCACTATCATGGTTTGCATATGTTCATACATTAGATAGGGAACATATACACACACTTTTTGCATATGCTCATACATCATTAGAAATTTTTTTAAGGACAATGGATGCCCGTGATTGATGGTTTGAGTAGATGGTTGTTTGGATGGTAGGATATGCATTCTCCTTAGCTTAGAGATTTCGGGGACGAAATCCTTTAAGGAGGGGAGAATGTAACACCCCGAATTTTAGTTAATGCTAAAATTCACTAATTGCAGAATAAATAATCTCAGACGTGAGAATTAGGGGAAACGGGCTGCGTCATTGCGTTCGTCTCGGAAAAATACGCAAAATAGAGTCCGAGTTTTCGAAAATCGGAGTCCATATGGCCCAGTTATGGCCCGATGAAGTTTGCAGAAAATTCAAAGATAAAAACAGATTTAAAAATTCAAATTCAGATTTTAAAATAGGAGCAGCGGGGCCAGGCGGGAAAGTTCCCGCCCTACCCATGTCGACAGGGCTGTCGACAGGCCTGTCGACAGGGGTGTCGACTTGCCTGTCGACATGCCTGTCGACACGGCGGGTCGAGCCAGGAGTTTGGGTGCACCAGATCTGGTTTTTGGGTTGAGTCTTGGGCTGGGTTCTAGAGATTTCCTAAATCTAACGGTCCTAATCTAACCTAGGGTTAATCTAAGGGCCTAAAACACTACCTAATCCTATAAATAAGACCCTAACCCTACCCTAATTCATTCATAATTAGGTCTTGTAACTAAACTATGGCAAAATGAAATTTGGTCATGGCCTCCATAAATCAATGAAGAGAGAGTTGCAAGCTAATCAACCTCTAATCAATATCTTCTTCACTAATTCCACTTCATAAGTTTGCTAATCTTGGTTTTGGTGAGTTTCTATCACTTTGATGATCGATTGCTAAATTAAGTAGATGAGATATGATGAGATTTATGGTTTTGCATGTGGATTAATGGGTTTTCAAGTCATATGACATGATGTGAATATGCTAATCTATGTTTAATATTAATCCTATGTTTATGCAAGTTGAATATGTAAATTTATGCATGTTGAATATGTAAATTTATGCATGTAGAATATGCGAGTTTATGCAAGTTGCTATGTGGGTTTATGCAAGTTAAGTATGTGGGTTTATGCAAGTTAAGTGGTGGGTTTATGCATAATGTGTAATTAATTTTATGCATGCTAAGTATGTAGTTTATGCATGCTAAGTGTTTGGTATTATGCATAAATCATGACATGCAAGTTTACCTATGTATATATGCATAATGTATGAATATATATATGCATGTTTACCCTCCTTTAAGATGCAAGTTCAACATGATATGCAAGTTATGTATATGCTTATATGCAAGCTCAACATGTTATGCAAGTTTATGTGTATGTTGTTATGCAAGTTCATATACAAGTTTATGTGTATGATGTTATGTAAGTTATGTGCATGTTGCTATGCAAGTTCATATGCAAGTTATGTGTATGATGTTATGCATGTAAGTTATGCGTATGTTGATATGCAAGTTATGTTTATAATATTATGCAAGTTATGTGTATGATGTGATGCAAATTAACATGTAACATGTTGTGCAAGTTCACACCTTTAAGACCCATGCAAGTTCACCTTTGTATAACCTATGAACACTTATGCAAGTTGCCTTTATACATGACATATGTATGTTCATGCTAGTTGGGTTATTTAGTAATGCTAGTTGGGTTAATATTATGATGTAAGTGGACACCTTTTAACCCATGTTAATGCTAAAGTATGCTAAACGAAACCCATGTTAATTGTGAAAGAATCTTCTCTTGGAAATATGTCGTGTTAGCATAAGTACGTGGGGAAATGATGGGGTTAATAGACATGTTAATGAAATGGTGTGAAATGGTTATGATTAAGCATACCATAAAATGAGTAAGCATAAGTGGGAATTTACCTATTGAGTTAGGTCTACCCCATGGGAATTTACCTATTGAGTTAGGTCTACCCATGTTACGAAAAACTTGATATTAATTAGGGATAATTAATATGGGGGTGATTAATTAGGTATAATTAATCAACTAAGACACGAGGTTGGACCCTTTTGTAGCAGAAGTCTGCCCGGAACCGACCGGCCATCCAGCGGCTACAAATGATTGGCCCAATGTGAGAGGTCTTAGTCATAAATTAAATACATGATTAAAGTAAAGACACGAGGTTAGACCCTTTTGATGACAGAAGTCTGCCCGGAACCAACCGGCATATCCAGCAGTCATAAAAGACGGTCTAATGTGAGAGGTCTTTATGAGGTCATGATCTTAATTAATGAATTAAGAAACACTTAACCATATTAGCATGTAGTGGGACATGAGGGTTAAGTGGGTGCCTTGGGTGGCATGAGGAGACCAGTGGGTTGCCTTGGGCGGCAATAGAAAATACGATTAGAATACTTAACCAAAGTGAAACATGTAATTAAACATGATTAAAGGGTTAAGTAAGTGCCATGGGTGGCATGGGAAAATACGATTAGAATACTTAACCAAAGTGAAACATGTAATTAAACATGATTAAAGGGTTAAGTAAGTGCCATGGGTGGCATGGGAAAATACGATTAGAATACTTAACCAAAGTGGAACATGTAATTAAACATGATTAAAGGGTTAAGTAAGTGCCATGGGTGGCATGTGAAAGTCTAGTGGGTACCTTGCATAATATGATTAAAAGACTTAACCAAAATTTATAACATGTAAGGGGACATGGTTAAAGGGTTAAGTGGGGTTCACTAGAAATTACAAGCTTAGGAGGTAGCTTGTGGGGGCCCGTTTCAACCAATATCCCAAACGTATCTTTGTGGGCTCGATTCTAGTCGAGTGACGGGACACGCATATTGGGCTTGACTATAAGTGGCCAAACCGGGTTAGCGGTGGCAACGCGGGACCAACGGGTTTCATATGCGTGTGTGGACCCGGGCTGGTTGGTAAGTCGTTGTTGCATCGTGTAGATATAAAGCCGTGCACCGTTGATATTATATGGTGGCCACGTTGGGGAATGATACACCCCAATCGTGGGACCAGCACGGGTATCTACGTAGGGGAGCCGATCGCTTGGGAAGTAGTGGGTACACCTATGTAGTCAGATAGGGGTACACGAAACTACTAAATTACTAAGTACACTTAGTGGGATCAACCTTTAAGTAGGAATTACTCTTGGTGGGTAGGACTGGTGTGGTGCATTGTAGGAATTACCCTTGGGTGGATAAGTCTGGGGTGGTGTAAACTAATCCTTGGGTGGATAAATGCGTCTTTACGATTATCTTAGCTTATCCTAAGTATACCTAGCTACTTAGTGTAGCCATTCATCCCCAGACTTTACCGTATATCAAGCTTATGTCTCCTCTGGTTACTTTAATGATTGTATTGTTAAAGTTATAGGACTCACTCAGACTTATGTCTGACCCCGTTGTTTTTATCTTTTTCCCAACCCTCAGGTTATCAGAGTGGGCCCAGTACGAGTGGGCTTTGATCAGACTGCTTTATTCTCTTTTGGAGCTTGGACCATAGGAGTAAAGCTCAGCTTATCCTTTTCTTTTATGGCTATCAGTTTACGCATATTGGGATTATGTACTTTTATTTATCAGGATGGATATTTTGTACTTGACTCTTAGTATGGTTTTATGATGTAACCAGACATGTTTTACTTCCGCTGTTATGAGATGATGTTTTAAAAATTTTAAGTACTATTTATATCTGTCTTGGTGTAATTTTTCTGTTCTATATCCACTAAAATACTCCACCGATGCCATGGCATTCCCTTAGAGAGTGACCATAGCGGGTGTGGGGTGTTACATAAACTAAGTTAGATTTTAAATTACTGAAACAACTTAGCGAATATTTGGTTAATCTTAATAAGAGTTTAAAAAGGAAATTCATTATTTCAGTAAATAAAGGAGTTAATTAAATTTTCAATAATTAATGTTGAAATAATCTCTTCTTAAATGTAATACATTTAAGTAACAAGTTTGAAATGAAATATGGTCGAGTGTTGGGAAAAGGCTAGAAATGAGTGATTTGAGCTCGAGTTTTATAGTGAAGCAAATTAAAATATTTAAGAAAATACGTAGCTTAAATGAAGGGTCAGCCTGAGGTTTGCATTAAGTAATGAGGGATGGAGATATAAAGGGTTTATATTAAACTGGGAATTTATAAACAAGGTTTATAAATGGAATAAGAATTAAAACGTTGTTTTAAATTGGAAATACTTAAAAAGGGTAATAAGTTAAATCGATGGATTCAAAAGGGAATTTTCTGAGAAAAAGGAAATTGGGAAAAAAGGGGTTTGTTTTGAGCTTGGTAAACCAGGTTAGAAATGGGATTTATAATTCAGTTTATGAAACGAAGTCATTTGGATAAGTCGAGAGTAAATCAAGTGATGTGTAGTAGGGAATTATTTAAAGAACAAATCAAGCAATATTAATTATATTTAAAGAGGAATTTCCAAAAGATAAGAAGTACTGTAAAGCGATATTTTAACTAGTGGAATGTGTTCTGATATAAAATTGAATATTGGTTTTTGAATTACAACTCGTATTTTACCTGAGGATAAGAACGTTGTTGATCAAGGTCTGAGAGGTAATTAAAATACCCCAACTTGAACGACTTCGGGATTATCCAAAGATGATACTAGTTGGTAATGGCGAGAGTGTGATAATATTTTCCAAAGCAAAGGAAATGAGATGAGATGATAATCTACCTAGTAATGGAATTAAAAGGAAATTTGGGCGATTAATTTTAAAAGCCAAGTGATGTTGAGTATTAGACCGGGGGATCTATTTTTATTTTCATGGATGTTTACTTGATAGTTAAATAACCGACTATCAAGTCAGACCTTTACGATCGTCGGTATGGAAAGACCGGGATCAAATGTATATTCGAAAACCATTCCAACCAACAAGTACGAATATATAGAAAAGATAAAGCGACGATCGAGATGGAGCATGTGAAGACCATAGATCTTCATAAAGCGGAAGAACCACTTACAATCTCTTATTCGACCCGGAGATATACTAGGGTTCTGTCGTGGTTGAAACTGTGGATTTCAAGGACTATCGTTACTGATCCATGGGGTGATTCCTATATTGGATGCAGTAGGAGAGTGCCTTCGGTTCATCTTGTTCCTGGATGACTTGTATGGATGGATGTCTGACAGAGTAGTTCTTAAGAATCACGTACGTTGATTTTTACAAACGTATCTCTGTTAGTGGCGGAGAGGGGCACCTCTTTAGCTTAACGACCATAATATTTTTGTGGACGTCAATTAGTGATTTGGTGGATCTGACGATGTGGCATTCAAAGTGTATGATGACCAGATATGTTCTGACCTCAAGCCTCATCAACCAGGAGATGACAAAAATCGGGCAGGCAGCATGGCTATGTGGGTCGCTCCCATTAGGGTGTATAATCACCTATCTAGAGAAATTCCTTTTGTTTCTTACTCTATCGATTCTGCCCATTCGGGAACGGTGGTTTGAGTCCAACCGTTGGTGATATACATTCGATACACTCAAGCGAAATGGGTGGTCGGTCATGTGAGGGCCGGATTGCAAGACGTTCATGTTGAACCCAGTGTATTCGCCTATAGAGATACACGATCGGCAGGTGGTCCCATACCTTGTCAGAGTTGGAATCCAATCTCCAATAAGCGCCCGCAGTTTTTGTTTGTATATATATACCTGGAGCGTGAGATGTAAGAGTTCCAATAGATTGATATTTACTTGTATTTAGACACTATTATAATATCAGAAAAGATATTGATTTCGAAAATGTTTTGGGTTATCATAAGGAAAAAAAACCGTCCGTGTTTATGTGTGGATTTGGTCTTACGATTATCCTTTTCTTTCGAAAGGATTTTGAATTTAAAATCAAGTTGTGTGATCCCTTAATACTGTGCGAGTTTTTCTCACTCTGGTTCACCAGACCGACCCGGTGTTTTGTAAATGCTCGGGTTAGCCCGTGCTGTACAGATTCAGGTTATCAGGTACCGTGAAGTCCAGTGACAAGCCGAAGATGTTCAGACATATGACATGATTACTATTCCGCTGTGTATATGGGACAGGCAATTAAAACTGTCAAGATGTATGTTGTACTCTGATATTGTAAGTATTTTCAAAAGCTCTCAATAAAGATTTATTTCTGTATTATATTTTGTTCCGCTGCGATGTGAGACTCTGTGTTGGTTCTTCTTCTTCTTCTATTCTAATATTTCTTTCTTTCTTATCTCACCGTCTAAATTCTTTCAACAAACGTTCCATTGTTTTCGGTGCTTGGAGGATCGGCATAAGTTATGATAAAGGTATTTATGTCGATTTTCGGGGCCGAAATGCCTAGGTCGTTACACAAACATCTTTACACATCTCTTCTAGAGGGTGCAATAAATAAATAAAATATACTTAAAAACTAAGGATAACTTTTGGATACTTGGATTTTTATGAAAATATGCAACTATATTTATTGCATATACATATCTCTTTAAGTTGATTTTTAAAGCTTTCATGAAATGTATAATATGACATAAACTATGTCTTCACGAGAGTATCCAAAGATTCATTTTCTCTTTAAGAAATGATTATGCATATAATATTGTTTATGACACAATAATTAGAAACATGACCTAGATCATCTAAACACTTGAACATAAAATAATGTATTATATAGATAATTTGTTTTTCCCCCTATTTAGAAGGTTTGATATAACTATAATGAAACATGTGATATACATCACATTGATCTCAAACTTTTAGAATCAAATCTAAATGAATTGGAATCCTTTATAATCAAATTTCTATTCATTTACATGGTTTAGTAAAATTATCAAATATATAAACGAATCTCTTCTAGAGATGTGTTATCATTTCCAAATATATATGTGGAGTTATTTTATTACCACGACTCCTAAAGCAAACTTATATCTTCCATACAAACACACATATACATATATGCAAACTTTTAGAATGTTATATCAACATACAATATTTCATTTATAAAAATTACATAATAAATACTTTTACAATAGCATATAATATTCCTACTGTGGACTTTTTTGTTGTAACTGCTTTTAAAATAACATATCAAAGGTTAAATATAGTTGGAAAAAATAGATGTGCTAAATAAATGTTAGATGTAAGAGGAAGAACCAATTTCAAAGTATAATATCGGAATATACTATCATTTTAGAGGTAAATTATTATCACTGCTTCAGTGGTTTTATATGATGCTCCTTCTGAGGACATAGATGTTTTAAGGAATTGCAATATCTTTTTTAAAATACAATATCCCTTCTGGGATGTTTGGATTTTATGATGTAAATTAAAAAAATGCCAACATTCTTATAATATTTTCCTATATAAAGTTTTGCTCTAATTTGCAATAATTTTGATAAATTAATGCATAATATTAGAAGAATAATGTTTCTAACATAATATATGGGTATTTAAAAAAAATTCCTATGAGATTTTGAAAAAGATTATTTCAAGATTCCAATAAAAAAATGCATAGGTTGGGAAAATCCGATGACATAACAAAGAATACACATGCTTAGAAGAGCCAAACCAAGTGTATATTTAAATCTATGAAATTTTTGTACTATATGAGAAAATACAATACTCCTTTTGGCATAAGAATGTATGAAAGTCTCAACTAATTCACATATGGTTCCACCTTCCATCTTCATTCAAAAGATGGAAAATATAAATAACTAAAATTTCAAGTGATTTTTCCTTGATTCGGATGACAACAGAATAAATATCAAGCATATCATTATATTTGTTTAATGTAATCAATGATAAATGCACAGAAGTAAACTTATCTTCCATGGTATTTACTAGTACTACTTAGAAAAATAAATAAAAATGAGCAAACATATTCAATGATTTTACTAATTCATGTCAGTAATATGTAATAATAATACAAAGAGTAAATAATAATGGAAATAAATCATTTTATCTTCCCTGGATATTTTATATACAATGAAACTTTTTCTCAACTTTAGGAAAATATAAAAATATCTTCTAGAGATTTAAATAAGCATAAAACATCATTTCTTTTTCTCTTATTGATATTTTTAATTTATTTTTTGACTGCTTCTAGCAGAATATTTTGCCAATAAACCATTTCAATATACAATCTTTTGGATTTCAATTCAAACAAATTAATGATTGGGCCAAGAAACTTTATTACTCGTTGATCTTCAGGTCAATCGAGCCATTACATTAATGGTTGTTTTTATATAACTTCGATGATATCATTGATGCTTACCTCTAACGTTAACTTGATTTCCATCATTATTTCATTTCATTCATTTCTTAATCCAAATTTGTTGCATTTTTTGATTTGGTTGGATACTATTTTATTATCTTACTCAAATTAATTAACACTACTAAAGTTTTATTCTGATATTACATGAACAATAAATTCATACTTATAAGCAGTTGAATAACATGCAACTTTGCTTTTAATAAATCTTTAATAGAAGTCATATTATATAGCTATAAAGAGATCATGCTAATGATTTTGACTAAGAACATAATAGTCTTTTAAGCATTAACTAATCATATCATATATATAAATATGGAAAATAGATCATGTATATTTCCCTTTAATGATTTGAATTTCTAATAAATTTTTCTCGGGACTTCTACTCTTTTGTTACAAAGAAACTTAAAATTGATTATTATGGGAACCCAATTTTAGCATTACAGGAACTGTAGGTTATTGACTTCTAATTCAAATGGTAGGAACTAAGTTTATAATGTATTTCCATTCACTTCAGGTGTACTAGATCAATATCAATATTATATCTAAACTTAATACAATCATCTAGATTGGTATTATTATTATAAATGTTTGTTGAAGAAACAATAAGAAAATCTTCTACACATATAAGCCCGAGTAAAAAAATGAAATCTACAACAAAAAGAGATCTAATATACAAGGATAAAAAATAAGATGTACAAAAGGAACCAAACATAAATAAGTAGATCAATGATATATAAATGAAATAAAATTAACAAAATAAGATTTGAAAGATTTGATAAATCAGATCAAAAAAATAACTTACCATTTTGAAGATCTATTATCAGATCTAAAATTTAAATTAGAGAGAAGAAACAAAAATGGATATACAAGAAAGATTTAATCAGTTTATCATCGTAATGATAACGTGTTATAAAATAAAGAAATTAGAATCCATTAGAGAGAAAAAAGGAATAGCTTTTATTTATTCAAGGTATTAGTCATATATTCTATTACATTGGCTCCTTTATATATATAGGCCTTAGTGCTAGTGATTAAATTTATCCCGTGATGTGGAACTAAACAAAAATATACAAAAGCATATTCATTCATATATTACAACACCTATCAAATTAGATGTTCACAAAAAATGGTACATTTCGATACATGAAATCATTTACGGATATTGGATATTCACATTTGCGGATATGAAGGATATCAAATAATTATCATATTCATTAATGATTGATAAATCAAAAAGTACAAATGAAATGATTTAATCTAGCATTAATTTTTTTTATTACAAAGCTAAAAATAAACAAATATGATAATAATAATAATAAGTAGGTTGAGCAGTTATTGTGCATTTGATGCGTATGGTATAAACTTCTAACTAAAAAACCATAAATAAATATGTTTTATTTTTTATTTATCATGTTGAAATACACATAATATAAAATATGATCTTGAGAAAAAATTGAATGGATAATTTTCAAATGTAGATATTTTGGTATCCACATTCACATACTTTTTTCGAATATCACAAAGTTATCCGCTTTTCTGATACAAATGCGAACATATTTTTACATTTTTTGAGTGCTCATTGATAGCCCTAAATTAAGAGGAAAAAATTGTCTCACATTATTATTTTTAATCCATTTTGATTTCAAAAATAAGTTCTGTTTTATATTTTTGATAGGACAACACTTTCTGTAATGCAAACATCATTCAGCTTGTATGTTGTTTCGTATGAAACCACTATCGATATGTGTAAGGTTTTGTAAGAAATGCCACTTCAATCAATTGAAGTTTTCTATGAAACCTCTCTTAGGTCAGGCGATCTTCCGAATAATACACGCTCAGATCGAGCAAGATATAATATGAAATTACATGTACAAATACTATGGTATTTTTGCTGAAAAGCCATATTACATATGCTTCAAGTGAGTGGGTTTATTCGTTTCCTCCCCGCTTCAAACTTAGCTCTTATATTTTTCTTGTTTGTTCCAAATTTGGTTTCTTACATTTCATCACGAGCTTCTACACTGATTTCTAATATGTCCACTATTATATTAAGTTTTACACATTTTCACTCTTCTTAAGGGCATGAGTTTTTTAACTACGCCATAGATGACCTATTACAACGAAATTACAAGATGCTGCTAGCTACAATGTAACAATAGCTATGCTGATTTTTGTCTATTACAATGTTCGCTTCAAGATGTTAGCATAGATATCAGCAAGATGTTGCAGTAGCTATAAATATATTCAAATTAAAAAAGCTAATAAAATTTTACATCCCAGCGATCCACACCATCATTTGAAACAAAATCTCAACCATCAATTCACATCTCAGCTAATTCGATTTCCCACATTTATTTTCCATAATGTCCCATATTTTTTGTCATTTAATAGTGAACATTTAAATTTATTTAAATGTTGAATTGAAATTTTAAATGAATTTTAATATGGAATTTGTTGATTTAATAATCGGTGTACAATTTAATATAGAATATATCGAGTTATCGTAATAAAAAAACGATAAACAATTGAATTTAGAGTAAAAACAGAATCAAAACGATTGAGTCGATTAATATAAATTATATATTAAATTAGAACGATAATAATAATAATATATTATCGATAAAATTGGTTGGTTTGAATTTAAATTATATTTTTATCAATTTTAATTGATATGTGAAATAGTGATTTTTCAAATGGTCTCAGAATTTAACGAAACCAATTCCATCAGATCCGTAATAGAGTATTATAATCGGGCATCAAATTTTGTAACATTTGGATTTATCATTTGATCGTACGGTTAGAAAATGCTTAGAATAATTAAATCGAGTTTAATTTAGATCGTCAATTTAAATTGTTATCTTCTTTATACGATCAAATGAGGCTTCGAAACCTTTCCCACTGTGTTCAGAATAATAGTTAAACCGCAGAAACATCGGCTATTGCATATCATTTGGAGATCGGAACCGCGAGATATTATTGAATAGAAAATTAAAATAAATTGAAATCAATTTAATCTCGTGTAACTTTAGCCACCCTAAATATTTAACAACACAGAACTACTTTTGCATTGAGCAGGAAAATTTGTTCCATTCTTCCCAGCAAAGCAAGACAATAATTTTAATGGTGAGTACGATTATTTCCTCGTTCGCTCATATAAATCTACCCATCGCCCTTCATTCTCTGCTTATTCTAAAAACACAGCGAAGCCAGTCCTTTCATTATAAAAAGTGTGCATTATCCTTCTCATTCGTTCATTTTCTGGTAACGAAAAATCAAGCTAACCTCTTCATTTCAAAATGAACTGAAATCACATTTTTTTGCTTCCCCTTATTTTAATTCTGAGAGATCAAAAGTCGAGCTCAAATAGGAAATGGCGTCTAATTTAATCTCGATCTAAGGAGGATTGTCGCACGTGTACTGAGAGTGGGAAGTTTCGCTCTATGTGAGAAGTGATGGTTCAAATTGAGGCTTGCATCGGGTATGTGGAGGTTGGTGTACATGTAGTTGGGATTTTGTGGGGCTAGGCTCCATTTTTTTTTTACTCGCGACATTTTACTATAGCTATGAGAGGCTGTAGGCCGCACGGTGAAGGAGGAAACCAAGTTTGGTGGCATGCATGGTATTGGAAGGGGGAAGAATGAGATTGTCAAAGGTGATGTTAGGGTAGTGAACAAGGTCACGTCGGTGGTGATGATGGGTTTTCCTGCTGAACGAAAGAAGATGTATGGGGGCACGATGCAATGTTGATTAGGATTTGGCCACAAAGATATTAGGTGTTTTGGTCTGTATTGATCGGGAATGATGGATTTTTTTGTGTGTTTGCAACAACAATATTGGGTCTGTGTTTTCTGTAATAGTGCAAGCTCATGTGCAAGAAATAAACGTTGATGTTTGGAACCATTGCTGTGATAAATTAGCCTGGGTTTGAGAGTGATGGTGGGGGTCGAGTTGAATGGTTTAGTTGCAGCAGGAGATTGGTTGGGGTAATAAAAACGGATGGCATTATTGTTTGTGTGATGTTTGTTAAAATTCCGGAATGGGAGATTGTAGTATAGGGGCTGATTTTCAATTTGGAACGGTTCGGGAAATTGATCGATTAATTTACAAAGCAGTAAGGTATATGTTTTTACAAACTTTATATATATATATAATTTATTTATTTATAATACCTTAATCGTTAAATAAAAATAATTAATCATAGGTACAAATAAATTTCATTCATGTTGATTTGTAGCCGACAATATAGAATTTAACGGGATATTCGGCAAATAAAAATCAAGGTGAGTAAACTCACTCTGTTTCGATTATAATTTATTATAATCAAATTTTTATTAAATACAAAAATTTATATTCTTCATTAGCGGATGACCCTATCGCCCTACGATATATTGAGTGGATGACCTTCTATACCGCGATATCCTACCATGAAGCATGATTGGTATTATTTATGTTGTCTAACATCTGTAGATGCAGGAAAAATAGGTTGGTGGGATCCAACTGGATTCCTCTCAAATTTATTTATTATGGTTTCATATATTGTGTTATATGATGTGTGATAAATTATGATTGTGTGTTAGATGTTTAAATGACACTGGCCCTAAGTGTTGATACTACAAAAATATCAATAAAAGAAATTTTGGGATTTTAAAAAGGAAATTGATTTTTTGAAATATAAATGGAATTTCTAATAGGCTCGGAAAATATTAACTTGTTTCTAATAATAAAGACAAGTAGCTGAATTTATAAACGATGTTTATAAATAAATAGAAAAATTATCGTTGGATAATTTAGAAAGGTAAATTCAAGTGATTTTAAGAAGGAAAAATTAATTCTTGAAGTGGAAATTAGATTTCAAATGGAATTTTAAATAGAAATTTGTTTTAATATTTAGAAAAAGAAGTGAAATTTATAAATGATGTTATAGACAAAGGAGGGTAATTTTCATTATATGCAATTTATAAATTTAAATTCAAGCATGAATTCAAAAATGATTTATAATTTGAAATCGTTTCAGGGAAAGGAAATGATGAAACTTATTTCGATGTTCGGAATGTAAAATGAATTGGAATAAATACATACGGATTTATGACTAGAATTCGACCATGTCGAATTGAAAAAAATAAAAAAAACTATTTTAGATAAGATATTGATATTATATTGGATAGAAATTAAAATTTAAATATAAAAATATATTCCATGTTAATTTGTATATATATAAGTCATAAAAATAAAATATACCAAAATGAGAATCGAGTTTCAAATAGATTATTAAAATGGAAGTTTATTTTAATAAGATAGTTAATTTATAAACAATGTTTATAAATGTAATGAAGAAATTTTAATCAAGTAATTTGGAAATAGATTTCCAAACGTAAGAAATGGAATAGAAGGTGAGATTTAAATTGAGCTTTTGTATTACAAGTTTTTATCTATCTCAAGATAAGAACGTTGTCGGTCAAGGTCTGAGAGGCAAATAAAATACTCTAACTTGAACGATTTCACTATTATCAAGGGATGATATTAGTTTGTAATGATAAAGAATGTTGAATTAATTGATTATTCCAATAAAAAAGTTATTCGCTTATATCGGCTTATTATAAAATAATTTATGTACAAGCAAATTGGAATTTTATATAGAAGTTGAGTTGTGAATAATTTATAATCGAGTTATGAATTTTGAACAAAGTAATCAACAATTTTGGAAAATCGAGATGTTTAAGTTAGATTTGGGAAGCTGATTTAACTTACATGTAAAGATTGGAGAATGGAGTTGGAATTTATTTATAAACGAAGCTTTAAACATTTTTAATTAAATTTAATTAAAACGAACTCACCGCAGCACGGTAGTTCATAATTTGACGATGTGAACTTCAATTGTGTATATAGAACTCAATATAAATCGGAATTTGATGAAACAAGAAATGCTCGGACCTATTGAATGTTAGTTGAGAAAAATCTGGATTTCGTCTTATAGATTTTGAGTTATATCAAAACCAAATTTTCAGAAAAAACAGTGCTATAATCATTTTTAAAATAATAACGATTTACTAAATAAATAAAAGGATTTTGAATGAATAAAAATATGAATTTCCATTAGTAAATCCAGACTTGAGTTATAAATTAAATATGAGCTCAAATGGAGTAGGTGAAGTGATTTTGGACCAAAAATCAGGTTTTTAATTTATCGAATGACGTTAACTAATTTCAAAAGTTAATAGAGTTTTGGATTGAACTTAGCCTTTGTTAAGTAAATCGGATTTGTGAATTCAAAATTGAAATTGGATATGAAACTTTAGTTAGAAAGGAAATTTGATTTTCATATAAGCGAGTTAAAATATATTTGAATATGATATGTTCAAACTAAAAGGTGCAAAAGAGCTAATAATTCGTTATCGGTTTTTCTTAAAAATGATTGGATCGATTGGAACGAATCGGGAATGACATATATATGTTAAATAGGTAAGGAATGAAGAGAATGAAGATTATAATTCGAGGGCCCGACAAAAAGGTACATGTTTAAATTTCCATATAAGATTTTATGAGCCTATTGGGCAAGCCGCTTGGCCTTTTGATTTTCTGTAACAACCCGAAAAATCAGAACCAATTTAAATTTTTTATTTTGGCTAATTTAATGAATTTTGAATATTTAAATGATTTATTTTAAATAATAATGACTAGAAATTTATTTTGAATGGAATTAGAACATATAAATTTATTTAAATCGAAATTAGAATATAAATATTTATTTTAATTATAAAAGGAATTGGAAATGGCGCGGTAGTTTGAAAATTCGATTTCAAATTTCAAACGAATGTATAGGATTCAAAATAAACCGGATTTTGGTAAAACCAGAAATGTCTGAATCTGTTTGAAAATATCTTTCCAACGAATGTGAAAAATCCAGATTTCATAACTGGAATAAAAAGTCAAGTCCAGTTGAAAATTCAGAATAGTTGCTATGGAATTTTATATAATATATTACCCTTAAAAATAGCAATTTTGCAAACACCTTCGTTTTCGACGAGACCAATTTTGTTGAATTCGGAATGTCAAATTATTGCTAGATTCCAATTTCCATAATTTTTGGAATTAATATGAGGGCGTGGTGGATTTAAACGTGTTTGGCAATTTCAGTTTGAATTTAATCGGCTGGAGAATGACCCTTTTTCAAACGGTCTCCAAACTCGACGAAATTAGTTTTGATAGGACCGTATCGTCAAATATAGCTAGATTTATTTTATGGGAATTTTAGGAGTCAGTATGTGGCCCCTGTAGATTAAAATGTATGTTAAAATCAGTTTTGAACATTATATTAATTTATATTGTAATTTTAATGAAAACTGATCGAATCAATGGAATGGACTTACCAGACATATCCCATTGTGTTCGAAATGGGGGTATTTAGCGAGGGGCGACAGTCGTTGGGTTCGATTTGTGGTCCGAAGTGAAAAGTAACAATTTTGAAGAGAATAATAATAATAAATAAATATATGTATATTATATTATCTCCCCCCTTTATAACTAAACCTAAAAAAAGAATCCTATCATTCAGGAAATCCCCCTCCAAATCGATCGATGAAACCACCGCTCCACCCTCAACGTCGCCCCACCACCGACCGCCTCCCCTCCATCTCCTGCAAACCCCATCTCTCCCCCTCTCCACAATATCCTACGCAGACCCACGAGACCGTAGACCTCGCGCCATCGCAAGCGAGGCACCACCATCCACCACCTACAAGACCGACACCGCCACCAGTCAATTGCTACCGCCGCCGATGTGAAGAACCCTCCCTCGCGCCATAGCTGCTCCGGCGAGCCCCTCTTCCCTTTTCTCAAATCCAAAATTTTCCCCCCGCCGTAAGTTTTTGTCCTCCTTTGATTTTGGATTTTTGTTTATGAAAACATGAGATTTTTGTTTATGAAAACGTGATATTTTTGTTTATGAAAATATGATATTTTTTATGAAAACATGAGATTTTTGTTTATGAAAACATGAGATTTTTGTTTATAGAAATATTAGATTTTTAAAATAGAAAGATTAGTTTTTTTTTAAAATAGAAAGATTAGATTTTTAAGATAGAAAGATTAGATTTTTAAAATAGAAAGATTAGTTTTTTTAAATATAAAGATTATATTTTTTAAAATAGAAAGATTAGATTTTTTTTAAATAGAAAGATTAGATTTTTAAAATAGAAAGATTAAATTTTTTAAAATAGAATGATTAGATTTTTTAAAATAGAAAGATTAGATTTTTTAAAATAGAAAGATTAGATTTTTTAAGATAGAAAGATTAGATTTTTAAAATAGAAAGATTAGATTTTTAAAATAGAAAGATTAGATTTTTTAAATAGAAAGATTAGATTTTTAAAATAAAAAGAATAGACTTTTTTAAATAGAATGATTAATTTTTTTAAAATAGAAAGATAAGATTTTTTAAAATAGAAAGATTAGATTTTTTAAAATAGATAGATTAAGATTTTTTAAGATAGAAAGATTAGATTTTTTAAAATAGAAAGTTTAGATTTTTAAAATAGAAAGATTAGATTTTTTAAATAGAAAGATTATATTTTTTATAATAGAAAGATTAGACTTTTAAAATAGAAGAGATTAGATTTTTTAAAAATAGAAAATTTATGTAACGTCCTGCATTTTGACCGATTTATATTTGAATATTTAAGTTATTTTAAATATTGAATTCGTAAAATAAATGGAATTTTATATTAATTAAATCAAATTTTGAACGTATAAATATATATAAATTAAAACGAGCTCGTAAATGATGCGGTAGTTCGTAATATTCAGTTTTGAACTTTAGTCGAGTGTACAGGATCTGTTATAAATCGGAATTCGCTGAAACAAGAAATATTCGAATTTGTTGAACTATAATTTTGTAGTGAAAGAGAAAAATCTGAATTTTGCATTTTATATTGAGAGTTATGATCGAATCAAATTTTCAAATGGTCGTTGTGAAATTGTTTATAAACCATAACGATTTATTTAATTAAATAAATCAATTTTAAATCAATTTAATATTGATTTATCTGGAGAATGGGATATCGAGTTTAGAATTTAAGTCAGTGTATTCTGTAATTTATATAAATTCACTTGTGTGTATTTTTAATAATAAGTCAGTAGATTTGTTTATTTTTAAATCAGTTTATATTTAATCAAATCAAATGTTAAATTATTCGTTTAATTTAATATCTTCGGTATATGGTCAAATTAGACCGTGGAAACTATTCCAATGTGTTCATAATGGTGGTTGAACGCTAGGAATATCGTTCGTTGCGCTCAAATAAGGGTTCAAAACTGTATAGTATTTTAATTAAAGACACCGCGTTAAATAAATAAATAAAATCAAAATATAGGAGACGACCTACTTTCCAAACACAGTCTACTCTGTAAGCTACATCCATCTCCTCCAGTAAATTGCGTTCCTTCTTCCTTAAGCTTTCAGGAAAGATACGCTCTAAGTTAACTCTACCTACATCCCATTGAGTTCGACATCATCTCTATCCTTACGCCATCGCGCCTATCTAAGCAGTCATTCCTTCATTAATTTTTCGATCCTCAAACCGATCAAATTCATTTCCTACATTTCCTTTTCCTCTTCTGTTAATAACAAATCCAAGCCCTCCATATATATATATGTATATAATAAAAAAGAAGAAGGGGAAACAGATAACATAAATTGGGAAAAAGGGGATCGCGATTTCCATCTGTCGCAATTCAGAAACCACGACCAAAATTTGAAGCTCAGATTCACTTTGGTGCGCTCATAAATTACAAACAAGAATGAATCGCGATTTAAACTTGAAGCTCGAAACTATTTTTGGAGGCGCTCGCAATACGAATTTGGAGCTCGAACCCAGCGCAAAGGCTCGGGATCGCTCGCGTGAACAGGGTTCCGACGGAGTTCGAATTTTTGGGGTGAATCAAGGTACGCGATTCAGTCCTTGAATGGAGTTGTAAGGGAGTTTTGACTATGACGAAGGGGTGCGATCTTTAGTGGTGTTCGATTCTGGGAAATTGGGGAGTGCGTTAGGATGTGACTGAGAACTGGGTTGAACATATTGATGGATGCTGGAGTTCGAACTAAGTTTAATGGGGTCATTAGCGAGGTTTGTTCTTAGTTGCAGAAGGGGGAGTTCGGCAGGTTCAACGATGAACTGAATGGTGAGAATTAATTTATGGATGATCTGTGAGCTAGAAGTAAGTATGGCTGGGAATGGAGAAGTAGGCCCTGACAGTGGTAATTGAGTGAAAAGGGGGAGTACGACAGTAAAACATTGGTGAGATGGTCTGTATTATTTTGGGTTGATGTTTCAAAGCAAGTGTTGACACACTTTTTGGTAAAAGTTGTCATACTAAATATCTGGATAGCATCGCGCTCGGATATGGAGAACATCGTCAGAAGACAGGCAGCGATTTGGTCAAAGTCGCATCACGAACGAAGAAGGACCCGAAACTCCTATCAAACGACCTCTTTTGGGCCCGAAAACAGCGATTACAGAGCTAATCTCTGTAATTCTTGTAGGTCTATGAATTAGCTTCAGTTTGAGCTTTGGTTTGGCTCAATCGGACTTACGGTTTGAAAGTTATGCCCGTTTCCGTAAACTGGTGTAATCTTGCAATTTCCTGGATAAAACAACGAAGCGTCACACGATCGGAGTATGGCTCATGCACCTTCGGATCGCCCCTCATCGGATCTCCCCCATCGGCTTGTGATGCACCTCGTCTCGCGAGGCACCCTGACTCGTGGATCACATGGAGACCACGACCCGATCGCCAGCACTTCACTCGAGCTTGCAACCAGACCCGGATCGTGATAGCCATATCACGATCCGACCCATGACCATGACCCGACACCCAAACCTGCTCTTTCGCAGCTTATTCTCACCTATTCTTAAGGCTAATCCTGCTCCTATTTTCCCAGATCGGATGCCACATACCCCATCACGAACCAGTCTTCCCAGAAGCTCTCCTACAGCTATAAATACACCATTTGAAGGCATTTTCAAGGATCTTTTTGGCTCTAGAACCTCACGGCTTCCACCATTACTCTTTACAAAGCATTCTCAGCAGAAAAGGAGCCAAATTCCATATTATAACACGAGTATTTCGTGTATAATCTTATGATTTCTTACCTCTTTTCATTTTAAACATGAGGATTTCGTGTATAAACCGAGAGAATTGTATTCGTAACTTCTTAGGATTTAAGAGGAGATAAAGTGGACGTAGGCTTTGTTTGAGCCGAACCACTATAAAAACTTCGTGTGTCTCCTCTTTATTTACTCTTTTCTACTTTTCTGTGATCTGTGAACTACAGTTGGGTGTTAGGCCCAGATTTTGGTCTAACAGCAAGGAATCGAGATTGCAGTAACAGTGGGATCAACCGAGTTGATGCAGTAGCAACAAATAATGGGTTAGATGTTTTGAAAAGAAAATGGAGGGTGGTCCGTTAAGTGTTAGACAAAATGCCATATTGGAGAAGCTTGGGCTGTTTTTCAATGAAGGAGGATCAGTGACTATTGAATCGGCTTCGTAGTGTTCACGAAATAAGATATACATTTTTTTAGTTTTAAAATACTTAGAATAAACAATTTATCTAGTTAATATAATTAGATCACGGTTTAATCGTTAATATAAAAATTAAATTATTGTAGGTGCCAAATAAATTAATTTAAGACAATTTGAATCAATCTGCGACGATTTGGAATTAATCGAATATTCGTCATAAGAAAATTGAGGCAAGTTAAACTCATCAGTAAATTATTTGAACTATTTTTAATAGTTCAGAATTTATTTTATTGCTTGTTGACTGGAAATTGATTGATATAAAGTGATTATATTATATAATAATAATATATAAAAATAATATTGATGATTGGTGATTGGATATTCCAGCAATACCATTAGCGGATGCCTGCAGTATCATTAGCGGATGATTTCCCTATGCGCCCCACAATATATATAGTGGATGACCTTCTATACTGCGATATATTGCCTCAAAGTAGGATGAGTATTATTATTGTTGACTAACATCTGTGGATGTAGGAAAACAGGTTGGAGGGAACCGACTGGATCTCTCAACATCTATGGTCATTTATTTCCACATATATGCTGACATAATCTATAACTTGTGGTAATGGAGTGTTTGGATGTGTAAATAGAGCTAGACCTTGGTTGTGGATAATTTGAATGTTGTAAATAATATATGAATTTCATAATAGAAAATTTAAATATAAAAAGAGTTTAAAGAAAATATTTATTTTCAAATAGAAACGTTCATTTGAAATCCAAAATATAAATAGAATTTAAAAAGGTAAATATTTGTTTAAACCAAATATTTTGAAAAAGCGGATTTTATAAGCGACATTTTAAGGAGCAGAGTTATTTTAATAGGGAATTTAAGAAAAATATAAATTTTGTGAAATTTGGAAAAGAAATGGAAATCGAATAATAATTAAACAATATACATACATATAATCAATATTATATATGGTTGTTTAAATAGAATTCTTCTTAGAATTCTAGTGAATTATATTTCATAAAATCCAAGATTTTGACGTAGATATTTCAAACTAAGTATTTGAAAGTACCATAAGTAGGTGTAGTTATGGAAACAAGTAATAAAGTTGTAAACCATATAATGATTTATGAAATAAATGTAATGTTAGAAATGTGAAGATTAAAACAGAAATCAAAATAGAAACCCGAATTGAATTAAAATGGCTTGGCAAGACGAGTTATAAGGATTCGTTCCTTAATCGTGTATTTTAAAACCAGAGATGGGGTTTAATTGGGATATAACCCGAATAGTTTTGAATTAAGTAAAGCTTTACATAGTATTTGATTTATATTTACAATGTTTTAAAAGATAATGAGTAAGGTTCTAAATAAATGTTAAACATTTACCAAAAATAATAACTAGTAAAAGCTTAAGGGAAAATATTTATTCTCATTTAAGGATCCAAATTATAAGGTAATTTAAAGGTTAAAATTTGTTTAAACAAATGAGCTAAGGGGGAAATTTTATATGTGATAGTTATAAAGAAATGAAAGCAATCACTTTGAAGTATTTGAGAAATTTGTAATTTAAGCGTGGCTTGGAATGGAAGGAGGAAATGCATTTTGAAACTAACATATGAAAGTGATTAAAAAATTTCAAATTGCAAAGGAAAATAAAAAGGAGATTTTTGAAAATAACTCACTAGAAGTTATAAACAGAATTTAACTTGAAATTTCAAGTATGAATCCAGGTTAACTAATTAAGTCAAGAATGAACCGGTGTTAAAGAATATTATTCACAGTTGAGAATGAATAAAGGGTTAAAGCAAAATCTTTGCATATAGAAATGTGTTGGAAGGGAAATTATATTTATAATTTCTAGTTGAAATTAAGTCGGACCAATTTGAATAATATGGTCTATAATAAATTAAAGAAATCTTATATAAGATTTATAATTGTAAGAATTTACTAATGATATATACATACGAATATGATAGGAATGAGAATAAACCTATAAGATGTCTATGAAATTTATTTATGGAATTGACTTCATATAAGTGAAATGTTGAATTTAATCAACATTATAAATAAATTTCATATGAGTATATACATACATACATACATACATATATGTTAGTTTATAACATGGTTTGAATTTAACTAAAACTTTATATAAGTTTATAACATTATAATGGTCTGAATTTAAATAAAGTCCATATAAGTGTATAAGTTGAATGGAAACATTTGAATGTAATCAAACTTCATATAAGATAAGGCGAATATCTCATTTGAAATAAAAATGGATATTGGAATTTTAATCTGATAAAAGTCAAGAAATGAAATTAAGAAATTAGAAACCGACTGGGTATTAGTGAGATGAATAATATTCTGAGTGTCGATCTGATGTTGGTTTCGGCCTTCGGGGTTGATACTTAGGGATTTATTCTCTTACTAGTTTATGGTTAGTGATTAATGATCAAGATGAGAGATAGGTTCTTAAGAGTATTTTAAATTAAAGGGGTTTTGAATATTCTTATATTAATATAAGAAGAGAAATGGGTATTCCAACTATTGGAAAACAGGAGGAGTTAAATTAACGAATAAGGAGGCTAAATGAAAAATGAATATTTAATCAGCGAATTTAACTTTCTTTTACGGATGAATGGATGTTTTATTTGATAGTTAAATAACCGACTATCAAACCTGGCCTAATACGATTGTTGGTGCGGAAAGACCGGGATCGAATTTATTCGAAAACCTTTCCGAACCAACTAATACGTAACGTGAAAGATTCTGACTGATGATGGAGCAGTGAAGACCGTAGATCTTCATAAGCGAAAGGACTACTTGTCAGATTCTCTGGAGTCGCGCTCGGAGATATTTTGATGATGATCCTGTCGTGGTTGAAATCGACGGAGTGCAAGGACTACTCGCTACCGATCTATAGGGTGATTCCTAGGATGCGATAGGAGAGTTCCTTTGGTTTGTCCAGTCCCAGGACAACTGGTATGGACGGATGTCTGAAAGAGTATTTCCAAAGGACCATGTACGTTGATTTCCTCAATTGTATTTTGGTTGATGGCGGAGAGGGGCATTTCTCTTAGCTTGAACACTAAAATATTTTTGTGGATGTCAATTAGTGATATCTGACAGATTTGACGATGTGGCATCCAAAGTGAATGGTGGCCAGATGTTCTATAACAATAAATAAATGAATGAATTATGACCTCAAGCCTCACAACCGGGAAATGACAAAAATCGAGCAGGCAGCATGACTATGTGGGTCGCACCCATTAGGGTGTATTGTCACCATCTAGATAATATTCATATTTGTTCTTCTTTTCACTTCTGTATCTCACGGGAATGGTTATGTTGGTACCAACCATAAGTGACAATATATTCGATACACTCAAGACAAATGAGTGGTCGGTTATGTGTGGGCCGGGTTGCAAAACGTTCTTATTGAACCCAGTGTATTCCCCTCTAAAGATACACTATCGGAAGGTGGTTCCATACCTTGTCATAATTGGAAATCCAATCTCCAATAAGCGCCCGCGGTTTTGATTGTAGACTATATACGTAGAGCGTGAGATGCAAGCTTTCTTCTAGATTGATATTTATTTGTATTTAGACACTATCTTATTATCAGAATAATTATGATTTCAAAAACTATTTTGGGTTATTATAAGATAAAAACCGTCCATGTTTATGTGTGGCCTGGTCTTACGATTATCCTTTCTTTTGAAATGATTCTTAACTCTAAAATCAATATGGATGATACCAATAATTCATTGGGTTTTTCTCACGCTGGTTCACCAGACTGACCTTAGCGTTTGTGTAAGGACCCGTAACTTCCCCGTGAAGGAAAGAACAGATACTTTGAGAACAACACACAAAAGAACGCAGACGAAAGAACATTTCATTGTTATTACAACAATTCCATCAGAATACAAGAATATACAGAGTATAATTGAATAAATTACATAGAAATATCAGAGATTTAAACTACATTTAAATACATAGCAGCGGAAAATAATACAATGCATAACTAGAAGAGATATACGGATACAAAGCTTTCCGGATATCATTCCAGCTGTAAACCAGGATCCTGTGAATATAAATCTGCAAAACCAAAACTATTAGCTGCCCGTGTCAAAATAAGGGCACCCAGAGTTTAGGTCAAAATAATAAACTCCAGGTTAGTCATGGGACTGGTGTGAGAACTAAAACAGTTATTAATCTTTATTTTTAAAGTTCGGAAAATCAAGGGACCACGCCGTATAACACGGAACGAGTTTCCTCCCAAGAATACCAGTGCATCAAACAAACAGCGCAATGCTAAATAAAGAAGAATGAAGCTATTATAAGACCCAGTTCCCATCACACAATGCAACGCAAGCCGGAGGATAGGGTTTTACCTTATAATAGTCAAGAATGTTTGATACGTTTAAAACAAATCATTTGATACTATTATAAGAGCATAGTATATAAAACAACTTCAAATCATAAGTACCAATCATAGGCGGCATAAGCGTCCAATGCCACTATGTCGCCATATATAGGTTTACAAATAAGACCGCAAAGTCACGTATTTGGAAATTGGATTTCCATCTATGAACCGAGCCAGGGATCGTCCTCTACCGATTCGAGACTGTCTAGTCCGAGTCTCAGGCAAGCGCGCAGACAAGCCTTGGATCGTCAGGGCCAGACCACCGATGTGGATTATTATGCCTGAACAATACGTCTCTCCACCCTATGGGGCGTAAATGAGCCAACAAATGACTCCATCGGACCCGGATCGTCCGATCAAACTGAGGCGCCTCGCAACAGCAACAACCACATAAGTCAAACTCGTCAGGGCATGTAAAACCACTGACGCCACTTCTAACTAGAAAGAAACGCATGTCCTCCCTGAGGTCCGTCTCCCGTTTTTGGTTCATACCGGGTGTGAAACTCGCGAATCAAACGTTACACAAAGCTATGCCACACAGGCGGTGCTTTGATCATCACCACAAAACTTTCCTTTTCAACAGAAGCCTTGATTATTTGCATCTTAGCATGCCACACAGGCAAATCACTCTATGCAACCGATATCAGTCACACAGAATGAAATCCGATGTTAGACACACAGCCCATTTACAAGTCCGTTCTGGGTCTGAATGAAACCGGAGGCACCTAGTACCCCGGATATCCATCGATCTCCAAGTACGTCTGGACGATCACCAACTGTTTCCCTCATCTTGGGTGTACAGCCCAATCAAGATCATCAGTAATCACCCAAACGATGTGAAGACTTCCGGTCTTCAACCACCGTCCTCATCTTCGACATCTCGTCGAATCGGTTATTCAAAATGGGTATAAACCCGGCCTTTCTGAATAACCCACGTATATGATAAACAAATGTTACACAAACACAACAAATGCCTCATTCCAATTCAGAATATTCTTTTATTCACAAAATCACATTCTTAGGGAATAGGTTCCCATTAATTTTATCAAAGATAAATTCTTCTAAATTTATTCTTTAATCTTCCTTTGGATATCATTTCAAACTAGTCGGGATTAGCGAACCACACCAAAGTAATTATTTATTTTATTTCCCAATCCCAACCTATTTATCCCATGGAGAAAACTGGTAATACTCCATATCTAACACCACGGTGTTATCGGTAAAGTTAATTACCATTCCACGTTCAAATCTAATTAAAGATTTAACTAACGCTTTGGAGCAAAACTGGTGGTACTCCATTCTCGATCACCTTTCAGATTTGATAATTTAAATTATCTATTCACATTTCAATCTAATTAAAGATTCATTAAAACTCCACTTAGTTTTAATCTTCTTAAAAATCAATATTCTGTCTTTAACTGGGTTAAAGAACCAATGTCATCTAAAACACGATTCACGGTAAACCCAAAATCACACTCTATGGTTAATCGGGTTAAAGAACAGGTGTCGTTCAAAACACCGCTCACGATAAACCCAAAAACCAATTCAAATTCGATTCCAATTAAATATTATTTAATCGATACACTTCATTAAATCTAAATAGAAAGATTTAATCTTTTTCTCTATTGGGCTTAAGAATAGTGTTAATGAAGATACCATTCACGACAAACCCAAATCACATTTGATATTAAATACAAGGCTCTAAATAGAAAATATACCGGCTTATATTCAATATCAAATCCTGAAACCAACAAATATCGTATTGGAAATAAAGATATAATATACATCTTTCAAATTCCCATAACAATATCTGTATAGTCACGAAATCCAATATCGAAATATTCCGAAGATAATTTCGATTCGACTCCAGTCCAATTCACGTATTGGGAATATTGATTATTTTTAAAATCGCTTTCAAATTCAAATTATTTATTTCAAAAATAAATCGATTTTAATTCTAGTTCAAAACTAGTTCATTTCGATAAAAATCTATTTTTATCTTTTCAAATGTGGAATTTTTCATCCCAGTTCTTTACAATTCACATATTATGATTTTACACAAATTTTTACTATTTTTAATAATTTTATCAAGGCCTGTACAGTCGATTTCCATCAACGGCCATCGAACTGCACTTACAACGACCTTTTCCAAATTTGATTTGGACATAATTCCAAATCCAACCGTTAGATTTCAAATTTCTAATATTCATTGGAAAGCTATTTTTGATACGAACCCAACGGTTCTGGTTTTAGGAGAATCCGTCGGTCGGATCTCCCGTAATGTCAATTCGAAGTCAATGGTCGAAATTCACGAACTGCCGCGGCGCGGCACGTTCTATTCAGGCCATTATATATATAATATATATATTATATATATTTCGTCGATTTCCTCTTTAAAACATATTTTATAAATCGTTTTAAATTCGTTTCAAAACCATTTCAACACTATATTCAATTTCTAGTCAAAATTGAATATTTCATATCATTACTATATAAATGATAATATGTTCAAAACGTTATATTTTGAAATCACTACCTTTTCTATATTCATTATAAAAACGAATATAATCGATATAAATAACGTTCACGTCAAAATAGTGCAACCCTAATCAAAACGGCTTTATATATTTCAATAAATTCGTTATTCTATTCAACAAATGAATATTTATCCCATTCAACACATGAATCTATATTTCTTTCAGCACACGACCAATCTCAACACATGAGTACTGTCAACAAATGACTATTTTTGTTACGTAAAATATTTTATAAAATTATGGTATCTATCGTTTGATTTTCAATCAGACTCCACCGTGAAGTAGTTCTAATTTTAAATATGATAAAGATGTAAATTTTATTGTTAAATTATTTTACTCAACACATGAACATCGTCAACACATTACTATTTATTCTATTCAACACATGAATCTTTTTTTATAATATTCATTAATTTCCCGATTGGAATGAGGCCCAATCAATCACCATATAATGTTAATTATACGGATTCCATACAACACATGTATATAAATAGCAACGATAAATAATCAACAATCATCCAAAGTGCACCACACAACTGCATAAGCATCAAACATAAATAATTAACGCTTACACAGCCTGTCGACCAATCGATCGACATACAATTAAATAATCGGGATTAGTGTACGCCAAATATCATCCCAACACCCATGTGGGGTTTCAAATCAACATACACTGAATATTATTTGTGCAGTTGGGTGATGTGTAAAATTTATCATCCCAATCAATTTCAGTCAAATCAGTGTATATAAACAAATCGTTTGATTTGTAAATGAATATTTATTTCTTTTCAGAAGAGTTTTATGTCGTTCCTTAACACGTTAAAAATTATATTTTTAACGTCAAAAATATTTATTTCAACACTTTACTATTTTTAACTAACACTTTTTATTTTAGAAAATTTTGGCGGCATAACGGCACGATACTAGAAACGGGACTAGGCCTAGCCTTGTCCCCGGTCTAATAATGGCCCACGCCATACCCAAATCAAATTATCTCAATTCGTTCATTTTCCAAACCAATTTCAACCAAATCACTCAATTCACAAATCAACCAAACATCCATGGTTTCAAACAAAGGTGTAGGGTGCTTCTATTAAGCACCGTCTGCATCCTAGTATATATTTCTAACTAGAAAATGAAATTTAGTGAGAAGTTCTCACATTGATTTTTTCTAACGCCTTTTCTGAACTGCTGAATTGTTGTTCGAGCTCCAGACTTCGCATACAAGCTCAAATCTTCAATTCATCTTGTTTTCTAGCACAAGCACGGCATTCTGAAAAACTTTTGCCTAAGAGACTTTTTGCCAAAAATGCTCCAATTCACCAGAATTCGCGAAAGTACACGAATTTTACCGCTTTTGAACAGTAGACTTCGAACGCGTTTTCCGAGCAGCTATGAACTCCAAAACATGACTTCCATATAGCCAAATCGAAGAGAATTTCATGCTCTACAACTTTGGTCTAGAGAGACTTTGGCCAAAAACGCACCGTTTGAGAGATATATGCCAAAACAGTCCAGGGACTTATTTGCAAAACGGGAATTTTGGTGAAAATGGGTTTTTGGAGACGGGGGGGCCCACGGCCGGAATTGAGGGGGGGAAGGGGGCGCCGGACCTGATGTGAGGCGGGGAGGGTGCTGGTGGGCCGCGGCGGTGGTGGTGGGGCCCGTGGTGGTGGTTTGGGGTGTTGTGAGGCTTAGGGTTCATGAAAAGAGGAGAGAGAAGGAGGAGGAGGAAGAGGAGGAGGAGGGGAGGAAGAGAGGGGGGGTGCGGCGGCTTGCCGGAGGCTGGTGGTTGCCGGTGGAGGAGGGGGCAGCGGCAAAGGGGGTGGAGCTCTCCATTAAAGAGGAAAAAGAAGAAAAGAGAGGAAGAGAGAAAGTGAGAAAGAAAAGGAAGTAAAAGTGTTTATATGCTTGTTTCCCGCGTATCGCCTGAACGCTAACGATCTCCAATCGCTGTGGATTTCGGATACGAGATAGTAGACGTGAAGACGAGTCCAACGAAACAAGTTTCGTCGAATTTCGAGTTCGTTTGACCATTCAAAAAAATCACAAAAATGCTCAGATAAGCTCTAAAAATGCGATTTTGGCGCACCTTTTCTTCTCGCACACTCACACGCTAACTCCAAAAATCATGCCCTCTTGGATTTAACCATTATTAGACGATACGAATCCAGAAAAAAAAGTAGAATCGAATTCTGAGGTCGTATCAGTAATGTTCCTTTGTAAAATGACTACACGTTTTACCCTGAACTGTTTTAGCCCGCACGGCCCCATACTGACTCCGTTCGACGCGCCCTTTGGAACATAACAATAATTCGTCATTATGAATTCATAAAAATTTATCTCTTCGAATTCTGAGCTCGTATGCAAAATATCACTTTTTAAGGGCTATGTTTTGCTAACCGAAAAGCTCAAGCCCATTGCCACTATTCCGGATATCGGAATATACCGAAGCTTATACTTTTCGGAGTTCTAAATGGCATTTTGAACTCAATGGAAGTGGTTTCGAATCCAAATTCATCCGTATGCAAAATATGACTTTTTGGGCAATGTATAATTTACATAGCGACTATTCTGAATTTTCAACTGGGCATAACTTTTGATTCCCGTTATGAAATTTCGATTTTTAAGATTCGTTGGAAAGATATTCTCAACTAGATTCTAATATTTTTGGTTTCACTAAATCCGGTTTATTTTGAATCCTGTACATTCATTGAAGTTTGAAATCGAATTATCGAACTACCGCGCCATTTTCAATTCCTTTTATAATTATAAATAAATATTTATATTCTAACGACGATCTATATAAATATACACGTTCTAATTCTATTCAAATAAATTTCTCGTCGTTATTATTTAAAATAATTCATTTTAAATATTCAAAATTTATTAAAATTTCCAAAATAAAAATTTTATATTGGCTCAGAATTTCTGGGTTGTTACATTTTGTAATGCTCGGGTCAGGCCCAGTTGGGTCAGACCGAGTTGTACAGGTTCAAGGCAAGACGATACAGACTGCAGGAGACGAGCTGGGGGAGATCAGACATATTATATATATTTAGATATTATTCCGCTGTGTGTTGAAAATGAGGACAGATTGTTATAACTGTCCAGATGAATTAAATGGCCGCTGTACTCTGATGACTTGTAAGTATTATTTCAAGTTTTAAATAAAAAGTTATTTATGTATTATATTTTTATTCCGCTGCGATGTGAGACTGTGTATTGTATTTAGTTCTTCTTCTTTTTCTTCTATTCTAATCTTTCTTTCTTTCTTATCTCACCCTTGAACTTATTTCTTTAACGTTCTGGATTTTTGTACTCGAGTTTGGACACAGGATGTAGTTGTGTCGAAAATTCGAGCATCGTATTTTCTGGTTCATTACAGTGGTATCAGAGTAATGGTTTAGGAATAACCTTGGCTCTGTAGCGTAACTCGATAGAGATGGGGTTAGTAACACCGTAGATTGAGTTGAGTGTATATATATGAGAGCGTATTTGTAGATTTCATATACAAATGTTTTGTATTGTGTTGGTTGATCGGTTCAACTGTTGAAAAGCATTGAACTGGACATTGATACAATATTATTTTGTAAAGAGGATAAAAGAAATAACTTTTCCCAAATTTATTTTTGTGTATAAAAGAAATAGTTTTCTTAAATTATTATTGATATTTGATTGCTTGATTGTTTGAATTTAATTCAAATGAAATTCGAATGATATTATGGAATTGAACTGGTTAAATATAACTAGGAGATGAAGTAAATGATTTTTGAAATAAAAATCAGAACTTAAAAACACAAGTTGGATGCTATGAAAACAAATCCCAATATAAATGAATTAAATGAATTGAAACTTGATTGAAAATAAGTTAAACAGATTTGGATTGAAATTGAAACCATGTTGAACTAAAACGAACTAGTGAACCAATATGGAATAAATCCTTGAATTCAAGTTGAAATACCAATTAATTGGAAGTTGATAATCTAAATATAGCTCGATGTATATAGTTTGAATGTGTGATTAAAATGAGAAGTGAATTATAATAAATCAAATTCTAGTAGAAATAATTGAATATGACTTACAATAGTATTCAATTGAGTTAGACTTTGAAATGGTATCTTGAAATGGTAGTGAATGTATGTGTATATAAACTCAGATTGTATAAACTTGAGTTGAATTGAAATCGAGTAAAGCATGAATCGAATTAAGTTTGACTAAAAATTGGAACTCAAGTGAAAATTTAAAGGAACTTGTAAATTATAAATAAAACCTAGAACTTGAGTTAAAAATAGAATTGGAACCTGGATCACACCTAAGCTTGTTTATAAGAAAATATATACATATTGGAACATGGTTATATTAAACTATCATGATTTGAGCAAGAAGCCAATTAATGGATTAATTGGCAAATTAGGAGCAAGAAGTTAAATTGAATGTGATCGAATAGAAATGGATATGTATATGATTGGACAAGTTTATTGGATGGAGCAAGTGTGAAGGATAAATATGAGTTACCCAACTAAAAGGTACATGTTTAATTCAATATGAGATTTTACGTGCTGAATCGGCAAGCCACTTGGCTTTTCAATTTTCTTTTTGACTGGGGAAGGCCTAGAGAGGCATTTTGTAGTTGTACCGATCAGCCTGTACAGAGGAGGTGCTGGCGAAATTTTTCGGAAATTTAGGGAGTTAGAAAAAATTTCAACAATTTTGAAATTTTTTGTTAACAAAAAGTTAATGTTCAATTGGAAGTTGAAGTTGAGAATTTTTGAGTGAACATGGAAACTAATAAGTTGGTGGGTTGTTGGAGATTAAGGATGTTGAGATCAGTGTCGAGTTGCATGAGTGGATTGTGGGAAGTGAATAAGATGTAGCACCTTTTCTACTTAGTAATTTCGGGGACGAAATTCTTTTAAGGGGGAAGGAATGTAACGTCCCGCATTTTGACCAATTTATATTTGAATATTTACATTAGTTTAAATATTAAATTTGTAAAATAAATGGAATTTTATATTAATTAAATCAAATTTTGAACATATAAATATATATACAAATTAAAACGAGCTTGTAAATGACGCGGCAGTTCGTAATATTCAGTTTTGAACTTTAGTCGAGTGTATAGGATCCGTTATAAATCGGAATTCGTTGAAACAAGAAATATTCGAATTTGTTGTACTATAATTTTGTAATGAAAAAGAAAAATCTGAATTTCGTATTTTATATTGAGAGTTATGGTCTAATCAAATTTTCAAATGGTCGCTGTGTAATCGTTTATAAACCATAACAATTTATTTAATTAAATAAATCAATTTAGATCAATTTAATATTGATTTAACTAGAGAATGGGATATCAAGTTTAGAATTTAAGTCAATGTATTCTGTAATTTATATAAATTCAGTTGTGTGTATTTTAAATAATAAATCAGTAGATTTGTTTATTTTTAAATCAGTTTATATTTAATCGAATCAAATGTTAAATTATCCATTTAATTTAATATCTTCGGTATATGGTCAAACTAGACCGTGGAAACTGTTCCAATGTGTTCATAATGGTGGTTGAACGCTAGGAATATCGTTCATTGCGCTCAAATAAGGGTTCAAAACTGTATAGTATTTTAATTAAAGACAACCGCGTTAAATAAATAAATAAAATCAAAATATAGGAGATGACCTACTTTCCAAACACAGTCTACTCTGTAAGCTACATCCATCTCCTCCACTAAATTGCGTTCCATCTTCCTTAAGCTTTCAGGAAAGATGCGCTCTAAGTTAACTCTACCTACATCCTATTGGGTTCGACATCATCTCTATCCTTACACCATCGCGCCTATATAAGCAGTCATTCCTTCGTTAATTTTTCCATCCTCAAACCGATCAAATTCATTTCCTACGTTTCCTTTTCCTCTTCTGTTAATCGCAAATCCTAGTCCTCCATATATATGTATATAATAAAAAAGAAGAAGGGGAAATCGATAACATAAATTGGGAAAAAGGGGGATCGCGATTTCCATCCATCGCAATTCAGAAACCACGACCAAAATCTGAAGCTCAGATTCATGTGGAGCGCTCATAAATTACGAACAAGAATGAATCGTGATTTAAATTTGAAGCTCGAAACTATTTTTGGAGGCGCTCACAATACGGATTGGGAGCTCGAACCCAATGCAAAGGCTCGGGATCGTTCGTGTGAACAGGGTTCCGATGGAGTTCGAATTTTTGGGGTGAATCAAGGTACACGATTCAGTCCTTGAATGGAGTTGGAAGGGAGTTTTGACTAAGATGAAGTGGTGCGATCTTTAGTGGAGTTTGATTCTGGGAAATTGGGGAGTGCGTTAGGATGTGACTGAGAACTGGGTTGAATATATTTATGGATGCTGGAGTTCGAACAAAGTTGAATGGGGTCATTAGCGGGGTTTGTTCTTAGTTGCAAAAGGGGGAGTTCGGCAGGTTCAACGATGAACTGAATGGTGAGAATTAATTTGTGGATGATCTTTGAGTTGGATGTAAGTATGACTGGGAATGGAGAAGTAGGCCTTGACAACGGTAATGGAGTGAAAAGGGGGGTTACGACAGTAAAACATTGGTGAGGTGGCCTGTATTATTTTGGGTTGATGTTTCGAAGCAAGAAATGGAGATTGCAGTAACAGTGGGATCAACCGAGTTGATGCAGTAGCAAAAAATAATGGGTTAGGTGTTTTGAAAAGCAAATGGAGGGTGGTCAGCTAAGTGTTCGACGAAAAGCCATATTGGAGAAGCTTGGGCTGTTTTTCAATGAAGCAGGATCAGTGACTATTGAATCGGCTTTGTAGTGTTCACGAAATAAGGTATACATTTTTTTAGTTTTAAAATACTTAGAATAAACAATTTATTTAGTTAATATAATTAGATCACGGTTTAATCATTAATATAAAAATTAAATTATTGTAGGTGCCAAATATATTAATTCAAAACAATTCGAATCAATCTGCGACGATTTGGAATTAAACGGATATTCGTCAAAGGATTGAGTGAGTTAAACTCACTTAGTAAATTATTTGAACTATTTTTAATAGTTCAAAATTTATTTTATTGCTTGTTGACTGATAATTGATTGATATAAAGTGATTATATTATATAATAATAATATATAAAAATAATATTGGTGATTGGGTATTCCCGCAGTACCATTAGTGGATGCCCGCAGTATCATTAGCAGATGATTTCCCTATGCGCCCCACAATATATATAGTGGATGACCTTCTATACCGCGATATCTTGCCTCGAAGCAGGATGGGTATTATTTTTGTTGACTAACATCTGTGGATGCAGGAAAACAGGTTAGAGGGATCCAACTGGATCCTTCAACATTTATGGTCATTTATTTCCACATATATGCTGATATGATCTATAACTTGTGGTATTTTAATGGAGTGTTTGGATGTGTAAATAGAGCTAGACCTTGGTTGTGGATAATTTGAATGGTGTAAATAATATATGAATTTCATAATAGAAAATTAAAATATAAAAAGAGTTTAAAGAAAATATTTATTTTCAAATAGAAATGTTCATTTGAAATCCAAATTATAAATAGAATTTAAAAAGGTAAATATTTGTTTAAACCAAATATTTTGAAAAAGGGGATTTTATAAGAGACATTTTAAGAAGCGGAGTTATTTTATTAGGGAATTTAAGGAAAATATAGATTGTGTGAAATTTGGAAAAGGAATGGTAATCAAATAATAATTAAACAATATACATATATATAATCAATATTACATATGGTTCTTTAAATAGAATTCTCCTTAGAATTCTTGTGAATTATATTTCACAAAATCCAAGATCTTGACGTATATATTTCAAACCAAGTATTTGAAAGTACCGTAAGAAGGTGTAGTTATGGAAACAAGTAATAAAGTTGTAAACCATATAATGATTTATGAAATAAATGTAATGTTAGAAATGTGAAGATTAAAATGGAAATCGAAATAGAAACCTGAATTGAATTAAAATGGTTTGGCAAGATGAGTTATAAGGATTCGATCCTTAATCGTGTATTTTAAAACCAGAGATGGGGTTTAATTGGGTTATAACCCGAAGAGTTTTGAAGTAAGTAAAGCTTTATATAGTATTTGATTTATATTTACAATGTTTACGGTTCTAAATAAATAGTAAACATTTACCAAAAAGAATAACTAGTAAAAGCTTAAGGGAAAATATTTATGCTCTTTAAATGATCCAAATTATAAGGTAATTTTAAAGGTAAAAATTTGTTTAAACAAATGAGCTGAGAGGGAAATTTTATAAGTGACAGTTATAAAGAAATGAAAGCCATCATTTTGAAGTATATGAGAAAATTGTAATTTAAGCGTGGCTTGGAAAGGAAGGAGAAAATGCGTTTTGAAACTAACATATGAAAGTGATTAAAATTTTCCAAATTGCAAATGAAAATAAAAAGGAGATTTTTGAAAATAACTCAATAGAATTTAACTTGAAATTTCAAGTATGAATCCAGGTTGACTAATTAAGTCAAGAATGAACCGGTGTTAAAGAATATTATTCACAGTTGAGAATGAATAAAGGGTAAAAGCAAAATCTTTGCATATAGAAATGTGTTGGAAGGGAAATTATATTTATAATTTCTAATTGAAATTAAGTCACACCAATTTGAATAATATGGTCTATATTAAATTAGAGAAATCTTGTATTAGATTTATAATTGTAAGAATTTACAAATGATATATACATACGAATATGTTAGGAATGAGAATAAACCTATATGATGTTTATGAAATTTATTTATGGAATTGACTTCATATAAGTGAAATGTTGAATTTAATCAACATTATAATTAAATTTCATACTAGTATATACATACATACATATAAGTTTATAACGTGGTTTAAATTTTATTAAAACTTTATACAAGTTTATAACATTATAATGGTCTGAATTTAATTAAAGTTCATATATGTGTATAAGTTGAATGGAATCATTTGAATGTAATCAAACTTCAAATAAGTTAAGGCGAATATCTCATTGAAATAAAAATGGATACTGGAATTTTTATTCGATAAAAGTCAAGAAATGAAATTAAGAAATTAGAAACCGACTGGGGATTAGTGACTTGAATAATATTCTGAGTGTCGATCTGATGTTGGTTTCGGCCTTCGGGGTTGATACTTAGGGAATTATTCTCTTACTAGATTATGGTTAGTGATTAATGACCGAGATGAGAGATACGTTCTTAAGAGTATTTTAAATTGAAGGGGTTTTGAATATTCTTATATTAATATAAGAACAGAAATGGTATTCCAACTATTGGAAAATAAGAGGAGTTAAATTAACGAATAAGGAGGCTAAATGAAAAATGGACATTTAATCAGTGAATTTAATTTTCTTTTACGGATGAATGGATGTTTTATTTGATAGTTAAATAACTGACTATCAAACCTGGCCTAATACGATTGTTTGTGCGGAAAGACCGGTATCGAATTTATTCGGAAACCATTCCGAACCAACTAATACGTAATGTGAAAGAGTCTTACTAATGATGGAGCAGTGAAGATCGTAGATCTTCATAAGCGAAAGGACTACTTGTCGGATTCTCTGGAGTCGCGCTCGGAGATATTTGATGATGATTCTGTCGTGGTTGAAATCGACGGAGTGCAAGGATTACTCGCTACCGATCTATAGGGTGATTCCTAGGATATGGTAGGAGAGTGCCTTCGGTTTGTCCAGTACCAGGACAACTTGTATGGACAGATATCTGACAGAGTATTTCCAAAGGACCACGTACGTTGATTTCCTCAAATGTATTTTGGTTGACGGCGGAGATGGGCACTTCTCTTAGCTTGAACACAAAAAATATTTTGTGGATGTCAGTTAGTGATATCTGACAGATTTGACGATGTGGCATCCAAAGTTAATGGTGACTAGATGTTTTATAATAATAATAAATAAATAAATAAATTATGATCTCAAGCCTCACAACCGGGAAATGACAAAAATCGGGAAGGCAGCATGACTATGTGGGTCGCACCCATTAGGGTGTATTGTCACCATCATATTTGTTCTTCTTTTCACTTCTGTATCTCCCAGGAACGGTTATGTTGGTACCAACCGTAAGTGACAATATGTTCGATACACTTAAGAGAAATGAGTAGTTGGTCATGTGTAGGTCGGGTTGCAAGACATTCTTGTTGAACCCAGTGTATTCCCCTCTAGAGATACACTATCGGAAGGTGGTTCGATACCTTGTCATAATTGGAAATCTAATCTCTAATAAGCGCCCACAGTTTTGATTGTATACTATATATATAGAGCGCGAGATGCAAGCGTTCTTCTAGATTGATATTTATTTGTATTTAGACACTATCATAATATCAGAATAATTATGATTTCAAAAACTGTTCTGGGTTATCGTAAGATAAAAACCGTCCGTGTTTATGTGTGGCCTGGTCTTACGATTATCCTTTCTTTTGAAATGATTCTTAACTCTAAAATCAATATGGATGATAACAATAATTCAGTGGGTTTTTCTCACGTTGGTTCACCAGACTGACCTTGGCATTTGTAATGCTCGGGTTAGGCCCAGTTGGGTCAGACCGAGTTGTACAGGTTCAAGGCAAGATGATACAGACTACAACAGACGAGCTGGGGGAGATCAGACATATTATATATATTTAGATATTATTCCGCTGTGTGTTGAAAATGAGGACAAACTGTTATGACTTTCCAGATGAATTAAATGGTCGCTGTACTCTAATGACTTGTAAGTATTATTTCAAGTTTTAAATAAAGAGTTATTTATGTATTATATTTTTATTCCGCTGCGATGTGAGACTGTGTATTGTGTTTAGTTCTTCTTCTTTTTCTTCTATTCTAATCTTTCTTTCTTTATTTCTTATCTCACCCTCTAACTTCTTTCTTTAACGTTCTGGATTTTGGTACTCGAGTTTAGACATAGGATGTAGTTGTGTCAAAAATTCGAGCTTTGAATTTTCTGGTTCGTTACAGTTTAGATGTTAACAATATAAAATTTTGATTTTTATATATATGAATAACGAATAAAAATTAGATTTTTACATAAGAAGAAGCAGTATAAAAATTGGACTTTTATACACGGAGTAGCGGTATAGAAATATGATTTTTTATATCTGTAGTGAATAAAAATATGATTTTTACGTATATAGCAGCAGTATAAAAATGTGATCTTATATATATATATATATAGCGGTATAAAAATGCGACCTTTAAATATATAAACATCATATTAAAAATGTGATTTTTACTATGAACAGCGTTAGAAAGGTTGCGTTGGAATTTCGGGCAATCCAAGCTATTCAAAAATAAAACTGGCAGAGTGGGTCCCAAAGGTGAGAACTTCTCACTTTAATTTATTTTCTTGTTAAATATATATACTAGGATGCAGACGGTGCTTAGTAGCACCCGACACCTTTGTTTGAAACCATGTTTGTTTGGTTGTTTGGTTGATAAGTTGATTTGTTTGAATTTGGTTTGGGAAATGAAATGAATTGATTAGAATTTGGTTTGTAAATGGCGCGAGCCATTATTAGGCGAGGGAAAGGACTAGACCTTATTTCGGTTCTAATATCACGCCGTTATGCTGCCGAAATTTTCTAAAAATATTCAAACAATAAAATTTTCATTTTTATTGTATAAATGAACTGTATAAAATATTCATGTGTTGAAGTAAATATTTTATAGTTAAAAATATAATTTTTAACGTGTATATGAATAAAATAAGTATTCATTTACAAATCGGACGATTTGTTTATGTACACACATTTGACTGATATTGATTGGGACGATATATTTTACACATCGCCCAATTGCACAAATAATAATCAGTGTTTGTTGTTTGAAAACCCCACACGGGTATCGGGATGATATTGGACATACACTAATCCAAATATTTAGTTGTATGACAATCGATGGGTTGATAGACTATTGTAAGCATTAATATATTTTGAAAATATTATCATTTATATATTATAATGATATGGAATATTCAATTTTGATTTAAAATTGAAAATGAAGTTAGAATCATTTTAAAACGAATTTATAAAATACATTTTAAATGGAAATCGAGAAATATATATATATATATATATATTATATATATTTAATGGCCTGAATAGAACGCGCCGTGCCGCGGCAGTTCGCGAATTTCGACCATTGACTTCGAATGGACATAACAGGAGATCCGACCGTCGGATTCCCCTAACACCGGAACCATTGGGTTCGTATCAAAAAGATCTTTACAACGAATACAAGAGATTTGAAATCTAACGGTTGGATTTGGAATTATGTCCAAATCAAATTTGGAAAAGGTCGTTGTAAGTGCAGTTCAATGGCCATTTATGGAAATCGACTGTATGGGCCTTTATAAAATTATTAAAAATATCAATAATTTATGTAAAATCATAATAAATGATTTTAATAGAATTTGGGTGAAAAATTTCATGTTTGTAAAGATAAAAAAATATTTTTATCAAAATGAACTAGTTATGAACTAGAATTATAATCCAATATTTTTAAATAAATAAATTGCATTTGAAATGGTTTTAAAAATAACCAAAATTTCCAATACATGAATTGGAATGGATTTGAGTCAAAATTATCTTCGGAATATTTCGATATTGGATTCCGTGATTATACGGATATTGTGGAGGAATTTGGAAGACATATATACATACATATATATATATAACGTTATTCCGAATACGATATTTGTTGATTTCAGAATTTGATACTGAATATAAGCCGATATAATTTCTATTCAGAGCCTTGTATTTAATATCAAATGGGATTTTGGGTTTGTCGTGAATGGTGTCTTTATTATCGCAGTTCTTAAACCCAGTTGAGTAATGAATAAATCTTTAATTAAGATTAAGTTTTTTCCAATTAATTAATATTTAATTGGAATTGAATAAAAGAAGTGGATTTTGGGTTTGTCGTGAATGGTGTCTTAAATAATACTGTTCTTAAACCCTGTGTACAAAGAATAAATCTTTTAATTAAGATTTAAAGAAGAATTACCAATTAATTAACATTTAATTGGAATTGAAAATGGAATGTGAATTGGGTTTATTGTGAACTGTGTTTTTAACGACATTCGTTCTTTAACCCGATTTACAGTGAAATGTGATTTGGAATTTATAAATATTTTTATCAAGATATAATGAAAATTTTCCAAAGTAAGTTTTCTAATTTAATATATTTGTAACACCCCATGTCCGTTAATGTCACTCACAAAGGGAATGCATTAAGTTTTGTGGAGCATTATAAGTAAACAGAACAGAATATTACAAGACAAATACATATAACAGTATTCGAAAATTTATAACTTTATTACAGCAGAAATAGAAATAAGTTTGGTTACATCATCAAACCCATCGCACCAAAACCAAGTACATAATATCAGTCTTGTCAGAGTACATAATTTTTAAAACCATAATCCCCAATCCAAAATGCCATATGAAAGAGAAACCAAGCTAAGCATTACTTTCTGCACTTCAAGCAGGAAAGTCTGAATCAAGCTTCAACGTGCCCACCCTGAGAACCTGGGGGTGGGAGGGGGGAAGGAAAGAAAAGAGGTGAAACAAAAAGGGGTCCAGTGACTTTAACAATATAATTAGTAAAGCAACATGATAAGAACATAAACTGGATATAAGAGATGACTGTAACATAAGCAGATATGACAAGGTAACAAGATGAACAAAATATAACATCGACTGCACTTCTAACCACTATAAGATATTCTCTGCACCACACCAATACTAGTTTCGTACTAAAATCTGATCCCTCTTGGCTGAATAGAATGATGATAGTTTCTTGTACTTCTAGCTTCCATCATAGGTAACCAACGTGCACCGATCACCACTAGATGTACCCATTATCCTCCCTGTTCGATTATGTACCTCTAGCTGCTATCATAGGTAACCAATATGCACCTATCACCACTAGATGTACCCTCCATATTCGATTATGTACCTCTAGCTATTATCATAGGTAACTAATATGCACCTATCACCACTAGATGTACCCTCTACCCTTCCCATTCGATCGGCTCCCTAACCACGTAGATACCTGTGCTTGTCCTAAAATAGGGTGTATCACTCCCTAAGGTGGCAACCCCGATACTACTGAAATGAATAGCTTATACCTACACGATGCGACAGCGTCTTACCTACCAGCCCGGACCCATGCACGCACATGACTCCGTTGGACTTGCACTGCCATCGCTATCTCTTTATTGACCTCTTACAATAAATCCCAATAAGTGTGTCCCTGTCCTCGACGTAGTTCGAGCTCATATAGATACTAAAATGGGTTACTGGTTGAAAAGGGTCCACACACTTGACACAAGCTTCCCTCCTAAGCTTGGTCCCCACTAGGAATTCCCACTTAACCTCTTTTTATCCCCATGTCTTATCACATGTCTCATCTTGGTTAAGTCCTTTTATTATGTTTCTCATGCTATCCATGTTACCCACTTAACCCTTCATTATTCCCATGTCTTACCACATGTCTTATCTTGGTTAAGTGTTTTTAATTATGTTTCACATGCTACCCATGTCACTCACTTAACCCTTTTACCATTCCCATGTCTTACTACATGTCTCATCTTGGTTAAGTGTTTTTAATTATGTTTCACATGCTACTCATGTCACTCACTTAACCCTTTTACTATTCTCATGCCTTACTACATGTCCATAAGTGTTTATTGATTTATTATACCTGTAATCGTGCAAGACCTCCCACATTAGATTATCGTTTGCGGTTGCTGGATATGCCGAGCGGTTCCAGTCAGACTTCTACCGCAATCCGAATCTAACCTCGTGTCTTAACATTATTAGGTATCTAATTTCTTCCTTTGACCTCTCCCATTAGATTACCAAATTGCGGTTCTGGATATGCCGGGCGGTTACGGGCAACCTTATACCGCAATCCGAATCTAACCTCGTGTCTTAGGCGTTCATTATCACTTTCCTGATTCAAGCTCCAATTTCAAATCTTGGAATATAATATATTCCAATTACCCATAAATTCCAACCCAATTTATGCTTATAATTCTAATCCAATTTGTGCCAATAATCCCATGTATACAAGTTATACCAAATTATGCCCAAATCAATTTGCGTTCATTATCTCTTCCTTAATTCATGCCCAATTTCAAATCTTGGATTATAGTGATTACTAATTACCCATAAATTCCAATCCAACTTATGCTTATAATTCTAATCCAATTTATGCCTATAATCCCATGCACACAAGTTATACCAAATTATGCCAAATCAATTTTCATAATTATTAAAAATTTATGCCAAATCTCATGTATACAAGTTATACTCAATTATGTCCAAACCAATTGATGCCAAATCTCATGTATACAAGTTATCCTCAATTATGCCTAAACCAATTTCCATAGTCATCAACAATTTATGCCAAATCTCATTTTATTACAAATTTCCCAACTTTTCCCAATCATCGCAACGTTATTCGTACATAAATCTTAATGCAATATGCATAGGCTCGAAGTTAGCCTAATCTTAAAAGGAAAAAGGAAAAGAAGAAGGGAAGAGAATTAAAACATCAAAATTGGCATAAACATATAAATAGGCATGTGAACTGAATAACAACAAAATAGATCAGATAGGCATATGATAATAGCAATCAGGTATGAATCTGAAGGATAACAAAACTAGATATGATTCTTCTTATTTACAGGCATATACATTAGATCCAATTTACAATCCTATCACAATTATTTTTTAATTTAATTATATGTGAAAGTAACATAGACTCACAGCGATAAGATTCTTAGAAAAGAGAATTAGTCGTTGTTGTAGCAATTCTAATCTTGAATAATCTCTACTTTGATTGTTTGTAAATCTGATCTTCTAATTGGAATACTCCTATTCTGATTTGTTTTGGTGGAGAAGAAAGGCTAGTTTAGATTAGAGCTGCATGGAGGCGCCATGGGTGAAAACAATGAGATTAGGGTTAGGTTTAGGTGTTTATTTATAGGTTTATTAGGTGTATTAGGACCTTTAAATCTGATTAGGAACCATCTGAACCGCTAAAATCAGAAAAAAAGCGTCATCAGCAAAATGCCTAGATCTGGGCCTATGGGTCGACACCCCTATGGGAGGGTCAACTCCCATGTCGACACCCCCTATGGGGAGGTCAACACCCATGTCAACACCCCCTTGGGTGTCGACACCCACGAGCGGGAATTTTCCCGCTCAACCCGCTTTGGTTAGATTTTGATTTTGAACTGTTTCGAAGGTTCTGGAATTACTTTATTTATATATATTCTTCCTTATGCGTATACAAACTTCTAAGACTTATAACTTATTCATACAGTATCCGTTTTATGCAAACCTGGACTCTACCCCAAGTAGAATTCCGAGACAAATGCAATGGCGTGACCCGTTTCCCTTAATTCCTCTTCTAAAAATTAACTATTCTTTAATTTTTCATTTTAATGTTTTAAAATAACAGGGTGTTACATTCTCCCCTCCTTATAGGATTTCATCCCCGAAATCTCCAAGTTAAGAAGAATGTATATCCTACCATCCAATAATCCATCTACTCATCCATCACCCACAAACGTTCATTATCCTTAAAAGATTCCTGTTGCTATATGAGCATATGCAAAAGAGTGTGTATATGTCCCAATACTAATGTAAAAGATCAGGTGGTCCACTGATTCAGTTGACCCCCTTAATGCAAATTATGTTAGTGCCATGCGTCCAACATGTATGCAATTAATCCTAATGCACTTTATAATTTTCCGTATGTGGGCACAACCATTCATTCAAATGCAGCATCCATATGATAATACACCCAATTACATTCATAGAAACATATGCACACATATCAATATGCAGTATGAAAGTGACTGAGCCGATCTTAGTGCCTAAAATGTGTGTATATGCATCCACGAGCAACCACTAGCAATCACTTGCATCCACTTGCAACCATCAATCATAACGTGTCTCAAACACATGTTTACATCCATCGGCTTCTACCTAAGGATTGAAGATATAATCGAGAGGATGTACCAAATGACAAAAACAAATATGAACAAAGCTGGTAGGAAAGGAGAAGTTAAGAACATATCCTCAAAAAGGAAAGAGTACTATGCACGTATCTTGTCTCCCGTCTCCCAAATCGCATCTCCTTGATCATCTCCCAGTTGAACTTTGACCTCTCGATTGCCTAGCTTTTTGACCTCGATCCAAGAATGCATATAGGAACACGTCTAGCCGTTGCCTCTCGCTCTACTTCCATATCCCTAAGCATGCTCGGTTCTACTACTTCCGTAGTATCATGCATACACTTCCGCAAATGTGACACATGAAAAACGTCATGAACACCACTAAGTTTCTCCAGCAACTTTACTCTACAGGCCATCCGTTCAATCCTTTCTTTTATGGGAAAGGGCCCTACAAATATTGGTGCTAATTTCCCTATAAATCCTAAGAGAACTACGTTCCTCAAAGGTAAAGCCTTAATGAAAAACTTGTCTCCAACCTTAACTTAAGATCGATTCTCCTCATATCGACGTACTATTTCTGTTGGTCATGTGCTGTCTTCATGCGTCTTCGAATCAAGTCTATCTTCTCTGAGGTTTCTCTAATCAGCTTGGGTCCAAGCAAAATCTTATCAGTAGACTCCTACCAACAAGTTGGTGATCAGTACGTTCGTCCATAAAACCCTCAGAAGGTGCTATGCCAATACTTGCTTAATAACTGTTGTTATAAGCAAATTTCACAAATGGAAGGTGCTCTTCTTATGTTCCTCCAAAATTTAGGATACATAACCTAAAAAGTTATTCAAGGATTTTATTCACCCTTTCTGTCTATCCATCCGTCTGAGGGCGATAAGCAATGCTCAAACATAACTGCGTACCTACCGCCTCTTGCCTATCACCCTTTCTTCTTGCATCGAAAATTGCTCCAAGCCCTGTCCGCAAGCATCGGTATATATAGTGAACGCTTTGCTCCCATCTAGCAAAGTCAAAACAGAGGCTAATATCTTTGCAAAGTCCTTAATGAACTTCCTATAATAATCCGCCCAACCAAGAAAGCTTCCGTTGTATTCTTTGGAATCCTCCAATCCTGGATTGCCATTACCTTCGCGGGATTTTACTGTTATCCCTTCTTTAGAGACCCCGTGTCCTAAGAACCTTAATTCCTTTCCAAAATGATGTTTGGAAAACTTTGCGTTAAACTGATGTAGTCGAAGTGTCTCTAAGATTACCTTAAGATGTAAGGTATGCCCTTCCTCACTTCTGCAGAATATTAAGATATCATCCTCAAAGACTACCACGAACTTGTTTAGAAACTCCCTAAACACCCTACTCATCAATTCTACAAAATAGGCGAATGCATTCATCAAACCAAAAAGCATGACGAACCACTCAAAGAAACCGTCTGGAGTTCTAAATGCAGTCTTATATATACTATCCTCAGCTACCCTCAACTGATGAAAACCCGTAGCTAAGTCCAACTGCGAGAAAACCAAAGCACCAACCAACTGATCGAACAAATCACCTATTCTTGGAGATGGGTGCCTCTACTTCTTCATGAGCTTATTCAGCTCCCTATAGTCCACACACAATTTAAGCGAACCATTAGCCTTCATAGCGAAAAAAACCGGAGCACCCCATTCCGAAATACTTCTTCTTATGAACCCTTTCTCAAGAAGCTCCCCTACTTGTTTACTGAGTTCCTTCCTCTCTCTCGGAGCCAGGTGGCACACTGGTAATGCAACTGGCTTTGCATTATCTACTAAGTATATATGGAAGTCTATCTCATGCCTTGGGGGTAAACCCCGAACCTCATCAAAGAAGTCATCATACTCACGGACTACTCGAACATATTGCAAATCATCGATGGATGCATCAAATGATTCAAGGTAGCTAAGCATCACTGAACCCCTAGGGTCATAAGAAATATCAAGGGTCCTTCTAGAACGAGTCAACAATCTAACTACCCTCCTTTTACAGTCTAGGATGGCACCATACCTGGCTAGCCAAACCATCCCTAGAATCAGACCATAACCCATGAGACCAAGTATGTAGGCGTTGTATTCAAACCCAACACACAAGATAGACACTCTCAAATCCCGACAAATCATAGATAAATGAGCTGAGCCACCAATAGGATTTGAGACTACAACGGGATCCATGACTATACTAGTATTTAGGTGCAGAGTTTCAACTAAAGAAGCAGATATAAACGAATGTGAATGGCCAGAATCAAACAAGGTTCTAACAGGATAATCAAAAAGGAAAATCAAACTTTCAACAGAAACTTTTCTACCTGTATGTCAGTCGTGAGAGCACGCATCTACCCTCCGGAAGATCCTGTACCTTGTCCTTACCCTTGCCCTTGCCTCTTTGGACAATCCCTGATAAGGTGTCATGTTAAGCAATCTCTCTCTAAAGCCGCTTCCATCGCGCGGAAAACCCTACAAAGATGGAAAGAAAATTAGTTGTAGGTAAAACTATTGCGGCTATAGATGGTAGTTAGGCACTTCTTTGCCCTTCGACTGGCGTCGTAGTCTCATCGTGCCTACGGAACCATGCCACGATGAGGTTACCCCCCAGAAAGCCAGAAGCCCCGGATACTCAGAAAAGAAGGAAACAAGGACTCAAACAAAAAAAATCAACAGATAGTGCATATGGCTTTGGGGAATAAGTCTTTCAAAACAAACTTTTCTATTGAAAATACTTCTTTTAAAACCATTTTGAAACCAACTTTCAAAATCTTTTATCTGATCCGGTAACCTTCAGCTCCAATACCACGTGTAACACCCCACATCCGTTAATGTCACTCACAAAAGGGAGTGCATTAAGTTTCGTGGAGCGTTATAAGTAAACAGAACAGAATATTACAAGACAGATACATATAATAGTACATGAAAATTTTATAACTTTATTGTAGCGGAAACAGAAATAATTTTGGTTACGTCTTCAAACCCATTGCACCAAAACCAAGTACATAATATCAGTCTTGTATAAAAGCCATCATAGTACATAATTTTTAAAACCATAATCCCCAACCCAAAATTCCATATGAAAGAGAAACAAAGCTAAGCATTACTTTCATCACTTCAAGCAAGAAAGTCTGAATCAAGCTTCAACATACCCACCTTGAGAATCTGGGGGGAGGAAAGAAAAGAGACGAAACAAAAAGGGCCAGACATAAAGTCTGGCGAGTCCAGTGACTTTAAAAATATAATTAGTAAAGCAACATGACAAGAACATAAACATGATATAAGAGATGACTTTAACATAAGCAGATATGACAAGGTAACAAGATGTAACATTGACTGCGCTTCTAACCACTATAAGATATTCTCTGCACCGCACCAATAAAAGTTTCATACCAAAAGATGATCCCTCTTGGCTAAATAGAATGATGATAGTTTCCTGTACTTCTAGCTGCCATCATAGGTAACCAACGTGCACCTATCACCACTAGTTGTACCCACTATCCTCCCTGTTCGATTATGTACCTCTAGCTGCTATCATAGGTAACCAATATGCACCGATAACCACTAGATGTACCCTCCCTATTCGATTATGTACCTCTTACTGCTATCATTGGTAACCAATATGCACCTATCACCACTAGATGTACCTTCTACCCTTCCCATTCGATTGGCTCTCTAACCTCGTAGATGCCAATGCTGGTCCCAAAATAGGGTGTATCACTCCCTAAGGTGGAAACCCCGATACTACTGAAATGCACAACTTATACCAACACGATGCAACAACGTCTTACCTACCATCCCGGACCCATGCACGCACACAACTCCGTTGGACTTGCACTGCCATCGCTATCTCTTTATTGATCTCTTACAATCAACCCCAATAAGCGTGTCCCTGTCCTCGACCTAGTTCGAGCTCATATAGATACTAAAATGGGTTACCGGTTGTAAAGGGTCCATACACTTGACACAAGCTTCCCTCCTAAGCTTGGTCCCCACTTGTAATTCCCACTTAACCCTTTTTTATCCCTATGTCTTATCACACGTCTCATCTTGGTTAAGTGCTTTTATTATGTTTCACATGCTACCTATGTTACCCACTTAACCATTTATTATTCCCATGTCTTACCACATGTCTTATCTTGGTTAAGTGTTTTTAATTATGTTTCACATGCTACCCATGTCACCCACTTAACCTTTTTACCATTCCCATATCTAACTACATGTCTCATCTTGGTTAAGTGTCTTTAATTATGTTTCGCATGCTACCCATGTCACCCACTTAACCCTTTTACTATTCCCATGCCTTACTACATGTCTTATCTTGGTTAAGTGTTTATTAATTTATTATACCCATAATCGTGCAAGACCTCCCACATTAAATTATCGTTTGCGGTTGCTGGATATGCCGGGCGGTTCCGGGAAGACTTCTACCGCAATCTGAATCTAACCTCATGTCTTAGCCTTATTATGCATCTAATTTCGGCCTTTGGTCTCTCACATTAGATTACTAAATTGCGGTTGCAAGATATGTTGGGCGGTTCCGGGTAGGCTTATACCGCAATCTGAATCTAACCTCGTGTCTTAGGTGTTCATTATCACTTTCTTAATTCAAGTCCCAATTTCAAATCTTGGATTATAATATATTCCAACTACCCATAAATTATAACCTAATTTATGCTTATAATTCTAATTTAATTTGTGCCTATAATCCCATATATACAAGTTATACCAAATTATGCCCAATTCAATTTGCGTTCATTATCTCTTCCTTAATTCATGCCCAATTTCAAATCTTGAATTATAGTGATTCCCAATTACCTATAATTTCCAATCTAATTTATGATAATTCTAATCCAATTTATGCCTATAATCCCATGCATACAAGATATACCAAATTATGCCAAATCAATTTTCATAGTCATTAACTATTTATGTCAAATCTCATGTATACAAGTTATACTCAATTACGCCCAAACCAATTTATGCCAAATCTCATGTATGCAAGTTATCCTCAATTATGCCTAAACCAATTTCCATAGTCATCAACAATTTATGCCAAATCTCATTTTATTACAAATTTCCCAACTTTTCCCAATCATCCCAACGTTATTCGTACGTAAATCTTAACGTAATATGCTTAGGCTCGAAGTTAGCCTAATCTCAAAAGGAAAAAGGAAGAGAAGAAGGGAAGAGAATCAAAACATCAAAATTGGCATAAACATATAAATAGGCATGTGAACTGATTAACGACAGAATAGATCAGATAGGCATATGATAATAGCAATCGGGTATGAATCTAGAGGATAACAAAACTAGATATGGTTCTTTTTATTTACAGGCACATACATTAGATCCGATTTACAATCCTATCACAATTAATTTTTAATTTAATTATATGTGAAAGTAACATAGACTCACAGTGATAGGATTCTTAGAAAAGAGAATTAGTCATTGTTGTAGCAATTCTGATCTTGAATAATCTCTACTTTGATTGTTTGTAGATCTGATCTTCTAATTGGAATACTCCTATTCTGATTTGTTTTGGTGGAGAAGAAAGGCTAATTTAGATTAGAGCAACATGGAGGCGCCATGAATGAAAACAATGAGATTAGGGTTAGGTGTTTATTTATAGGTGTATTACGACCTTTAGATCTGATTAGGAACCATTTGAACCGCTCAAACCAAAAAAAACGTCATCAGCAAAATGCCCAGATCTGGACCGATGGGGTCGACACCCCTATAGGGGGATCGACTCCCCTGTCGACACCCCCTATGGGGGGTCGACATCCATGTCGACACCCCCGTAGGGGGGGGGTCGACACCCACGAGCGGGAATTTTCCCGCTCAGCCCACTTTGGTCTGATTTTGATTTTTGAACTGTTTTGAATGTTCTAGAATTATTTTATTTATATATATTCTTCCTTGTGCATATACATACTTCTAAGGCTTATAACTTCTTCATACTGTATCCGTTTTACGCAAACCCGGACTCTATCCCAAGCAAAATTCCGAGACGAACGTAATGGCGTAGCCCATTTCCCTTAACTCTTCTTCTAAAAATTAAGTATTCTTTAATTTGTCATTTTAATGTTTTAAAATTACTGGGTGTTACAATATTAAACTGGAATTGAATGGAATTAGATTTGGTAATAATCGAAGTGAGCTTCTGTGGAGGAAGACTGTTAATATATATGGAATTTAAAAGGCTTTGTCGTTATTCCATTTATATTATTAGTAAATACGGAAATTGATATCGATTATATATTGATCTATTTTCCGTGAAGATTCCATGATTAATGGAATGTGATTTGGGTTTATCGTGATTTGTGTTTTAAAAGGCATTAGTTCTTTAACCCAGTTAAAGACAGGATAACATGTCTAACATTGTATTTTGAACTGTATGGTTGATCTCAGCTATATATATATATATATATTTGGTGGCGGAGAATTTATTCTCTTGCTTAACACACTTCTCTAAGACGTACGAGCTTAGAGGTTATATATCGGTATAAATTAATAGTATGGTGTAGATTGTCGATGCGATATGTTTGGGTTTCCAAAGTTAAATAATCATTAATATCGATTTTTGGGAAGATTAAAACTAAGTGGATTTTAATGAATCTTTAATTAGATTGAAATGGGAATTGATAATTTAAATTATCAAATTTGGGAAATGATTGAGAATGGTGTATCACCAGTTTTGCTTCTAGCGATAGTTAAATCTTTAATTAGATTTGAACATGAAATGGTAATTAAATTTACCAATAACACCGTGGTGTTAGATATGGAGTATGACCAGTTTTGCTCCATGGGATGAATTGGCTGGGATTGGGAAATTAAACAAATGATTACTTCAGTAAGATGCGCTAATCCCGACTAGTTTGCATAAACCTTAATTTGGTTTGAATTAATATCCAAAGGAAATTAAGGAATAAATTTAAAGAATTTACCTTTGATAAAATTAATGGGAACATTTCCCAAAAAATATGAATATTTAAATAAAAGAATATTCAGAATTGAAATGAGGCGTATGTTTTGTTTTATAGCACTTGTTTATAATATACGAGAGTTATTCAGAAAGGTCGGGTTTATACCCATTTTGAATAACTGATTCGACGATAAGTTGACGACGAAGACGGTAGTTGAAGACTGGAGCTCTTCACATCGTTTGGATGATTACTGATGTCTTGATTGGGCTATACACCCAAGACAAGGTAATAAGTGGTGATTGTCCAGACGTACTTGGAGATCGACCGGATATGCGAGGACCTCTCTCCTGTATTGGACATATGGGACGAGGAATAATGTGCCTCTAGTTTCGTACAGACCCAGAACGAACTTGTAAATGGATGTGTGTCTGACATTGGATTTTATTCTATGTTGATTGATCTCTATTAAATATATATCTGTTTGGTGACAGAGAATTTATTCTCTTTCTTAACACCTTTCTCTGAGACGTACAAGCTCATAGGTTATATATCGATAGACATCAGTCGCATGGCGTGAATTTCCTGTGTGGCATGCTGAGATGCAAATGATCAAGGCTTCTGTTGAAAAGCAGAGTCTTGTGGTTAATGATTTAAGCATGGCTTTAACATAGCATAGCTTTGTGTATAGCATTAATTCGCGAGCCTCACAACATGGTATGAGTCAAAAATGGAATCGGACTGTTGGGAGAACATGACATTTCTTTCTAGCTATGGGTGGTGTCATGGTATAGAGCCAAGACATTTATATAATTTTTTACCTATGTGGATGATGGATTGCAAGGCGCCTCGGATATATCGGTTACTACGAGCCAATGGATATAGGTCCGATAGGACCGGGAAACTGTGTTCAGGAGTAACTAATCCTCAAACGTAAGGGAGGACCGGCCCAACCGATCCAGGATTCTCTATGGGGAGTCCTGAGACATTTGCTAGAGTGTATCGAAGCGGTGAGGAGCCATCCTTGGCCTCGACTCATGACGGAAATACAATTTTCAATACGTGACATTTTGGTTTTGATTGTAGAGCCTAGTATTGGCGACATGATATACGGTACCCATGCCATCTAGGATTGATACATTTATATTTGAAGTTGTTTTATACACTATGCACTTATAATAGTATCAAATGATTTGTTCTAAACGTACCAAGCATGTTTGGCTATTATAAGGGAAAACTCAATCCTTCGGCTTGCGTTGCATTGTGTGATGGGACCTGAGTCTTATAATAGCTTCATTTTTCCAAAAAGCATTGAGCTGTTTTGTTATAATCACTGGTATTCTTAGGAGAAAACCCGTTCCATGTTATACAGTGTGGTCCCTTGATTTACTTTATTTTAAAGTAAAGATTTAACAACTGTTATAGTTTTCACACCAGTCACATGACTGACCTAAAGTTTATTGTTTTAACCTAAACTTTAGGTGCCCCTATTTTTCCACACGGGCAGCTTGTAGTTTTGGTTTTGCTGATTTATATTCACAGTATCCTGCTTTACAACTGGAATGATATTTGGAAAGCTCTGTATCCTTGTATCACTTTCAATTGTGTTTTGTATTATTTTCCACTACATTGTAATTTGTAAATCTCTGATATTTATCAAATGTATATTATTTGTTCATACTCTGTATATTCTTTGACTCTGATGTAAATTGTTGTAACAAGCAATGAAATGTTCTTCTGTTAGTGTTATGATTTGTTGTGTTCTCAACTCAATCTGGGCTTTCCCATAAGGGTGAGTTCGGGTTGTTTCATTTTCTTTTTAATTGGAAAGGGCCTACAGAGGCTATTTGTAGTTGTACTGATTGAGACGTACAAAGAAGACATTGGGGAATTTTCCGAAAATTTAAAGAGTTAAAATATTTTTAAGAAAATTTTGATAACAAGAAATTAATATATCGATAGATATAGAATTCGATAAGGAAACGAACGTGTAAGTGAAATATTAGAAAAGGGCCAGTGATTGTTGGATGGATGTTTGTTTTTCTTCGATAATTAAATAACTGACTATCGAAGTTTTTAGCCTGTAGTTTTTGATTTTATGCTATGTACGTGGAGCGTGAGATGCAAGCGTTATGTTAGATGGTTATTTATTTGATTATACATTATTATACTATCACCGAATTTCGATATCAAAAATGTTTTGGGTTATAGTAAGGTAAAAACCGTCCATGTTTATGTGTGAGCCGGTCTTACTATTATACTTTTCTTTCAAAAGTTTTTTCAAAGTTAACCAATATGGTTGGAGTTTACTCCTCTGATCCCATGACTGACGCAGAGTTTATTTTGTTTGTTTTACTCCAAACTCATGGGTGCCCAAATTTGTATAGGCAGTCAAGTGTTTCAGGCTTTTACAGATACACTTAGAGGAGTTTGAAGAAGGATGCTTCACCATTTGTTATTTAGAGCTATTATTTCTGTGATGTATATGTGTTGTCCTCTGGTAATGGTATGTACATATAATATAAAATTTTGTATTCGAAATTTTTGTTATATAATATATTTTATCCGTTTCGCTGTGAGATTCTGTGTTGTTATTACTATTCTTCTTCTATTTCTTTAACCCTAATGACTCATATTTTTGTGCAAATTTGGCTGGACATGTGTTGTTTTAGTAAACTCAAATAGTATGGATTTTCGAGTCACTGCATTTTCATTCACCCGATTTCCTTTACATTTCGTTCTCATCCTTAATTTTCCAAAATCATTCTGATCCCTTTTCATTCAACCGCTATTTTTCTTGAATCAATACCTAATTTTCTCATTTTTTTTCTCCTTAATGGAGGAGGATAAAAGGCGATCTCAACTCTCAATTGCCTGAAACCGTTTTCATACCCCAATCAAATTAAAACCCAAATCCTCTTCTTCGCAGTCGAAGAAGTAAATCCATTTTAAAAATCACTTGTTCGATTGACTTGCAAAAGGGTCAAGCCATCAAAGATTTGGAAATTCGGCGATAAAGAAATTAACTTCCAATATTCCTTGCTGATTTCTACCCATTTCTACAAATCGACCCTTCGTCTGGGATTCGAGATCGATCTACTAGTATGATTCTGAGATTTGGCTTTTAAAATATCCGATTTGGGTTTATTTACTATCCGGGCTTGGTTTGTTTCTCTGGCGATGCATTTCAATTTAAATAATTTCGCTGAAACCTGGAACAAGTCTGAATTATCAATTAGTAGATATTTTGGACTATGTTCCAAGGAAAAGGTGCTAAAGATGGGGATAGTTTTTCAATCTCATCCCTAAATTACATTCAAACGGGAGGATACTATGCTACTTTTTCCTATGTATGAACCCACTAATATATAAAACAATGTAACTACGGACCTACGGTTGATGCTTATGGTTTTTTAGCAGTCCCACATCTTCTGTCTTGATAATTTCAACAATTATTTTACAAATTCACGTGTACCAATTTTATGTTTTTGGGAAGCTGAATTTAGATATTTATATACAGATAGTTTATGGTGTTCTTGTTAGGGTTTTTCTGCCATTTCTATTCGGGGAAGGTAAAAGTTGCTAGTAAGTGGTAATAAAAAGATGAAATGGTGAAAAATTTTCCATTGTTTATGACAATTTAATCGTTGCAATTGAATGCCAGGAAATAGAAAAAATCAACTTATTCAATCGGTAACAGGAAGAAACTTCTAGAGGAAAATGCTTAGTAACCGCTCAACAACTGAAATGATGGAGCAAGAGTGAATGCGGGATGCAACTGCATATATATATATATATATATATATATATATATATACAGTTTGTGAATAGAAGACTTATTATTGGACGTTAGTAAGAAAGAGGCAGTAGTGATGTTTGTCAAGATCTTTAGTATGTTAATTCTCTGTTTTTAATTCTCCTTTTCTCGACTTGTCTTGTGATGTTTGTCGATGATGAAAGTGGGTTAAATTATAGGATAAAAATTCTATATTATCTGATTTCCCCCAAAAGATGGCTTTGGTTGATTTATTGCCTTTGTTAAATTGTTAATTTCAGCCTTGATTTTGTTTTCTACTATTCAAAAAACCTACCATATATATGCTTTGACATACGACCTTAAATTATCTTGATGCAATTTGAATTCACATATTTGGAAATGCCTTGATTTCTCTGTTGAAAGAATTTCTTGACATGTTGCAATTGGTAATTCTCTAACATGTTGCAACTGCATATATACGTGTATACATATATATCACATATATATGTATTGTAACATCCTGTATTTTTACAGTATAATAATTAATTTAATTAATTAAATAGTGATTCAGAGATTTAAATGGTTGTTTAATTAAATAATATTGAATATATAATATTTATTTTCGAAATAATCGGAAATAACAGAATTCAAAATATTGTGTGAATCGGACAATTTAAATTATATTATTCAGTTTAGGATTGAACTATATTAATGAATTTATTTATAAATGTCAGTTGAATCTATAATTTATATTATAATTATAATCGAGCTCGAAATGGCACGACAGTTCGTAATTTGGTGATTCAAACTTTAAACGAATATACATAATCCATTCTAAATCGGATTTTTGTGAAACAAGAAACGTTCGGAGCTGGTGAAGTATGTTTTTCTAATGGAAGAGAAAAATCGAGATTTCGTCACATAGATTTTGATTTATGATCAAATCAAATTCTCTAAAAGTCGCTATCGCATTAATTTATAATTTATAACGATTTATTTATATTATAAATGGATTTTTAATATAAATTGATCACTGATTTCATCAGGATTTGAAATGTCGAGTTATAAATTCAAATAGGAATATTTTGGAGCTGTATGATATCCTATGTGAATATATGCGATAATATTTATTTATAAATACTTAATTTAATTATTTTTACATATAATAATATTTAAATGGATTTATTTAGAGCATTAAAAATAGCCAATTTTGCAAACGACCTCCGATTTTGACGAAACTAATTTTGTTTGATCCAGACTATTAAATTATTGTTAGATTTCAATTTTCATGATTTTCGAAGCCAGTATGTGGCCGTATGGGATTTTAATGTGAAAAACAGTCAATAACTTGACTTTAAAAATATGATACGTGAGCAAACGGACTCGGAATTCAACGAAACAAGTTTTGTTAGATCCGTAACGTCGAACTGTAGCTGCATGTCAATTTTCATGATTTTTGGATATTGTATGTAATTATACGGAATTTTTAATAATAAATACAAGCAATAGTACAATATAAATTAATATTAAATTGAATATAAAAATATTAAAAAAATTCAATAAATACCCTATAATTTTTCTAACCCTAACAAAAATTTCTTCACGGTCAAAATCTGTGAGCCGCTACCCAGTGTTCTAAAACGTGAGATCATGTTCTTCTAAAAATCCAAACAAATCCAAATAAAATCAATAAATCTCAAAACATATATGTATGTGATCCTAAAGGGATGTTCTTCAATCTGGTAGTAGTTTTATAGCACTCGGTGGACTTTTGCATCGCTCTAAAATTTCCAGCGTGAGTCTTTCGAACCTAGGGATGATGAATTCGAGAGATACAGGTAATAAGGCGCGATTTGAATGATAGAACAATGTTTGTGGTAAGAAGAAGGTTCGTTTGTGGATTTTTTTGTGGAATCAGGAGTTTGAGATGTCGCGATTGTGTATTGGGGGAACCAGATTTCCTGATGTCGCGATGAGCAAGGTGGATTCGAGTGGAACGTAAAAGATATGGCGTGATGGAAATTCGGAAGAGGATGTGAATGGTGTTTGCAAACTATGTTTTCATTAACAAGGAGGAGAGAGCAGGAAAATTCAGCCATGATAGCTACAACGAGTTTTTTAGTGAAGTGGCTTTGAGGAAGGAAGATGCGAGTGTGACTTTGTGGTGGTGAATCTGTAGAGAAGCGAAAGGGGAGTTCAAACATCGGTTTAGTTCTCACTTTCATTGAGTGGGAGAGGAAGGAATTGATTATGGTGCATTCAAAAAAGAAGCAATGTATTGGGTTCGTGAAGAAATAGGACGAGGGCAGTGATTAAGGCTAACAAAGTGATTAAGAGATTAAGGTTATTATATTTATTTAATTAATGATGTTAAATAGTTTAAAAACTTGTAAAATTCGTAACTATCTCATACGTTATCCAAATCGAACAAAACAGGATCCGTTAGGATCGTATGGACGACGGCTACACAATGGAACTGACTGGGAGTGAATTGGAGCTCGTTACAATTTATAGCAAAATAAATTGTTTATCAGAATCAACAGACAGTTATCGTTATTTAACGATGATCGTCTAATGTGAGTAAATCTCACTAACTCTATACAATTTATATTTTTATAAATATAACCTAGTATTGATAAATGATGATTGATTACTGTGTGTTGATTGTTTGGTTGAATTGCTGTTTTATTGGTTGAAATTACAGATAACAATATATATATATATAAATCGTTAATCAAATATTGATTTTGTTTATCAGAATATTTCATATTGAAAAGAAATTGATGTTATTTATATTGTTTAACATCTGTGGATACAGGGAAACAGGTTGGAGGGATCCAACTGGATTCCTCAATATTATAATACTGTTTGTTTTCATATATTGTGATATATGATGTGATATATAATTTGTGATTGATTATGATGACACTGGTCATGTTATTTGGTATTTTAAATACCATATGAAATACTGGAATGTAAAAAGGAAAATTTCAAAGTGAATATTGAAAATGAAATATCATATATAAAATTAATAGGATATTATAAAAGGTAATATTTGGAAAACAAATATTGGAAAATATAATTAAGGAAATATTTGGGAAATGAATTGAATTATATAAAAGGATTTATATAAAATAAATAGAATTATATAAAAGGATTTATATAAAATGAATAGGATTATATAAAAGGATTTATATAGAATAAATAGAATTATATAAAGGGAATTATAAATGAGATTTAAGTGGTAGAAATAAAAAGGAGATTTGTATGAATAATTCTACAAATAAAAATATAAATAGAATTTGGGTTTGAGATATTGTTTTTAAAATAAGAAATCAAACTGTTTTGATTATGTAAAGAAATGTTATTCACATTCTATGTGAAAAATTAGATTAAAGTAAATATTTTGCAAATAAAATATTATAAAGGAATTTGGGGTTTGAATCAGGAATTTAAATGGAATTACTGAAATTAGAAATTGACTGGAAATTAGTTGAGTTGAATAGCTTTCTGGGTACCGATCTGATGTTGGTTTCGACCTTCGGGTTTTATTCTTGTGAAGTTGTTCTCTTACAAGTTTATAGTTAGAGACTGATAGAGGTGGGAAGATATTGATGCGTGAATCAGAAATGGAAACATTTTTCAAAGTTAATAACATATATTTCAAATTTTAGAAAATAAGGAATTTATGAATATATGGAAAAGATAAATGGGAAATGAAAAGATGACTGGTCGGTAAGTTTTCCCTTTAGGAATACGACCGTTGTTTGTACACATGTTTTCCTTTGATAGTTAAATCACCGACTATCAAAGATTTGACCATTTTCGTTGTCAATACGAAGAGACCGAGATCAGATTCATTATTTGAAAACAAATCTGTATGGGCGTTAGCATTGCGAATCAAATATAAGGAAGATAATTGACGACGGAGTAATGCAAGGGCTGTTCTGGCAATCCTAGGTAGAAACTACCTAAAATGGATTTACAAAATAGTGCCTTCGGGTTGTCCAGTCTCAAGACAACTTAAAATGGACGAATGTATGACAGAATATGTCTGGTAGATCGCGTAAGTTGATCGTTTCAAACGTATTTACATTGATGGCAGGGGAATTCGTTTCTCTTAGCTATATACCCGTGATATTTTTGGGGAAATCAATTGTGATTTGGTGGGTAGGACGATGTGACGTTCAAAGTAATTAAAGGTGTGATCTATACACTATGGCCTCTAGCCTCACAACTAGGAAATGGTATAAAATCGGATAGGTCTCATGGCTAAGTGGTTAGTTGCCAGTTAGGGTTTATTGTCACCTGATCTAGAGAAATTCCATTTACTTCTATAATCTATTTCAATGCTGTCCCATTCGGGAAACATTTGCTGATCCTAACCATTAGTGATAATACATTTGGTGCACTCAAGCGAAATGAGTGACCAGTCATGTTTAGCCTGGGTTACAAGATGTTCTTGTTGTACCCGGTGTATTCCTCTTTAGAGATACACTATCGGACGGTGGTCCCATACCTTTCCAGTTAGAATTCATTAGCCAATAAGCGCCCGCGGTTTTTGATTATATATTATGTTTGTGGAACGTGAGATGAAAGCGTTCTGCTAGATGATTATTATATTGTGATTGATAGACATTATTATAATATCAAAAGAGTTTTGATATAAATATTATCGTTTCTTTCAAAAGGAATTTGAAAGTTAAATCAAGTATTTTGGATTCTCATAAGGGAAAATCCCGTTCCGTGTTATACAGCGTGGTCTTATGAGATATCGTTTATTTTCTCAAACTGTTTTAAATTGTTTACTCACACTAGTCCCGTGACTGACCTAGAGTTTATTTTATTTTGTTTTCCATAAACTCTTGGGTGCCCAAATTTGTATGGGAAGTCAAGTAGTCAGGATTTTTCAGATATACTGAGGGCTTGGAGCAGGAGGCTTCAGGATTTTATAGCAATTGTTTATTTCTGCTGTGTTGTTAGTTTTGTACTCTGATAAATGTTATTGTATATATATGTTGGTTTTGTTTCAAAGTTATGTTATATTTTATTCGTTCCGTTGTGACATTCGTGTTACTCTGATTCTATTGTCGTGATCTTCTTCTTCTTCTATTCTAATTTTCTATCTTATCTATTCTCACCCTCTAACTTCTTTCTATTTACTATCCGGTATTTCCGATGCTTGGGTAGTCGACATTGAGTTTATGTCGATAACCAAGGTCGCAAATTCCCCGGGACGTTACAGTGGTATCAGAGCTGAAGGTTAAGTGATTACCTTGGTTATGTGGCGTGACTCAGTAGAGATAGGGTTAGTAATGCCCTAGATTGAGTTGAGTGTATATATACGAAAGAGTGTATTTGTAGATTTTATAAAAATTGTTTTATATTTTGGAGATTTATTAGTTGAGTTGTTTATAAGTTCTGGTCGATCGGTTTGATCCATTGTATCGGTAGGGGTTTCTAAACACTCGAATACGATGAGCCAACACAGTATGCTTGAAAAAGAGGGTAAATGGAATAATTTTGCCAAATTATATTTTGATATAAAAGAATGATTTATATTTGAATTATTATAGTATATAGGATGTATTGGTTGTTATTATAATTGAGTAAGATTATAAATTAAGTAGTTATGTAAATAACCAATCAGAATTCATATAAGTGTACTATATGGAATCAGATGAACTAAATCTGAATTTAAACCAGAATTGAAATTTAAAATTCTAGGGTTTGGAAAGGTGTTTGTAAATGGATTTGGATTAAGTATATGAGAACTTTAAAATCCTAGGAGATTTTAAATTGTTTTACAAGCACTGTGAATGGTATTTTTAAATGTATTTCAAAATGAAAGTGTTTAAAAAATGAGTTTTGAAAAGTGATATAGTATTGAACTCACTTCGGTCGTTGGGAAATAATTCCGATGATGATCCGGACATCATCGGTGTTCATTTTTGAGTTACTAAGTGACGGACTACTACCAAAGATTTTGTTCTCGAAACATTTTGGGAAAACAAGTTGTTTGAAATTCAAAAAGGGTTGTTTGATTTTAGAAAAATCCAAGGTGTTTAAAACTTCCAAGAAGAGATTGTTTTAAAACAAAAACCAAATTGAATTGAAATTTGGGAAAGCAAATTGGAATTAAAATAAAGTCAGTTAAGTGGTAATTGAAATTGAATTGGATTAGAACGATATCGGGGCAAATTGGATTTGTGAGATAAGAAGTTGAAATAGAACTGGTTTAGTAAATTAAGATTTGGAATTAGGAATGAAATTCGACTTGGATACAAGCGAATGATTGGGTTTGAGGTTAAATTGATCGGAGTTTGATTGGGATGATATTGGTATATACTGAATTGGTAGCAGATGGAAAAGATAAAATGACATACCCGACAAAAAGGTACAAGTTTATTGTTATATGAATTTGGTGATTTATGAGCCTGTTTGGGTAAGCCGCTTGGCTGTTTGATTTTCTTTTGAGTTGGAGAAGGCCTAGAGAGGCGAGTTGTAGTTGCACCGATTGAGCCGTACAAAGGAGGTGCTGGAGAAATTTTTCGAAAATTTTGGGTGTTAGAAAATTTTCAGGATTTTTGAAAATATTCGTTACTAGAAATAAATTAATATTTTAATGGATATAAATTGGTTCAGTTAAAACTGAAGTTGATAAGTAAAACAAATAATTTTAACCCAGTCAATAGGGTTTGTTTTCTACCTTAGCAATTTCGAGGACGAAATTATTTTAAGGGGGGAAGAATGTAACGTCCCGTATTTTTAAGGTTGTTAGATCCAAAATTGGGCCTAACACCCGAGTTGTTATAATTTGGGGGAGATTAATATTAGAATAAATGCAAGGAAAAACAGAAAAGACACAGGGTTTATATTGGCTCGGCGTTAAAGAGCCTACATCCACTTTATATCAATGATTATACTTAAGATTCGAGTACAACCAATGATTTATCTCTCAACCTCACTTTTACAATATTGATTCACTCAGTAAATTCAAGATAACTCTGAGTAAAAATAATGGAGATATGATTATGGTGGAATCATAGCTCTGAATTGCCAAAAAGATCCTCAAAAATGCCAAGTCTGGGGCTATTTATAGATGATATTTGCAGCCGGATCGTGGTCATACATGTCACAAATCCCGATGATCTCGGACGGGTTCGTAGCTTGATGGATAAATAGTCAATGTGATAGTTGGGGACAGGTGTCGCGAGATCCTTCATTTTTGGATCGTTGTAGACTTAGTCGTAGTCTTCATTTCTCAACTTCAGGGATCGGATCGTGGGGCTCGTGAGAGGATGGATCGGATCGCCCATGATGATCGCGAACGGGGGGGAGAGTATCAGCAGCGTCACGATCCGATGAAGGCTTGGTGACCACGATCGGAGTTTGATGACGTCTACAAGTAAAATTCAATAGTGAACACATGTGTGAATCTTGGTGGCTTGGTCCAAAAGCTATCCAACATTTTGCCCCCTCGAAGTATGTTTTATTAAGAATGGAACATGCTTCGAAATTAACGAGCTATCTTTTCACGAAACGATGTGGATCAGTGGTTGTAACTGTCTGAAATGTCGTACTGCTTCAGAAAGTTGCGCTCTTTGACTGATATAAATATTGAATTGAATCATCAACCACTTCTATATTCATAGAGCGACTTTCATTTCTTGAACTCCTGAAGATATTATTATCAAGTTGCCAAGTAAGTTTTAAAACTTTTTTTCATAGATAGCATTAATAACTTTCGTATTCCTGCAAGTATGCAAATCTGCCTTTCTGATCCCTCAGTCACATCTAGACTTGGATTTCCATTTCTCACTATCATTTGTTGCGGATCATTCGACGCGTTCGTGTGGTGCAATTTGATATGTCACGGATCGTCGCCCTGGATGGCCCATTCATGAACCATGGTGGGATCCCTCAGCGCTCGTAGCCCATCAGGCCTCTTGAGCCACATAGGACAAAAAGGGGAAGATTAAAAGCCTCTTCTCATATTATATAAGCCGACCCTTTTCTTCCCATCCGCTCCTCTTCTTCTCCTCATTACTGCCGCCCTTTCCTCTTTAGTTCCTAACCCTAATTTGCTTGCCATCGAATTCAAGTGCTCTCGAGGCTAATTAATCAAATTAAAAAGGTAATAATAAGGATAATTTCGTGTGTAACTCTTTCCTTCTTATTGAATATCGATTCGAGTTCGATTTCCGTGGGTAATGGTGGAGTTAGCGGCGCTGAAGCCTGAGAGTGGCGGTGGTACTGAGTTCGTTCATGGAAGGAGAAGGGGAGCGAGAAGGGAGGAGGAGCAGGTCGGGTTGTTTCGTAGGCTAAGCTTTGGCTCGATTCGCTTCCTGGTGACGGAGAAATGATGGGAGAAGGGATGAAGAAGAAGTGTTAATTTGATTAGCGGATCGGGTCGTAGGTACGGAGGAGCATCAGTTCGTGGAGACATGAAGTAAAGTGGATCGTGGGGGGTTATCATGATCCGTTCAGGTAAAGCATGAGGGGTCAGGAATTCCAGCGTTCCGCGATCTGAAGCTTCTCCACGATCCGTAGTGGTTCATGAACCGACGATGCATAACGGTCCAAGCCCTGTCCCACGAGCCAATTCAATGAACGATCCGATGCACATGTTGGCCAAATAATGCGATTTAATTCTGGTATTCCAATGGACAGTTAGGTTAGAGCCTTCAAGACGAACTTTCTGGACTGAACATCTAAATTTGATGGCATATCATGACCAATATCCTGTTCATTTAACTAACTTCATGCTTTTCTTATATGTACGCACAAGCACACACTTGCACTTACACATACGGGGAACGGGTAACTTGTGTTCTAATTTTTACTCACCAACACAGCTATGTCGAATAAACAAGTGCCTGAGACACCGAATGAAAGTACCGAATCAGAGACATCAGTACATCACGTCCCTGATGTGCTTCCCTCAGATTTAGATGAGGAAAAATCCGATCCTGATTATGAGACGGTTACCGATATAGAGTCAACGACTTCTGAGAGCACATCCCTTGAAGATGAGGGTGATCGTGCTCCTGATGAAATTCTGGGTTTTGAGGAAATAGAGAAGCTCACTGATTCTTTACCCTCCAAGTTAGACAATATAAAACTTAAGAAGATATGTTTAAGACATGGAATTCTCTAGGACGATGTGAAAACTCCAGAAAGCGAAGATAGACCTCATTCTGCCCCAGAGGAGTACATGACTGTTAGTCGACTCATGTGCTGGGTAGGAGCTATTCCTCCTTTTCCTCCACTTGTTGTCGATCTTTTAAGACAGTTACACATTTCCCCCATGCAACTCCATCCGAATGCCTATGCGGCTCTGTATACTCTGTATATTGCTTATATGGAGATTCTGCAGACCGAACATACCCTTAAAGATCTGAAATTCTATTACCATTTCTTGCATCATTCCGCAGGGGCTCCCAATTTTTCTTTCCTCGAATCATTTTCCAATAGAAAAGTCGTGACGGATGGTTATATAATATAGGGGATATCAAATCTGACTGGTTTTATATAAAGCATCAAGCTGGATATGCGAGGAAGTGGCTACAAGCAAGTATGTTTTCAACTTTCCTGCTTTTACTTCGAATGCATAATTTCAGCGCTAATGAATCATTTTGTTCCATACAGGTCACAACTTTGAGAGAACGGAAGGATCGATATATGAAGACCGAATGTCTCGCCTTCTCAAGAGTAACTCAGATTTCTTAAGGATTAAGAAATGTATCACCGACAAGAACCTTCACAAACGCCGTCTTTTAGATATAAGATTCAGACTTGGAACGTGCGGCAAACCTTACAAGTATATACCTCCGACTAAGGGAGAAGGAACTTCCCAAGCTATAGAGACAACTACCCTTCGCAAGAATCCTTCGCCGATGATTAATCAGAATGATGAGGATTTAAACGTATACAAATGAGATGAGGGGCAACCGGACGAATCAAAGGAGGTCCCGACCTCTGAGGGGCAGTCTCCCTTAACAACTTCATCACCGATTGAGTCTGTCGCTCAGGATGAGTTAACGGAGGAACAAATACTCGGGGAATTGAATAAAATTCCTTTACCAGATGATATCTATACTCAGGAAGACTTCGGAGGGGAACCAATTTTTCCCATCTCTGAAGAGACGAATGTCCCAGTTGGAGAAAAAGGAGTCATCCAAATGAGCCTAAATTTGGGCCCTTGTCCGTTAAAAGGGGATTTCACGGGATGCACAAATCACATGCACCATTTACCATAACACTTTTATACCACTGTCATTCATAGTTTTAACATGCACCTGTTTCTTTTGCAGGGAAAATGTCTTGCAAACGGTCTTATTCTTATCGTTCCCTTCCTGAGGGCACACCAAGCCTCCTTCCAAATCCCGAGCATGTTCGTAGTGATAGTCGGGGAAGAGATAGTCGTCGGCCCTGGGATTCTCATCAATCTTATTCTACATGATCTCGATCTCCATCAAAGCAAGATTCTAAAAAGCCTCACAGTCGTCCATCGCTACCGGTTGGGGACAAGCAACTTCCTAGAGATTTGACCCCTCCGAAGAGTACGCCTTCTCATGTCCAGTCTTCTTTAAAACACCACGAGCCGGAGGGCAAAAACAGAGATGAGGCAAGATCGTGGAGAAGAGAAAGACATCTCATATTTCCTCTAGTGAGCACGACTTAGATACCACTGCTGCATAGAATATTGTTCCTAATTCCGAGATTCAAGCCAGGGTGGAGCACTTGCGAAAGCAATTTCCTGATATTTTCTTTGAGAGGATGATGTTCGTCCCGTATCTTGAGCCGGTTCCCGAGGATTGGGACACAGGGGTGTTAGGGTACGTATGCCATGTGGCTAAACAATATAGGGTAATGAAGAGGCATGCTATTCATCTTTCAGATGCCATCCGTCGCCTAGAGATGGACGCGGCCAGGTCCCGAGTGAAAATTGAGAATGATGCTAGGGCTAGGAGCAAAATGGAAAAAGAACTAGAGGATGCACAGGCCCAACTGGCTTTAGCTCGGCGAGATGCAGAGAATTACAGGTCTGAGCTGGAAAGTTCTAGGGAGCGTTTTCGCAGTGAGCTTGATTCAAACAGCCAGTAACGGGTGGCTTTGAGGAAGGTATTGGAAGATCTTAGGGCAATTAATACTGAACTGAAGACAGCATAGGAACGCTTTGCTACTGAGAAAGCTGCCTGGGAGAAAGAGAGGGCGAGCTTAAAAGACGACCTCGCTCTTGCCAAAAAGTAAAAAGAGGTTTTGAATGATCAACTCGCCCAAGCTGAGGAGCATAGCTCTCGCTGAAAGTAACGCTAATAATGCTCTTGAATCGGCCACTGCTACTGCTGATAAGCTCGCCGAAAAAGAGAAATATATAGCTAGTTTTGAGGAACTGTTGTTCGACTTCTTTGGTCAAGTCATCAAGACTCGAGACATCTCTTGGATTCCAGACTATCATGTTACTCTAGCCAATGTATGGGATGCAATTGTCGAAGGCGAGAAGCGGCGATTGATGGTCGACGATATTGACGAAAACCAGCTAATGCCGACCTTTCTCAGAGGTGAAGAATCTGAGGCCTTGGAGAAAGGTAGACGCCTAATCCATGAGGAGATCGAGAGGGAGAAGATTAAGCTCAAGGGAAAGGATAAGGTTAATGAAGGCTCGAGCTCGGTGGTGGAGCCCAAAACCTCTAAAGTTGAGGAATATAACCCTGATGATCCGTTGATTCCCTTGGCTCCAACCCCTCCAGTTGTCGGGACCACCACTACAAATCTGGGAGATGAGTCGGCTGAAGGTATCTCCATATTCTCTCCACAGTTCATCAAAGCAATCGTAACTTGTCGTCGTCTCACGGGACAGACAACTGACATGGTCACATCTTCTCTTGATTCACTAACATTTGCTTCTCATGGTGTAGGTACCAAATTGGTCGAAAAAGATGCAGAGGACAAGGTAGTGGTAGAGAAAGTTGATGTCCCCCTGGGTACTTGTGTTGAAGTTTCTGAGATCCCAAAGCAAACCGAGGGTACAATAAGTGAGAGAGTCACGGTAGCACCCGTGGAATCCGGCACCGGCGCTCCTGCAGACGCTGAGGTTATTGCGGCTTTGCAAGACACAGATGGTGGTCACGGAGATGAGGAAGTTGTCATCATAGATGAGGCCAAGGATGATGATAGTGAAACCTTGGTTGGCATGCAGGCTAGGAAAGAAAAGTAGTTGGTTCTTTAAAAGGGGAACAGGACCCTGTATTCGTGCCCCTATTTCCGAAATTGACCTCAAGACTGGGTTGGTTATAAGATTCTCTTCCAAATCAATAATTTCACAACTTGCCTCCCAACCTTCTAGTCCTCCCCCGGAGCCTCTTGTTGGTAAGAGGAAGAGGAAGAAAAGTGACCGCTCTGATGCTGACAAAGAGGGGTTGGAGAAACAGAAGAAGGAAAAGAAATCAAAGTCGTCTCCCGAGCGTAAATAGAATGCACTTATTAGCTCATATTTTAGCTTTTAGGATTTCCTTCGGCCAAAAAATGTAGTTGTGAGAGTGGCCCTCACTTTTGTTTAGCTTCTCGTTCTTGTAAATCTGCTTTTAGTAAATGAAAATATATTTCTTTGCGCCATTGCATTCCTGCAAGTTCATCATGTTTGCAGAGTTCAAAAATCATAACCGAAACAATCATAATAAAATACTGAAGTCATGAGTAATAATCATTGAGAAGTTCGTGTGCTAAGTTAATGTGTAGTGGTGTACGTATATGCCCCCAATCAATCGTCATTATAGTGCCTGGCCAGGGCTTATTGGCGATTGATTAGGATTATGTTTGTACTACCCCCCTCCCCCATGTCCGGAAACGAGGGGCTCGGGCCCCCTTTTTCATTCTTGTCCCTACTCGTGTGGTGGGATGGGAGCCCTTAAGTGGCATATGTCACTGTGCCTTTATATTCTCCCGATCCTTCAGCGGGGTAAGATTTCTCTTTGTGCTAAGTCTCTAGCACCTTTATACTCTCGCGATCCCTTAGCGGGTTAGAGTTTGAGCTCAGTTCTTGGTCTGCTCACCGATCCTTTAGCGGGGCAAAAGTTTTGGGGACGCTAAGTCTCTAGCGCCTTTATACTCTCCCATTCCTTCAACGGGTTAGAGTGTTATCAAGGCGGTTTTATCATGGTGCACCTTCACGTCTTGGGGACGTTATCTTCGCGTCGTTTATACTCTCTCCCTAATCTCGAGAGTTAGAGTGCAAGCAGTATTGTGATTTACCTCGCTGCACCTTTTAGAGCTTTAGTTACTGTTAGCCTTACGATCTGATAGATGGCATTTTGGATCAGCTCTTTTGAGATTATTACATAATTTAAAATAAACTTCAAAATGGTAATGATATATTAATCAAAATAAAAGAGCAGATAAAAAATAAAAATAAAAAACGGTGCAGTAAAGGTAAATGACACACGATATTTTTATAGCGGTTCGGTCGAATCATGACCTACGTCCACTTTATAATCTTTTTTTCAAGTAACCAGACTGTTCTAGGCAAGTCGAGCCTTTTTACATGGTCCTAAAAAAAGAATAAAACTGACAATTTCACATCAGATAAGGCCGCAAATGCTGGGCATTCCACACTCTGAGGATTCCATCTCCATCCACGGTTGCTAGCTTGAAAGTTCCATTATCAAGCCTTTGTAAAATGGAGTATGTTCCTTCCCATTTCGGGCCCATATGTACTGCGGGTGGAAAGACGCGCTTCAGAACCAAGTCTCCAGGTTCAAATGTTCGAGCTCGGACTCTTTTGTTGTAATACCGAGATATTTGTTGTTTATGCCTCAGGGCATGTAAGTCGGCTTCGTCCCTTTTTTCTTCAACCATGTCCAGGGATTCACAGAGCAGCTCATTGTTGGTCATCGGATCGTAATAAGTGGTTCGATGAGATGGTACTTCCAAGTCGACCGGAATGGCCGCTTCAGCTCCAAAAGCAAGGGAAAACGGGGTGTGTCCTGTCGCCGACTTGTACATTGTCCTATATGCCCATAGTGCCAGGGGTAATTCATCAACCCACATGGCTTTGGCCCTCTTCAATCTTTTCTTTAGAATGGATTTGATCACCTTGTTTGCCGCTTTAACTTGTCCGTTCAATTGCGGATGTACCACAGAGGTGTATCTTTTCTCGATGTTATACTTCTGACAGAAATCTCTAAATTCGGTGCTGTCGAATTGGGTCCCATTATCGGTTACAATGACTTTTGGAATCCCAAACCGACATATAATTTTCTTAACGACAAAGGTGATCACTCACTTGGTTGTGATCGTGGTCAAAGGCTCTACTTCTACCCATTTAGTAAAATAATCCACGACCACAATAGCAAACTTTGCTCCGCCCTTTGCTATGGGAAGGCTCCCAATAATGTCGGTTCCCCACATAGCAAAAGGCCACGGGCTTGTCATTGTTTTCAACTGGCTAGGTGGCGCCCTAGGAATCTTGGAGAATTTATGGCAAGCATCACAACGTCGTGCATACTTGGCTGCATCCTTATTTATGGTAGGCCAGAAATAGCCATATCGAAATATCTTCTTTGCCAGCGTTTGCCCTCCAGTTTGATCGCCACATTCACCTTCATGGACCTCTTTCAGCACACGCTTGATGTCATCATGGGTGATACACCGGAGGAGGGGCATCGAGAAACCTTGTCTGTATAGGACATTGCCTTACAGCACATATCGGGAAGCTTTTCGTATAACTGCACGCCTCTCACTTTTCTTTGTTGGAAGCGTTCCATTTATCAAAAACTTCTTTAGAGGAGTCATCCATGACTCTCTATCAGTCTCAATCTCTAGTACTAAATCAACTTCCATCTGATCTATGCTAGGAGACTGTAGTACTTCAATTCGGACCAGCTCTGTATCCTGAGGATTATCTGAACTAGCCATTTTTTCTAACTTGTCTGCCTTTTGATTCTCCGTTCGGGGAATATGATATATGCTGTGGTGGTCAAAACCATCCAGCAACTTCTTCACTTTTTCCAAGTACGATATCAGCGTTGGACTCTTGGCCTGAAACTTTCCAGTGACCTGGTTTACAACTATCTTGGAATCGCAAAAGATGTCTAACTTTGTAAGATCCAATTCCTTTGCGAGTTCCAGCCCGGCAATTAGGGCTTCGTACTCGGAGTCGTTATTAGTGGCGTGGAACACCAATCTAAGAGCGTAATAAATTAACCGTTTCTATGGAGTTTCGAGAACTACTCCCGTACCAGATCGTCTATCATTTTTAGCTCCATCTGTTTATAGTTTCCAAGCATTAGGGTCAAGGAGTAGCTTTGGTGGATCATCCTCCTCAGTTACTACATCATCTTCTGGGATAGTGAACTCCGCTATGAAGTCTGCAAGCACTTGCCCCCTTATCGACCTTCGGGGCTGGAAATTCAAATCGAACTGACTTAGCTCAATGTTCCACTTGAGTAGTCTTCCTGATGCTTCTGGCCTTTGCAGAACCTGTTTAAGCGGGTGACCGGTGTACACAGTAATGGGATGAGCTTGGAATTAGTGGCGAAGTTTTCTAGATGCAATTAGTAAGTTATATGCCAGCTTTTCTATTTTTGGATAATTCTGTTCTACGGCCACCAATTTCTTACTCACATAGTACACCGGTCTTTGTACCTTATCCTCTTCTCTTACCAAAGCCGAACTGATTGCGTGAGATGACACTGCCAGGTACACAAATAAATCCTCTTGATCCACAGGCATAGACAGTATCGGGGGTCTTTCCAAGTGGTTCAACAGCTTTTGGAATGCTTCTATACAATCGGGAGTCCATTTAAAGTTGCGCTTGCCTTGCTTTCTCAGCTCGAAAAACGGGATGCATTTATCTGTAGCGTTGGAGATGAACCTACTCAGCGCCGCCACCTTTCCAGCGAGGCTCTGGACGTCCTTAATTTGCTTTGGTTCTTCGATATTTCGAATTGCTGTAATTTGATCTGGATTGATTTCGATTCCACGTGAGCTGACGATGAATCCTAGGAATTTTTTAGATGCTACCCCAAATGAACATTTCAAAGGATTCAGTTGCATCCCATATTTTCGGAGAATCTCAAACATCTATGCTAAATCGTTAGTATGATCTGACGATTGCCTGGACTTTACCAACATGTCGTCAACGTATACCTCCATCGTTTTCCCGATTTGGTTGTAGAACATTCTATTCACCAATCGTTGATATGTAGCCCCGACATTCTTCAAACCGAAAGGCATCACTACATAGCAGTATAATCCCAAATCTGTAATGAAACTGGTATGCTTTTGGTCTGGGACATGCATGGGGATTTGATTGTACCCCGAGTATGCATCCATAAAAGAAAGAAGTTCATGACCCGCGGTTGAATCTACCAACTGATCGATTCGAGGTAACGGAAAGCTATCTTTTGGGCAGGCTTTGTTTAGATCTGAAAAGTCGATGCATGTACGCCACTTTCCATTGGCCTTTTTTTTTACCAAAACCGGGTTTGAAATCCAGTCAGGGTACGTTGAATCTGTAATAAATCCATCACTCCTCAGTTTTTCGACTTCTTCCTTCAAGGCGGCAGACCTCTCTGGGCCAAGCATTCTCCTTTTCTGCTTGACAGGAGGATGTTTCGTGTTGATGCTTAACGAATGACTCATAATCGAGGGAGATATCCCACACATGTCCGCATGGGTCCAGGCGAATACATCCAACTTAGCTTTCAGGAAATTTGTTAATTTTTTGGCTCGAACAGGATCCAACTGGGATCTAATCTTCAGGACCTTCTCTGGGTCATTATCATCGATTGGTACGTTCACAGTCGCTTCATTGGGAGTCGCCATTATGCCCCCAGGCTCTTTATACTCTCTGGGATCTATGTCCTCGGGCAACTCTCTGGGCGACCCTCCCGGAGGTATTTTCTTTAGTTGCTACGACGATTCCTCCCTCGGAGGGGAAGAACCACCTTTTGTTTCTACATCTTTCCCTTTGCGGAGCAATTTTAACTCTGCAATGTAGCATGCTCGTGCAACAACATGATCTCCTCTGACTATGCATATGCCGGCATCCGTCGGGAACTTCAACAATAGGCACCAGGGTGCAATGCAGGCCCTGAATTTGGCTAGGGCTGGCCAGCCCAAGAAGGCATTGTACGGCGAATCAATGTCCAAGACTACAAAGGGGAGAATTCTCACTCTCTGGCGTTCTCCTTCCCCAGGGGTTACTGATAATTCCACGTATCCCATTGGAGCGGTCAAGGCCCTATTAAATCCACGTATCCAACCCTCGCATGGTTTCAGATCCTTCGGCTTGAGTTTCATTTGGTCGAATGTTTTCTTGAACAGAATGTTGACTGAATTCCCGTTATCTACTAAGACTTTATGAACTATAGCTGGACCGATGGTGACGGTGATCACTAATGGGTCTTCAGTTGGGGAGTGAACCCCAATACTCTCTCGCTCGCGAAATATGATGTCATCAGATATCGTCTTTTGCTGCTTAACCGGAGCGTTATCCTCGGGGTTGCTACATTCCCCCACTTCAAAATGTTGTTTAGCTGCATTCACGTATTGATCCATAGCTCTGAAACTGTGCCCTGCCAGGTGAATCCCACTAACTATGGTATTGATAACAATATTTTTCCTTTTTGCTAAGCCGTTGGTTTAGCAGCAGGTTGTCTTTGGTTCGGGGCTTGTACGGCATGCCCCCTATCCCTAGGAGTCACCTTATATTCATCAAGCTTCCCTTCTCGGAGCATTTTTAATCAGATCTCTCAAATGACGACATTCGTTAGTGGAATGACCATGGAACTGATGAAAAAGACAGAATTTCCCAGTTTCACGCTCTTTTTATGTATAATCTCTCAGAGGAGGCCTTTTGTATTAGAGGACATTATATGTATCCAGAAAGATGTTTTCCAACGTATCATTTAACGGTGTGAAGCTCTCAAACAGTCTGGGCCTGGATCTTCTCTGAGAGTCATTTCCTCGATTTCTTTTCCGATTATTGTTATTAATATTCCCCGATTGGAGACCACTGCCTTGATTCTTGTTCCTGACATTAACTTCAACTTTTTTTGAGCTATCTGCTGTTTGCTTAATGGCCACATTAGTTGGGATATCCTCCTTATCAGCTGCCTTCCTCTTTCGGTTGGCATAAATTTCCTCCCGACGCATGCGGATGTTGGCCTTTTCGTAGAATATCTCTCTAGTTAATGGTGGTTTACCAGCCAGGTATCTTCGAGACTTAGTATCCTTATCCACTCCATCAATTAGAGCCATCAAAACAGTTTATTCATGTGGATCTCTAACCTCTGCGACCGCTAAATTGAAGCAATCTAAATAGGACCTTAAGGATTCGTACGGACGTTGTTTAACGAGGGACAACTCAATGAAATTCTTAGATCCCTGGGTATGTAATCGAAACTAATTTACAATCTGTTCACTTAATTCTCTGAAACTAGATATCGATCGCGCTGGCAACCGAGTGAACAACATTTGCGCTGTGTCCTCCAGGAATATCGGGAATGCCTTACACTTCACAAAATCGGATGCGGCAGTCGCGTTCATGTACCATGAATATCTCATCAGGTGCTGAACTGGATCAGCCTTTCCCGGATAACGGTTCATGGATGGCATGTTAAATTTCCTCGGGAATCGAACCTCTAAAATATCATCTGTAAAAGGCGAATGACTACGGCCTATACCATAATCTTCGGTTCTTTGTCCGCGACTTTCCACCATCATTTGCCTGATCATGGCTTCGACATCCGCATGGGTCAGAGTGGATTCGAGATAAGCATTTCTTGCCCGGCAAGCTCCTCCAGCATTTCTTTGACGTGTTGCTGCAAGGTATGGGTCCTAGATGGAACTCCCTTGCCCTTTATTGCCGCGATCAGTCACACAAAGAGCAGGGAGAATAGGTCGATTCTGAGCCGGATCAATAACGCCTGCATTCCTAAACGGCGGTATGGGCTCATTTAAGTTACGGTTATTGGTTTCCTGATTAAAAGTCCTTTCCAATGGAGGCCATCGCCGGTTCCTCTGAGGTTCTTTAGATGAGGATGTATGTTCCGGGAATAAAGGGTAAGCTGGAGGTGGCGAAACCTGTCTTTGAATATGATCAATTCGTCTGCCTAAGGAAGTAATATTCTGACGCAACAACGATCTCTCCTGCCTTTGGGAGGCCAATTCTTCAGTTTGTCTGTCCAATGCTTCAAGTATTCGAGTCATATGTCCTTCGATAACTAGAGCAGAAGGGTCGAACTGATCATCTTCATCTTCTCGTATACGCAAGGAACTTGAACCGGGTTGAGTGGAAGTACCAGCACGAGCAGAACGAGCCATAATTTCCTTCCTAGGTCGGGTAGTAGTCTGATTGTCAGTTCGGATCGTGGTCCTCCTAGGCTAGTGGCTCGTGGTACCCCCTATACGTCAGGTCGTGATTATAGGTGCAGGAGGGATCGCGGCGTGGTCCTGCGATCGGTTAGTAACCCCTTCAACTGTCTGGTTCGTTGCTCCATCACAGGATCGGATCGCCCCAACATTACCACGATCCGAGAGATCTTCCTCGACCTGTTCGTGCATGCTTTCTTCAATTGCTTCGTTCGCAGCTTCATTCTCTTGCAAGTTCGTACTTCCTTAGACTTCTTTCCAGCCATGATATCTGAGCTTTACTGAAATCTTCAAAAATCGAAACAGTGGAGTTTTGGACTGTTTTCTTCGGACTTGACAACAATAGAACTACAATCCAATATGCTGAGACTTCGTTCTCAGTGAAAGCACCAAAATGTTAGATCCAAAATTGGGCCTAACACCCGAGTTATTATAATTTGGGGGAGATTAATATCAGAATAAATGCAAGGAAAAACAGAAAAGACACAGGGTTTATAGTGGTTCGGCGTTAAAGAGCGTACGTCCACTTTATATCAATGATTATACTTAAGATTCGAGTACAACCAATGATTTATCTCTCAACCTCACTTTTACAATATTGATTTACTCAGTAAATTCAAGATAACTCTAAGTAAAAATAATGGAGATATGATTATGGCGGAATCAGAGCTCTAAATTGCCAAAAAGATCCTCAAAAATGCCAAGTCTGGGTTATCTATAGATGATATTTGCAGACGGATCATTGTCATACGTGTCACAAATCCCGATGATCTCGGACGGGTTCGTAGCTTGATGGAGAAATAGTCAATGTGACAGCTGGGGACAGGTGTCGCGAGATCCTGCATTTTTGGATCGTGGTAGACTTAGTCGTAGTCTTCATTTCTCAACTTCAGGGATCGGATCGTGGGGCTCGTGAGAGGATGGATCGGATCGCCTATGATGATCACGAATGGGGGGAGAGTAGTAGCAGCGTCACGATCCGGTGAAGGCTTGGCGACCACGATCGGAGTTTGATGACGTCTACAAGTAAAATTCAATAGTGAACACATGTGTGAATCTTGGTGGCTTGGTTCAAAAGCTAGCCAACAACGGTATAATAATTAATTTATTTAATTAATTAAGTAGTTGTTTAGAGATTTAAATGTTTGTTTAATTAAATAATATTGAATATTTAATTAATATAAATAATAGAATAATATATTTCCGAAATAACCAGAAATAACAGAATTAACAATATTGTGTGAATTGGACAATTTAAAATATATAATTCAGTTTAGGATTGAATTATATTAACGAATTTATTTATAAATGTCAATTAAACATATAATTTATATTATAATTAAAATCGAGCTCAAAATGGCGTTATATTTCGTAATTTGGCGATTCAGACTTTAAACGAATATGCAGAATACATTCTAAATCGGATTTCTTCGAAACAAGAAACTTTTGGAGCTGGTGAAGTATATTTTTCTAATGGAAGAGAAAAATCGAGATTTCGTCGTTTAGATTTTGATTTATGATCAAATCAAATTTTCGAAAAGTCGCTATGGAGTTACTTTATAATTTATAACGATTTATTTATATTATAAATGGATTTTTAATATAAATTGATTAATGATTTAATCTGGATTTGAAATGTCGAGTTATAAATTCAGATAGGAATATTTTGGAGCTGTTATGTGAATATATGCGATAATATTTATTTATAAATATTTAATTTAATTATTTTTAAATATATTAATATTTAAATGGATTTATTTAGAGCATTAAAAATAGCTAGTTTTGCAAACGACCTTCGTTTTCGACGAAACTAATTTGTTGGATCCGGAATATTAAATTATTGTTAGATTTCAATTTTCGTGATTTTTGAAGTCAGTATGTAGCTGTACGGGATTTTAACGTGAAAAACAGTAAATAATTTGACTTTTAAAATATGCTGTGTGAGCAAACGGACTCGGAATTCGACGAAACAAGTTTTGTTGGGTCTGTAATGTCGAACTGTAACTACATGTCAATTTTCATGATTTTTGGATATCGTATGTAATTATGCGAAATTTTTAATGATAAATACAAGCAGCAGTACAATATAAATTAATATTAAATTGAATATAAAAATATTAAAAAAATTCTATAAATACCCTACAATTTTTCTAACCCTAACAAAAATTTCTTCATGATCAAAATTTGTGAGCCGCCACCCAGTGTTCTAAAACATGAGATCATGTTCTTCCAAAAATCCAAACAAATCCTAATAAAATCAATAAATATCAAAACATATATGTATGTGATCCTAAAGGGGTGCTCTTCATTCTAGTAGTAGTTTTATAGCACTCGGTGGATTTTTGCGTCGCTCTAAAATTTCCAGCGTGAGTCTTTCAAACTTAGGGCTGATGAATTCGAGAGATACAGGTAATAAGGAGCGAATTGAATGGCAGAACGATGTTTGTGGTAATGAGAAGGTTCATTTGTGGATTTTTTTGTGGAATCCGAAGTTTGAGATGTCACGACTGTGTATTGAGGGAACCGGATTTCCTGATGTCACAATGAGCAAGGTGGATGCGAGTGGAACGTAAAAAATATGGCGCAATTTAAATTCGGAAGAGGATGTGAATGGTGTTTGCAAATTGTGTTTTCATTAATAAGGAGGAGAGAGGGAGAAGGCAAAGTCGGCCATGATAGTTGCAATGAGTTTTTCTGCAAAGTGGCTTTGAGGAAGAAAGTGCGAGTGTGACCATGTGGTGGTGAATCTGTAGAGAAGCAAAAAGGGAGTTCAAACATCGGTTTAGTTCTCACTTTCATTGAGTAAGAGAAGAAGGAATCGATTATGGTGCATTTGAAAAAGAAGAAACATATTGGGTTCGTGAAGAAATAGGATGAGGGCGATGATTAAGGCTAATAAAGTGATTAAGACATTAAGGTTATTATATTTATTTAATTAATGATGTTAAATAGTTTAAAAAATTGTAAAATTCATAACTATCTCATACGTTATCCAAATCGAACAAAACAGGATCCTTTAGGATCGTATGGACGACGGCTACACAATGGAACTGACTGGGAGTGAATTGGAGCTCGTTACAATTTATAGCGAAATAAGTTATCTGTCTGAATCAACCAACAGTTATCGTTATTTAACGATGATCGTCCAATGTGAGTAAATCTCACTAATTCTGTAGAGTTCATATTTTTTAAATATAATCTAGTATTGATAAATGATGACTAATTGCTGTGTGTTGATTGTTTGGTTGAATTGCTGATTTATTAGTTGAAATTATAGGTAACGATATATATATAAATCGCTAATCAAATATTGATTCTGTTTATTAGAATATTTCATATTGGAATGAAATCGATGCTATTTATATTGTTTAACATCTGTGGATGTAGGGAAACAGGTTGGAGGGATCCAACTGGATTCCTCAATATTATAATACTGTTTGTTTTCATATATTGTGATATATGATGTTATATATAATCTGTGATTGATTATGATGACACTGGTCATGTTATTTGGTATTTTAAATACCATATGAAATACTGGAATGTAAAAAGGGAAATTTCAAAGTGAATATTGAAAATGAAATATTTATATATAGAATAAATAGGATATTATAAAAGGTAATATTTGGAAAACAAATATTGGAAAATATAATTAAGGAAATATTTGGGAAATGAATATATAAAATAAATAGAATTATATAAAAGGGTTTGTATAAAATGAATAGGATTATATAAAAGGATTTATATAGAATAAACAGAATTATATAAAGGGAATTATAAATGAGAATTAAGTGTAATAAATAAAAAGGAGATTTGTACGAATAATTCTACAAATAAAAATATAAATAGAATTTGGATTTGAGATATTGTTTTTAAAACACGAAATCAAACTGCTTTGATTATATAAAGAAATATTATTCACATTCTATGCGAAAAATTAGATTAAAATAAATATTTTGCAAATAAAATATTATAAAGGAATTTGGGGTTTGAATTAGGAATTTAAATGGAATTACTGAAATTAGAAACTGACTGGAAATTAGTTGAGTAGAATGGCTTTCTGGGTATCGATCTGATGTTGGTTTCGGCCTTCGGGGTTTATACTTGGGAAGTTGTTCTCTTACTAGTTTACAGTTAGAGACTGATAGAGGTGGGAAGATATTTATGTGTGAATCAGAAATTGAAACATTTTCCAAAGTTAATAACGTCTATTTTCTAATTTTAGAAAATAAGGAATTTACGAATATATGGAAACGATAAATGGGAAATTGGGAAATGAAATGATGATTGATCGGTAAAATTTCCATTTCGGAATACGACCATTGTTTGTACACATGTTTTCCTTTGATAGTTAAATCACTGACTATCAAAGATTTGACCATTTCCGTTGTCAATACGGAGAGACCGGGATAAGATTCATTATCTGAAAACCACTCTGTATGGGCGTTAGCGTTGTGAATCAAATATAATGAAGATAATTGAAGACGGAGTAATGCAAGGGCAATTCTGGCGATCCTAGGTAGAAACTGCCTAAAATGGATTTACAGAATAGTGCCTTCAGGTTGTCCAGTCCCAGGGCAAATTGAAATGGACAAATGTCTGTCAGAGTATATCTGGTAGATTGCGTAAGTAGATCATTTCAAACGTATTTCTGTTGGTGGCAGAGGAATTCGTTTATCTTAGTTGTATACTAGTGGTATTTTTGGGGAAATCAATTTGTGATTTGGCGGGTATGACGATGTGACGTTCAAAGTAATTAAAGGTGTGATCTATATGATATGGCCTCTACCCTCACAACCAGGAAATGGTATAAAATCGGGTAGGTTGCATGGCTAAGTGGTTAGCTGCCAATTAGGGTGTATTGTCACCTAATCTAGAGAAATTCCATTTACTTCTATAATCTATTTCGATGTTGTCCCTTTCGGGAAACAGTTGCTGATCCCAATCGTTGGTGATAATACATTCAGTACACTCAAGCAAAATGAGTGACCAATCGTGTTTAGCCTAGGTTACAAGATATTATTGTTGAACCCGGTGTATTCCTCTCTAGAGATACGCTGTCGGAAGGTGGTCCCATACCTTGCTAATTGGAATTCATTAGCCAATAAGCGCCCGCGGTTTTTGATTATATATTATGTATGTGGAACGTGAGATGAAAGCGTTCTGCTAGATGATTATTATATTGTGATTGATAGACATTATTATAATATCAAAAGAGTTTTGATATAAAGATTATCATTTCTTTCAAAAGAAATTTGAAAGTTAAATCAAGTGTTTTGGATTCTCATTAGGGAAAAACCCATTCCGTGTTATACGGCGTGGTCTTATGAGATATCGTTTATTTTCTCAAACTATTTTAAATTGTTTACTCACACCAGTCCCATGATTGATCTGGAGTTTATTTTGTTTTGTTTTCCCTAAACTCTTCGGTGCCCAAATTTGTACGGCCAGTCAAGTAGTCAGGATTTTTTAGATATACTAAGAGCATGGAGCAGGAGGCTTCAGGATTTTATAGCAATTGTTTATTTCCGCTGTGTTGTAAGTGTTGTACTCAGATAAATGTTATTGTATATATATGCTGGGTTTTTTTCAAAGTTATGTTATATTTTATTCGTTCTGCTGTGAGATTCGTGTTACTCTGATTATGTTGTTGTGATCTTCTTCTTCTTCTATTCTAATTTTCTATCTTATCTATTTTCACCCTCTAACTTCTTTCTATTAACTATCCGGTATTTCTGATGCTTGGGTAGTCGACATTGAGTTTATGTCAATAACCAAGGCCACAAATCCCCCGGTTTGTTACGTGTGTTTTTGCTTTTAAGCTTATGCACGATCGTGCTGCCTAGACTATGGTACATTTGTTCTATCCATTTATCTTTTGCATTGCTGAGTGCGGGTAGATTATTTCATTGATGCTTGTCCTGGTTTAAATCATCATCTACATGCTGCCATATTGAATCCTGAACTCTGTGTGCATTGCTAAGTTGCATTTGTCTTGGAATATACAGCTTTGCATACTTGAATTGAACCTGAGATTGAATCGCATTCTTGATGTTTTATGAATCTCAACTTGTTCTTGTTTTGAATAAGCAGGGAGACACTGGGTTGAGTCGGTCCACGTGGTTGCTCCTCAGTTATTTACACTACCATGAGAATGATTATCGGATGTTGTGGATGTATACTTGTGTATACGTGCAAGCTCTTGAGATTCATTTGTCCATGTGAATATTGATAATGAAACAGATATCGCACAATCAAATTTGATGACAAACGACCTGAATACCCAAAGCAGATAAACACACAAACAAATTTAAATTTTTGCAAATTTAAATTTGTTTATTTTCGGATTACCGCTCTCGTTGTTTATTATACAAGTAAACAAGAGATAGAGTGAAAGCAGGAGTTGGACCAGAAGTATGGAGCAAATACAAAGACAAACAGTGTATTGAGTGTTTTAGTATATGTAGTGAGGTGTGAATGTGACTTGTATTATAGAGAGATGCGAAATATTGTATTATTTAACTGTTGAAATATCATATTGAATAAATATTGTTTGAATCATTTAAATTCTTTGCGATAGTATTATTATTTGATGTCAATATACATTATTATATGAGATGCAAAATAGTATAGTATACAAGATGTGGACCCAAAAAATTCATAAAGTTAATATCTATTGCAACATTTTTCGAATATTGCTACAGACACCTATGGATGTTGCTATAGACTCAAATAGGGTTCTATTCCAACAATATTTCTTATGTTGCCTTAGATAGTCAAAATGTTGCCTTTGAGGTCTAAGGCAATGGCAAAATTTGCAACGTAATAAAAGTGTTGCCAAAGACCAATGGAAACATTTTTTGATTGACCCAACATTTTTTTGTGTTCCAGAAGGCCATTTATGGCGTATTGTTTAAATGATCCACGAGCCACAAAATCGGTAATGTTGAGGGAGATTTTTCCAAATGATTTTTTTATTTGTTGACGGGGTGAAAGGGCAAAATTTAATATATTATATATAATATTAAATATGTGATCACTTGTACTCTTTCTCCACATTCATTCTCAGTAATCAATTTTAAAGTTTTTAGAGTCAAATTTAGCATTTAATCCTTTGTTTCTTCTACATTTATTTTCATGATTAAACATTAGCTGTCTCTCAAATCTTATATGAATTGTTCAGGCTTGTTAACCCGGTTTTAATTGAATCAGAATTCTATAGAAGTCAGAATTCAAGATTAAATTAGAATCACTCGATACTCAACTACGACATTCAAAAGAAAACCGTACAACAGCCAAGGATAAATCACCGGAAACAAGTTAACTGGATGGATTGGTATTGATCCATCCATTATGGATTATCCCCGATCCATATGGAGGTCATGTTGGGAGAATGCGAATATGAATCCTAAGGCTAATATTAACAGTAGATGAGGTGAGTAGATTTTACTTAATTATATGAATATTTTTAAACTTTTAACAAAATTGTATTTAATTGATACTATTGACAATCACAGAAATAGTTACAGTATCAAAATTCACATAAAAGTAAGTGCAGTAAAGTAAAAGAAATAACACTAAGATTTTTACACTACCTTAGAGTTACCTTACATCCGGTCCTACATAAATTATATATGGATTTGTTTTCCACTAGTAAATGAAAATACAATCTCAGTTTCAAGGATAGAAGGCACATCCTTTATAAATTCAACCTCTTGAGAAGTGGCTTAGATTTCAGAAGCTATTATACACACCCGATTGATTTTCAGGCTCAGTTTACCCAATTGATATATGGACCATAGTTGTAACACCTCGAATTTTAATAAATAATAATTAAATAGAAAACGGTTATAAACTAAATGTTAATCGGAATAAACTTCAAAATTGGACAATGGGACTAGCACCACTGGGTCCATTGTAATTTTCTGATGAAAATAGACACACTTGATTTGTTGAAAATGGAGTTAAAATGAATAAGTTATGAATTAAAGAAGATAATCCAAAGATTAGAATTATATATATATATATATATATATATATGTAATGGCACGATCAATTGGGACGACCCATTCTCACTTGGGTCGACCTAGTATCGGCCCAAAGATCCTTAGGTCGAACCTTTGCGCCTGTAGGCGCGTGACTTGATGCGCACGTAATTTTCGACAAACAATTATATTATTCCAAGGTTATTTTCTGAGCTATCCTAGTTTTATTGGTCTATTTTGAACCAAAGGCAGATGTGGTGCTATCTGATTGGTCCAGTGATATGGCTAGTCCAAATCTAATCCTAAATTTGGATGGTTGAGGACGCCCAGTAAACCCTATGAATAGATTAGCAGAGCCTCTCTCATTTCTTTACATCTGTTCTTTCTCTCTTCTTCTTCTTCTTCTTCCCTAGGCCTATCCTCAAAATTAGGAAGGGCCAAATAATTAATTTTTATGGGGATAAAGAAGTTATATACTTTAAAATATTTATTTTTATAAACACATCTAGAGGTGGAGGTTCTGCTGGGATAATAAAAACCACTGGGGAAGCTCTCTTCATTAGATCTATGAGTTTTTATGTGATTTCTAGATTAGTAAATTTTGTTGGAAAAGTTAGACAGTTAAATAGTTTTAATTTGCAAGTTTAAAGTTACATTTATTTATAGTATTTATGTATTTAGTTTTTTTGTAAAGTTACTATAATTTATTTACAGTCTGTGCCTATTTCTTTCCAGTTATTTGTAACACCCCACCTCCGCTAGGGTCACTCACAAAGGGAATGCACTAGTTTTGGAGGAGCGTTATCGAGGTAAACAATCACAGAATTATTACAAGACAGAACATAAATAAAACAGCGGAAGATTCAAAAGCTAAATTTCATTACTTTCAAAAAGAGTCAAAAACTTTTACATTCAAAGCACCAAATAGCCAAGGTCATAATTTTCCTTTACAACAAATTCTGTCTTGCATAAACAAAGAAGCATAAACTTAAAACAGCAAAAGTAGCTTCATTACCCAAAGGTAGCAGAAATGCAGCCATAGCATAGCCCAAGATCAAGCCGTACATGAGCTGAACCGAAAGCAAGCGAAATCCAAGCTAAGTGCTAGAGTTTCCTCCCTGAGAACCTGGAGGAGGGGGGAAACGAAAGAAAAAGAGGCGAAAGAAAACGGGTCAGTCATAAAGACTGGTAAGTCCAAGTGACTTTCAGCATAAAAACGGTAAAGGTAACATGACATGTATAAACTGAAAGTAACCATAAGGATGATGTAAAGATGGGCAAGATAGACTAAGATAACATAATAAATCAAGTATAGCATTGCATGTTCAAGGTTCGTTACACCAACTGTACTAGTATCCCAAACCCATGTCTTATATTAATCATGAAATGATCCCTTGGCCCAATATCATGAAATGACCCATTTCTAGGTCCAACGAAACGATCCACTAGTCGATCGGCTCCCTACAAGTTCTAGCTCGTCATGTGTCTGTGTCATACGGCCCTATCACGAATGCAGTCACCCGTGCTAGGTCCACCATAGGGTGTATCAAGCCCTATGGTGCCAACCACCGACACAAATCAAGCATGCACAGATAAACCTATTGATGCCCAATGCCTGCTTTTTCAACTCCGGACAACGTGCACGACCATAGCCCGCCTGAACCTACACTGGCACACCAACACAGCCGTCGTTCTGGTCGCTTACAATCAGCCCAGTAATCGTGCCCCAACTTGCCTAGTTCCAGGGTACCATGACACATCTAGTGGGTTACTACTGAAACGGACCGCGTAACTAGGGTTTCCTCCAATAGGTTAAGTGTTGTCATTTAAAATTCGTGACTTAACCTTTATCAGTCTAGCATGTCAAGTTGGTTAAGTGTTGTCTTTCATGTTCATGACTTAACCCTATCATGTGGCATTAATTCATTAATGCACCCCAACCTCTCACATCAGACATGTTGTTGTGGTCACTGGATATGCCGGGTAGTTCTGGGCAGAATTACACCACAACTAAGTCTGACCTCGGGTTTTCAAGTGCGATATGAACAGCTACCCACATTGGATCCTATTGTTTGCAGTAACTGGATTTGCCGGGCGGTTTCGTGCAGAATTACACTGCAAACTAAACCCAACCTCGAGTTCGCCATTTTCATGTTCATTCTAGTGTCATGCCATGTTCAAGATTCATGTCAAGTTCGTGTCAAGTTTTCAAGGATAAGTTTCATGCCAAGTCTCCTATAATTACCAATTTTTCCCAACATTACCCCGTCTAAATATTAGGCTAACAATCTGAAACACCCCACCTCCGTTAGGGTCACTCTCAAAGGGAATGCCCTAATTTTAGTGGAGGTTTATAAGTATAAGTCACAGATACACAAGACAGATATAAATACACATATTTTTGAACAGCGGAAAACAACAGCAATTTTTATTTCAACAAAATACGTGTTACACAAACCATGTCATAATTTGTCTTACAATACTTCCAAAAACATAACATCTTCATTACTGTCTTGATTACATTATTTAAAGAAGCATAAAAACATAATTAAACTGCATAAGTCCCATAATTGTTGTCCAAAACCATAGTCCAAAATGAAAAAGATCCAAGCAATACATTCTTTCTCTTTAAGATGGATGTGAAAACTGGTCAAGCTGCAATATTCCCTCCCTGTGGACCGGGGGGGGAGACGAAAGAAAAGAAGACAAAAGAAAAGTAGAGTCAGACATAAAGCCTGAGTAAGTCTAGGACTATTCAGTCTATGAATAAAGAACTGGGCATGATAAGTATAAACTGGAAATGGGAAAGCACCATAAACTAAGTTAAGTTGTCTAGAGTCGAATATACTATCGTACCCCATATTAATCTCTGCATCCATATAAACTAGTTCCCAACAGGCACCCCATAATCAGGGTGAAGTGATTCGTTTCTAATGATCGGCTCCTACTCGCATAGTTACATGTGTCTTACGGCCCCCGATGCTGTAGTTACCTATGCTGGTCCCACCATGGGGTGTATCAAGTCCCATGGTGGCGGCCCGACACAATTCTAGAATGCACATGTATACTACTGGTGCCCAGTGCCTTATTTTTCTACGCCGGAGTGTGTGCACGCCCGCACCCCGTTAGAACCTACACTGCTGCACCACTGCCGTCGATTTGACCTCTTACAGTCAGCCCAGTAATCGTGCCCCACCCTGCCAAGTTCAGGGTATCCTGATACACCTTGTAGGGTTGTGTGACGAAAAGGAATTTCGCTCGGTCCGAACCAGTCGCTAAAACGACCCAAACCGTTCGAAACGCCCTATCGTTTGAGAACAGGACAAAATAGAACACAAACAGAAGAACATTTCATTGTATATTACAACAATGCATCAGATTACAAGAATATACAGAGTATGAATAAATATTACACAGAAATATCAGAGGTTTAAATTAAATTTAAATACATAGCAGCGGAAAATAATACAATACACAACTAGAAGAAGATATACGGATACAAAGCTTTCCGGATATCGTTCCAGCTGTAAACCAGGATCCTGTGAATATAAATCTGCAAAACCAAAACTACTAGCTGCCCGTGTCGAAAATAAGGGCACCCAGAGTTTAGGTTAAAACAATAAACTCCAGGTCAGTCATGTGACTAGTGTGAGAACTAAAACAGTTATTAATCTTTATTTTTAAAGTTTGGTAAATCAAGGGACCACGCCGTATAACACGGAACGAGTTTCCTCCCAAGAACACCAGTGCATAAAACAACAGCGCAATGCTAAATAAAGAAAAAATGAAGCTATTATAAGACCCAGTTCCCATCACACAATGCAACGCAAGCCGGAGGATAGGGTTTTTACCTTATAATAGCCAAGAATGCTTGATACATTTAAAACAAATCATTTGATACAATAATAAGTGCATAGTGTATAATACAACTTCAAATCATAAGTATCAATCATAGGCGACATGAGCGTCCCATGCCACTATGTCGCCATAAATAGGTTTACAGATAAAACCGCAAAATCACGTATTTGGAAATTGGATTTCCATCTATGAACCGAGGCAAAAGATAGTCCTCAACCGATTTTAGACAATCTAGCCCATGTCTAGGAACAGCCGCAACTGCCCCTTGGATCGTCAGGGCCGGTCCACCGATGTGGATTATAGTGCCTGAACAATACGTTTCCCCGCCCTTTGGGGCGTAAATGAGCCAACGAATGGCTCCATCGGACCCGGATCGTCCGATCTAACCGAGGCGCCTCGCAACAGCAACAACCACACAGGTGAAAAGTATATAAATGTCAGGGCTGGTAGGTCACTGACACCACCCTAGCTAGAAGGAAACGCATGCCCTCCCTGATGTCCTCTCCCGTTTCTGGTTCACAACCGGGGTGTGAGGCTCGCGAATTCACGTTACACAAAGCTGTGCCACACAGGCTGTGCTTTGATCATCACCACAAGACTTTGTTTTTCAACAGAAGCCTCGATCAATTGCCACTTAGGCATGCCACACAGGCAATTCACTCCATGCGTTTGATATCCATCAATATATAACCCCTGAGCTCGTACGTCTCAGAGAAGGGCGTAAAGCAAGAGAATAAATTCTCCGTCGCCAAACAGATATATATTTAATAGAGATCAATCGCACGGACTAAAATCCAATGTCAGACACACAGTCCATTACAAGTTCGTTCTAGGTCTGAACGAAACCGGAGGCACCTAGTACCCCGCACATCCATCGATCTCCAAGTACGTCTGGACGATCACAAACTGTTTCCATCTTCTTGGGTGTACAGCCCAATCAAGATCATCAGTAATCACCCAAACGATGTGAAGACTTCTGGTCTTCGACCACCGTCTTCATCTTCGACACCACGTCGAATCAGTTATTCAGAATGGGATAAACCCGGTCTTTCTGAATAACTCGCGTATATATTATAAAAGTGTTACACAAACACAACATACGCCTCATTCCAATTCAGAATATTCTTTTATTCAAATATTCCTATACTTTGGGAAAAGTTCCCATTAATCTTATCCAAGATAAATTCTTTAAATTTATTCTTTAATCTCCTTTGAATATCAATTCAAACTAGTCGGGATTATCGAACCACACCGAAGTAATCATTTATTTTCCCAATCCCAACCTATTCATCCCATGAAGTAAAACTGGTAGTACTTCATATCTAACACCACAGTGTTATCGGTAATTCAATTACCATTTCACGTTCAAATCTAATTAAAGATTTAACTATCGCCTGGAGTAAAACTGGTGATACTCCATTCTCGATCTTTTCAATCTATTTAAAGATTCATTAAAACTCCACTTAGTTTTAATCTTTAACTGGGTTAAAGAATCAGTGTCATTTAAAAACACAGCTCACGATAAACCCAAAACCACATTCATTAATTATCGGGTTAAAGAACGAGTGTTGTTTAAAACACTGTTCACGATAAACCCAAAAATCAATATCAATTCAATTCCAATTAAATATTATTTAATTGGTACACTTCATTAAATCTAAATAAAAAGATTTAATCTTTTCTCAACTGGGTTCAAGAACAGTGTTAGTGAAGACACCACTCACGACAAACCCAAATCACATTCGATATTCAATACAAGGCTCTGAATAGAAAATATATCGGCTTATATTCAATATCGAATTCTACGACTAACAAATGTCGTATTGGAAATAACGATATAAATATATATCTTTCAAATTTCCATAACAACATCCGTATAATCACGAATTCCAACATCGAAATATTCCGAAGACAATTTCGATTCAATTCCACTCCAATGCAATCATTGGAAATTCTGGTTATTTTTAAAACCCTTTTCAAATTCAGTTTATTTATTTAAAAATAAATAGAATTATATTTCTAGTTCAAAACTAGTTCATTTCGATAAAAATTTATTTTTATCTTTTCAAACATGAAGTTTTTCATCCCAAATCTTCACAAATCATTTCTTATGATTTTACACAAATTATTACTATTTTTAATAATTTTATCAAGGCCCGTACAGTCGATTTCCATCAATGGCCATCGAACTGCACTTACAGCGACCTTTTTCAAATTTGATTTGGACATAATTCCAAATCCAACCGTTAGATTTCAAATTTCTAACATTCGCTAGAAAGCTCTTTTCGATACGAACCCAACGGTTCCGGTTTTAGGAGAATCCGACGGTCGGATCTCCCGTAATGTCCGTTTGAAATAAATGGTCGAAATTCACGAACTGCCGCGGCGCGGCGCGTTCTATTCAGGCCATTATATTATATATATAATATATATTTCGTCGATTTCTATTTAAAACGAATTATATAAATAGTTTTAATATTCGTTTCAAAAGCAATCTCAACTTCCATTTCAATTCAAATCAAAATTGAATTCTTCTTTATAAATTCGTTTTAAAATTCATTTCTATTCAATTCAAATTTCAATTCAATTTGAATTCATTTCAATTCAATTCATTTCGAAATCGTTTTCAATTCAATTCATTTCGAAATCGTTTTCAATTCACTTCATTTCGAAATCGTTTTCAATTCACTTCATTTCGAAATCGTTTTCAATTCACTTTGAATTCGTTTTCAATTCAATTCATTTCGAAATCGTTTTCAATTCAATTCATTTCGAAATCGTTTTCAATTCAATTTGAATTCGTTTTCAATTCACTTCATTTCGAAATCGTTTTCAATTCACTTTGAATTCGTTTTCAATTCAATTCATTTCGAAATCGTTTTCAATTCACTTCATTTCGAAATCGTTTTCAATTCACTTTGAATTCGTTTTCAATTCAATTCATTTCGAAATCATTTTCAATTCACTTTGAATTCGTTTTCAATTCAATTCATTTCGAAATCGTTTTCAATTCAATTCATTTCGAAATCGTTTTCAATTCACTTTGAATTCGTTTTCAATTCAATTCATTTCGAAATCGTTTTCAATTCACTTTGAATTCGTTTTCAATTCAATTCATTTCGAAATCGTTTTCAATTCAATTCATTTCGAAATCGTTTTCAATTCAATTCATTTCGAAATCGAATAAAATCGATATAAATATCGTTCACGTCAAAATGGCGTCAATCTAATCAACACGGCTTCATATATTGATATTTTCAAATATTCCACTTCGAATATTTCTTTTTCAAATATTCTATTTCAAATATTTCTATTTCCAAATATTTCTAGTCAAATATTTTTATTTCAAAACTGGAATGAGGCCCAATCAATTACCATATAATGTTAATTATATGGATTTTCATACATTACACCCATATAATAGCATCGCAAAATAATCAACCATCAACCAAAGTGCACTACACTGTATAAGCATCAAATATAGATATCTAACGCTTATAACAGCCTGTCAATCCATCGATCGACATATTTAATCAATCAGGATGAGTGAACTTCAAATTTCATCCCAACACCCGTGTGGGGTTTCAAACAAACAAACACAGATTTTATTTGTGCAGTTGGGCGATGTGTAAAATTTATCGACCCAATCAATGTCCTTCAAATAGGTGTACATAAACAAACCGTCTGGTTTGTAAATGAATATTGATTTATTCACATTCACGTTAAAAATTATATTTTTAACGATAAAACATTTTATTTTAACTTATGAATTTCTATTCAGTTCATTCTATAGATAAAATGATATTTTTATTTTTCTAAATTATTTTAGAAAATTTCGGCGGCATAACGGCACGATACTAGAAACGGGACGAGGCCTAGCCTTATCCCCGGTCTAGTGAAGGCCCACGCCATTCACACGTCAATCAACATCACCAAACAACCAAATTCAAATCAAATCATATAACTAATCTATGCAACCAATCAAACAAGTCCATGGTCTGTGGACGATTGTGTCGGGTGCTACTAAGCACCGTCTGCATCCTAGTATATATACATATAACTAGAAAAAGAAATTGAAAGGTGAGAAATTCTCACATATAGCTATCCTAGCTCCACGGCACTTCATTGATAGAAATCTTCATCGCTATCGCATCTTCGTCATCTTGTCGCTTTCGTTGCCCGTATTCTCTACATAGGTAAAAATCGAATTTTTACTATGTTATTCAATATATAAAGATCATATTCTAAAAACAAAGATTATATTTTTAATATTCCTATGATGTAAAAATTATATTTTTATTACTTTAAAAATATAAGAATCATATCTTACTCCTTCTACCTAATAAAAATTCCATCTTTTTTTCTTTTTTAAAAAATATGATCTTTATTTTTGCAAGTTCAAATCTTTTTCCTTTAAAAGATTAAACCTTTTTCTATTTCAAAGTTTAAACCTTTTTCCTATTTTAAACCTTAAAATAAAATCAGTTTTTATTTCCTTTAAAAATCAGCTTTTTAAATCCTTTTTCAAATCAGTTTTTATATCTTTAAAAAAAATCAGTTTTTATAAATCTAATTAAAATCAGTTTTTATATCTAATTAAAAACAGTTTTTATATCTAATTAAAAACAGTTTTTATATTCTTATTAAAATCAGTTTATAAATCTTTTTTAAAAAAACAGTTTTTAGTTTTTAAATCATTTTTAAATCGGTTTTTAAATTCTTATAAATCAGTTTTTATATTCTTTAAAAAAAATCAGTAATTAGTTTTTGCAAAACAAAAATAAAAATAAAAATAAACTAACCTAAATTCTCACCGATACCTGCGAAGTGGAGGGAAGAAGAGGGAGGCGTCGATGTGGTGTTCGGTGGTGTCGGCGGCAGGGTTCGAGGGCTGCGGCTTCGATTTGCGTCGCGAGGGATGGGGTGGCGGCTTCGAGGTGAGGGCGGCGTTGAGGTCTTCGTCGGCGGCGGCTTCGAGGTGTTGTTCGGTGGGAGGAGGAGGCTTCAGGGCGGCGGCTTCGATAGGTTAGGGTTTTTTTTTTTTTATTTCTCCTTTCTGAATAATGAATCGGGGGGGGGGGCAAGCAGAAGAAAAGGAGGGAAATTATATATTTTTTTTCCTTTTTATTATTTAATTATTTAATTATTGCAAAAAGGTTGACTTTTACATACGACCTCGAAACGAGGCCTACCGCCTATCGTCCATAGCGTTTTACCCCCATTCCGAACACAATGGGATATGTATCGTAAGCTGATTTGATCGTTTGAATCAGTTTCCGTTGAATTTACATTTAAATCACTATATTGAATTTTAAACGTACATTTCAAATTACCGGGGTCACATATTAACTTTAAAAATTCTAGAAAAAATATTTTCTAGCTTCGTATTGACGATACGGTCCTAACAAAACTAGTTTCGTCAAATTCTGAGACCGTTTGAAAAATGGCCAATTTCCAGTCGATTAAAATCAACTGAAACTGGTCAAACGCGTTTTCTTTTGCCACGCTCACATATTGATTTGAAAAATTATGAAATTTGGAATCTAGCAATAACTTGACATCACGGACCCAACAAAACTGGTTTCGTCGAAATCCGAGGTCATTTGCAAAATGTCCATTTTTAAGGGCCTGAATTCCATAGCGACTATTCAGAATTTTCAACTGGACATATCTTTTGATCCCCGCTATGAAATTTGGGTTTTTCGGATTCGATAGAAAGATATTATCAATTAGATCCTATCATTTTTGGTTTCACTAAATTCCGGATTGTTTTGCACCCGGTACATTCAATTGAAGTTTGAAATCGAATTATCGAACTACCGCGCCATTTTCAATTCTATTTATAATTATATATAATTATTTATATTCTAACGACGACGTATATAATATATACGTTCTAATTATATTCAAAATAAATTTCTCGTCGATATTATTTAAAATAATTCATTTTAAATATCCAAATTCGCTAAAATTGCCAAAATAAAAAATTTTAAACTGGCCCAGATTTTCGGGTTATTACAATCTCCCCCACTTAAAACTTTTCATCCCCGAAAAGGAACAAAGTCGAAAGTGGTTTGATTAATCAACTCTACGTTCGATCTGGCTTCCATTCTCCAACTTTTCAGTTTCTGAGAATTTTCAAAAATTAAAAAATTTGGCTAACACCCTAAATTTTTGAAAAATTTCGCCATAACCTCCCCTGCACCGGGAGCATCGGGGAATTTCAAATAGCTTCCCCGGTCCTTCAGATCTCAAAAAGAAAAAGAAAAAGCCAAGCGGCTAGCCAATAGGCTCATAAAATCATCATCACCCAAACAAAACAGTAAATTATGTAGTAAACATGTACCTATTTGTCGGGCAAACAAATTTTATTCTCTGCTCTAGCCTCCTTGCTATGACCTGTTCAATGTAAGTATATGCATATGCAAGCAAATGCGACCAAATTTCAATATAGTTCAATATTTATTTCAATTAGGCTAATGGTTCAAAATTATCAAACAAATAAACAAACAACACAAACATCAATCAATTAGTGGATTAGGGTTTTCAAATTCATAATTTTGATATATAGTCAAATCAGATTTTTGATACCAAATCACAACAATAGGCCCTATCTAATTTTGGTTCTCACACCAGTCAATAGGAAATATATAGAAATCTCACCTTCGTCACTCGAAAATAAATACTGGCGACAGTGCCCCATCACCAGAATTATCCCCGGGCAACTAGAGTATGATTCTATAACCATCCAGTATATTAAAACTTCGAATACACGTTTGCAAGACGCATATGCAAAATCTCTATATATCGGATTGTCCAAATCAATATAAATAAATAATCAAATACGAATAATTGATTTAAGTTTTCAAAACAAAACTTGTTTTCATTTGAAAATGTACTCTTCACACTCGTTCTAGGATACTACTGATCCTATCTCTAACGAGTCATTCTAATTGGATATTACTAATCCAATATCTGATGAATTCTTTCGTATGGTTCTAATGTGCCTTGTTCTCTGCTTTGTAAACCAAAGCTCTGATACCACGTGTGACGAAAAGGAATTTCGCTCGGTCCGAACCAGTCGCTAAAACGACCCAAACCGTTCGAAACGCCCTATCGTTTGAGAACAGGACAAAATAGAACACAAACAGAAGAACATTTCATTGTATATTACAACAATGCATCAGATTACAAGAATATACAGAGTATGAATAAATATTACACAGAAATATCAGAGGTTTAAATTACATTTAAATACATAGCAGCGGAAAATAATACAATACACAACTAGAAGAAGATATACGGATACAAAGCTTTCCGGATATCGTTCCAGCTGTAAACCAGGAACCTGTGAATATAAATCTGCAAAACCAAAACTACTAGCTGCCCGTGTCGAAAATAAGGGCACCCAGAGTTTAGGTTAAAACAATAAACTCCAGGTCAGTCATGTGACTGGTGTGAGAACTAAAACAGTTATTAATCTTTATTTTTAAAGTTTGGTAAATCAAGGGACCACGCCGTATAACACGGAACGGGTTTCCTCCCAAGAACACCAGTGCATAAAACAACAACGCAATGCTAAATAAAGAAAAAATGAAGCTATTATAAGACCCAGTTCCCATCACACAATGCAACGCAAGCCGGAGGATAGGGTTTTTACCTTATAATAGCCAAGAATGCTTGATACGTTTAAAACAAATCATTTGATACAATAATAAGTGCATAGTGTATAATACAACTTCAAATCATAAGTATCAATCATAGGCGACATGAGCGTCCCATGCCACTATGTCGCCATAAATAGGTTTACAGATAAAACCGCAAAATCACGTATTTGGAAATTGGATTTCCATCTATGAACCGAGGCAAAAGATAGTCCTCAACCGATTTTAGACAATCTAGCCCATGTCTAGGAACAGCCGCAACTGCCCCTTGGATCGTCAGGGTCGGTCCACCGATGTGGATTATAGTGCCTGAACAATACGTTTCCCCGCCCTTTGGGGCGTAAATGAGCAAACGAATGGCTCCATCGGACCCGGATCGTCCGATCTAACCGAGGCGCCTCGCAACAGCAACAACCACACAGGTGAAAAGTATATAAATGTCAGGGCTGGTAGGTCACTGACACCACCCTAGCTAGAAGGAAACGCATGCCCTCCCTGATGTCCTCTCCCGTTTCTGGTTCACAACCGGGGTGTGAGGCTCGCGAATTCACGTTACACAAAGCTGTGCCACACAGGCTGTGCTTTGATCATCACCACAAGACTTTGTTTTTCAACAGAAGCCTCGATCAATTGCCACTTAGGCATGCCACACAGGCAATTCACTCCATGCGTTTGATATCCATCAATATATAACCCCTGAGCTCGTACGTCTCAGAGAAGGGCGTTAAGCAAGAGAATAAATTCTCCGCCGCCAAACAGATATATATTTAATAGAGATCAATCGCACGGACTAAAATCCAATGTCAGACACACAGTCCATTACAAGTTCGTTCTAGGTCTGAACGAAACCGGAGGCACCTAGTACCCCGCACATCCATCGATCTCCAAGTACGTCTGGACGATCACAAACTGTTTCCATCTTCTTGGGTGTACAGCCCAATCAAGATCATCAGTAATCACCCAAACGACGTGAAGACTTCTGGTCTTCGACCACCGTCTTCATCTTCGACACCACGTCGAATCAGTTATTCAGAATGGGATAAACCCGGTCTTTCTGAATAACTCGCGTATATATTATAAAAGTGTTACACAAACACAACATACGCCTCATTCCAATTCAGAATATTCTTTTATTCAAATATTCCTATACTTTGGGAAAAGTTCCCATTAATCTTATCCAAGATAAATTCTTTAAATTTATTCTTTAATCTCCTTTGAATATCAATTCAAACTAGTCGGGATTATCGAACCACACCGAAGTAATCATTTATTTTCCCAATCCCAACCTATTCATCCCATGAAGTAAAACTGGTAGTACTTCATATCTAACACCACAGTGTTATCGGTAATTCAATTACCATTTCACGTTCAAATCTAATTAAAGATTTAACTATCGCCTGGAGTAAAACTGGTGATACTCCATTCTCGATCTTTTCAATCTATTTAAAGATTCATTAAAACTCCACTTAGTTTTAATCTTTAACTGGGTTAAAGAATCAGTGTCATTTAAAAACACAGTTCACGATAAACCCAAAACCACATTCATTAATTATCGGGTTAAAGAACGAGTGTTGTTTAAAACACTGTTCACGATAAACCCAAAAATCAATATCAATTCAATTCCAATTAAATATTATTTAATTGGTACACTTCATTAAATCTAAATAAAAAGATTTAATCTTTTCTCAACTGGGTTCAAGAACAGTGTTAGTGAAGACACCACTCACGACAAACCCAAATCACATTCGATATTCAATACAAGGCTCTGAATAGAAAACATATCGGCTTATATTCAATATCGAATTCTACGACTAACAAATGTCGTATTGGAAATAACGATATAAATATATATCTTTCAAATTTCCATAACAACATCCGTATAATCACGAATTCCAACATCGAAATATTCCGAAGACAATTTCGATTCAATTCCACTCCAATGCAATCATTGGAAATTCTGGTTATTTTTAAAACCCTTTTCAAATTCAATTTATTTATTTAAAAATAAATAGAATTATATTTCTAGTTCAAAACTAGTTCATTTCGATAAAAATTTATTTTTATCTTTTCAAACATGAAGTTTTTCATCCCAAATCTTCACAAATCATTTCTTATGATTTTACACAAATTATTACTATTTTTAATAATTTTATCAAGGCCCGTACAGTCGATTTCCATCAATGGCCATCGAACTGCACTTACAGCGACCTTTTTCAAATTTGATTTGGACATAATTCCAAATCCAACCGTTAGATTTCAAATTTCTAACATTCGCTAGAAAGCTCTTTTCGATACGAACCCAACGGTTCCGGTTTTAGTAGAATCCGACGGTCGGATCTCCCGTAATGTCCGTTTGAAATAAATGGTCGAAATTCACGAACTGCCGCGGCGCGGCGCGTTCTATTCAGGCCATAATATTATATATATAATATATATTTCGTCGATTTCTATTTAAAACGAATTATATAAATAGTTTTAATATTCGTTTCAAAAGCAATCTCAACTTCCATTTCAATTCAAATCAAAATTGAATTCTTCTTTATAAATTCGTTTTAAAATTCATTTCTATTCAATTCAAATTTCAATTCAATTTGAATTCATTTCAATTCAATTCATTTCGAAATCGTTTTCAATTCAATTCATTTCGAAATCGTTTTCAATTCACTTCATTTCGAAATCGTTTTCAATTCACTTCATTTCGAAATCGTTTTCAATTCACTTCATTTCGAAATCGTTTTCAATTCACTTTGAATTCGTTTTCAATTCAATTCATTTCGAAATCGTTTTCAATTCAATTCATTTCGAAATCGTTTTCAATTCAATTTGAATTCGTTTTCAATTCACTTCATTTCGAAATCGTTTTCAATTCACTTTGAATTCGTTTTCAATTCAATTCATTTCGAAATCGTTTTCAATTCACTTCATTTCGAAATCGTTTTCAATTCACTTTGAATTCGTTTTCAATTCAATTCATTTCGAAATCGTTTTCAATTCACTTTGAATTCGTTTTCAATTCAATTCATTTCGAAATCGTTTTCAATTCAATTCATTTCGAAATCGTTTTCAATTCACTTTGAATTCGTTTTCAATTCAATTCATTTCGAAATCGTTTTCAATTCACTTTGAATTCGTTTTCAATTCAATTCATTTCGAAATCGTTTTCAATTCAATTCATTTCGAAATCGTTTTCAATTCAATTCATTTCGAAATCGAATAAAATCGATATAAATATCGTTCACGTCAAAATGGCGTCAATCTAATCAACACGGCTTCATATATTGATATTTTCAAATATTCCACTTCGAATATTTCTTTTTCAAATATTCTATTTCAAATATTTCTATTTCCAAATATTTCTAGTCAAATATTTTTATTTCAAAACTGGAATGAGGCCCAATCAATTACCATATAATGTTAATTATATGGATTTTCATACATTACACCCATATAATAGCATCGCAAAATAATCAACCATCAACCAAAGTGCACTACACTGTATAAGCATCAAATATAGATATCTAACGCTTATAACAGCCTGTCAATCCATCGATCGACATATTTAATCAATCAGGATGAGTGAACTTCAAATTTCATCCCAACACCCGTGTGGGGTTTCAAACAAACAAACACAGATTTTATTTGTGCAGTTGGGCGATGTGTAAAATTTATCGACCCAATCAATGTCCTTCAAATAGGTGTACATAAACAAACCGTCTGGTTTGTAAATGAATATTGATTTATTCACATTCACGTTAAAAATTATATTTTTAACGATAAAACATTTTATTTTAACTTATGAATTTCTATTCAGTTCATTCTATAGATAAAATGATATTTTTATTTTTCTAAATTATTTTAGAAAATTTCGGCGGCATAACGGCACGATACTAGAAACGGGACGAGGCCTAGCCTTATCCCCGGTCTAGTGAAGGCCCACGCCATTCACACATCAATCAACATCACCAAACAACCAAATTCAAATCAAATCATATAACTAATCTATGCAACCAATCAAACAAGTCCATGGTCTGTGGACGATTGTGTCGGGTGCTACTAAGCACCGTCTGCATCCTAGTATATATACATATAACTAGAAAAAGAAATTGAAAGGTGAGAAATTCTCACATATAGCTATCCTAGCTCCACGGCACTTCATTGATAGAAATCTTCATCGCTATCGCATCTTCGTCATCTTGTCGCTTTCGTTGCCCGTATTCTCTACATAGGTAAAAATCGAATTTTTACTATGTTATTCAATATATAAAGATCATATTCTAAAAACAAAGATTATATTTTTAATATTCCTATGATGTAAAAATTATATTTTTATTACTTTAAAAATATAAGAATCATATCTTACTCCTTCTACCTAATAAAAATTCCATCTTTTTTTCTTTTTTAAAAAATATGATCTTTATTTTTGCAAGTTCAAATCTTTTTCCTTTAAAAGATTAAACCTTTTTCTATTTCAAAGTTTAAACCTTTTTCCTATTTTAAACCTTAAAATAAAATCAGTTTTTATTTCCTTTAAAAATCAGCTTTTTAAATCCTTTTTCAAATCAGTTTTTATATCTTTAAAAAAAATCAGTTTTTATAAATCTAATTAAAATCAGTTTTTATATCTAATTAAAAACAGTTTTTATATCTAATTAAAAACAGTTTTTATATCTAATTAAAAACAGTTTTTATATTCTTATTAAAATCAGTTTATAAATCTTTTTTAAAAAAACAGTTTTTAGTTTTTAAATCGGTTTTTAAATTCTTATAAATCAGTTTTTATATTCTTTAAAAAAATCAGTAATTAGTTTTTGCAAAACAAAAATAAAAATAAAAATAAACTAACCTAAATTCTCACCGATACCTGCGAAGTGGAGGGAAGAAGAGGGAGGCGTCGATGTGGTGTTCGGTGGTGTCGGCGGCAGGGTTCGAGGGCTGCGGCTTCGATTTGCGTCGCGAGGGATTCTGGTGAACGAGGGATGGGGTGGCGGCTTCGAGGTGAGGGCGGCGTCGAGGTCTTCGTCGGCGGCGGCTTCGAGGTGTTGTTCGGTGGGAGGAGGAGGCTTCAGGGCGGCGGCTTCGATAGGTTAGGGTTTTTTTTTTTTTTTTTTTTATTTCTCCTTTCTGAATAATGAATCGGGGGGGGGGGGGCAAGCAGAAGAAAAGGAGGGAAATTATATTTTTTTTTCCTTTTTATTATTTAATCATTTAATTATTGCAAAAAGGTTGACTTTTACATACGACCTCGAAACGAGGCCTACCGCCTGTCGTCCATAGCGTTTTACCCCCATTCCGAACACAATGGGATATGTATCGTAAGATGATTTGATCGTTTGAATCAGTTTCCGTTGAATTTACATTTAAATCACTATATTGAATTTTAAACGTACATTTCAAATTACCGGGGTCACATATTAACTTTAAAAATTCTAGAAAAAATATTTTCTAGCTTCGTATTGACGATACGGTCCTAACAAAACTAGTTTCATCAAATTCTAAGACCGTTTGAAAAATGGCCAATTTCCAGTCGATTAAAATCAACTGAAACTGGTCAAACGCGTTTTCTTTTGCCACGCTCACATATTGATTTGAAAAATTATGAAATTTGGAATCTAGCAATAACTTGACATCACGGACCCAACAAAACTAGTTTCGTCGAAATCCGAGGTCATTTGCAAAATGTCCATTTTTAAGGGCCTGAATTCCATAGCGACTATTCAGAATTTTCAACTGGACATATCTTTTGATCCCCGCTATGAAATTTGGGTTTTTCGGATTCGATAGAAAGATATTATCAATTAGATCCTATCATTTTTGGTTTCACTAAATTCCGGATTGTTTTGCACCCGGTACATTCAATTGAAGTTTGAAATCGAATTATCGAACTACCGCGCCATTTTCAATTCTATTTATAATTATATATAATTATTTATATTCTAACGACGACGTATATAATATATACGTTCTAATTATATTCAAAATAAATTTCTCGTCGATATTATTTAAAATAATTCATTTTAAATATCCAAATTCGCTAAAATTGCCAAAATAAAAAATTTTAAACTGGCCCAGATTTTCGAGTTATTACAGGTTACTGTTGAAAAGGGTCCCCCGCTACTAGGTTTTCTATTTCTAGCCAACATGCTAAGTTAGTTAAGTGTTTTGTAAACCTAACCCCCAATCAGTCCGTATAGTTTAGCATGTTCCATTTTGATTAAGTATTAATTCAATTTACTTAATCCTATCAATCCTGACTCAGCCTTAATTGTCTTATTAAAGCCTCGACCTCTCACATTAGACAGGTATTGTTGTGGCTGCCTGTTGCCGGTTGGGTCCGGGCAGTCTTACGCCACAACTCAGTCTAACCTCGGGTCCTTATTGGGCTCCGTGTTTAACCACCCACATTGGATAGGTATTGTTGTGACTACTGGACAGCCGGGCGGTTCCGGGCAGGTTTACATCACAACTCAATCCAACCTCGGGTTTAACACATCATATTTTCTAAATTTACATATTTTGCCTCTTTTCTTTTTATATGTAAATATTTGCGGCCCATTATTCAAATTCATCTTCATTGGGTAAAATTAATTTATACCACTTAATTGTTTTTCAAGGTGGTTGGCATGCGTCAAACATGCCAACACATATGTTCTATATTTTAACCCAATCGTCATTACCCCCATTTTATACGTTCGCTACAATATAACATATGTTGGGTTTAACATTTAAACCCAACTTAGCCACATGAAAAAGGGGAGGCTTAGAACATGGTGTTTATATATTCTAAGTAACATAAAAAGGGGAGTGTGAACGCATTAACTTGCAACATAATGATCTAATTAACATGAATTAGGCACATGTGAACTTGCATTGTAATAGCATATAATCATGGCATAAACATACATAAACATGAATCATTCTATTCATATAATCATGGCATAAACATACTTAAACATGAACCATTCTATTCATATAATCATGGCATAAACATACCTAAACATGAATCATGGTTTTTAATCTATTCATGTAAACTTGCAATTGGAATGTAAATCTAACTTAATTATTTGTCACATATATCACCATATGATTTTGATAACAACATAGGCCTAAAACATGTTTTCAACTAGGCATAACACCAAACATAGTTTAGTCATGTTCATAAAGATGCTTACTTTTGTCCCTAACACAAAAGTATGGTTTTACACTTGAATCACGATGCCAATTCCAACATAAATTCATATAAACCATAGTACTTAGTTGAATCCAATTACACACTAAAAGTGATCATAAAAGTATGTACATCATATTGGCATAATAGTGAATCATATACTTGCATGAATCTCAAATAAACTACCACAACATATGGTCGTTAACATGAATCATATACTTGCGAATATCCAATAGGCCTAACATCGTTATACCACAATATCCCAAATCGATTCAGAATTAGAATCATAGCAACATACAATCATGAATTAAATTAAGTACAATTCCATTTCTCATTTTACATAAATCAAAACTCAATTGTTCATTCACATCGGAATAGCACTCTACTTACAACGTATGACGAATCTTCAATTCAGGAATCTGAATTCTGAATTTGGAGATGCTATCCTTTGTTGTAGGCGTTGTTTTGATTTAATTGACGTTGCTTTAAGCTTTCGAATTGTCTCCTAATTGTCTCTCAATTTTGACGGCTATTCCTAATCTTTCCTCAGCAGCATGATGGTCTCATATTCATTTTTGTTTGTGTGAATTAGGTGGAGTCTTAGGTCCTTTTTATAGAGTTTGTGAGTTGATTAGGAACGTCGATGGAGCTTGGATGAATATTAACCGTTCGTTTGAAGGAGAGACCAATCAGGAGCTGACACCTAGCCCTAGTGACAAGGCAAGACTCAGAAATTCGGCCAAGCACAGACCAGGCCAGCCAGGAGGGGCTCGGTTCGACCTGGCTCAGGGGCCAGGTCGACTACCCAGTCGACCCCCAGGTCGACTATGTAGTCGACCAGGGTGCCCCAGGTCGACTACCTAGTCGACCTGGGTGCCTTGGGCGGGAAAATTCCCGCCCTGGCCAATCCGGCCCGATTTTTTGAAATTTGAATTTGTTTTCTAAGTCGTTTTTGTCTTTTTGAATTTTAAACTGAATTCTGAAACTTCCGGAGGCCATATCTTCTTCATACGGAGTCCGTTTTACGCAAACTCGGACTCTATCCCAAGAAGAATTCCGAGACGAACGCAATGGCCTATCCCGTTTCCCTTAATTCTTTGATTTGAAATTAATTATACTTTAATTTGTGAATTTCACTGTTATAGAATACACGGGGTGTTACATTCTCCCCCACTTAAAAGGATTTCGTCCCCGAAATCTTCATGTTCAGGAAGAATGTACGTCCTAACATCCAAACATCCATCTACTCATCCATCAAACACGAGCATCCATTGTCCTTAAAAGACTTCTAATGCTTCATGATCATATGCGAAGTGTGTGTACATGTACTTATCTAATGCAAAATCAGGTGGTCTACTGATTCAGTTGACCTCCTTAATGCGAATTATGTAAGTGCCATGAATCCATTATGTATGCAAATTCTCCTATTCATGATTCTACATGAGTGCACAATCATTCATATAAATGCAACATCCATATGACAACACATTAAACTTCAACCATATACGAATATAAATACATATATGCATATGCAATATGAAGTGACTGAGCCGATCTAAAACCTAAATTGTGTGTGTATATGCAACCACGGGCAACCACTAGCAATCACTTGCAACCACTTGCAACCATCATCCATAACATGTTTCAATTACATGTTTTCATCCAAAGGGTTTCTACCTAAAAGATAAGGTCGAGGAGATATACCTAAAAAGATAGATAAAAGCACAACTGAAGGAAAAAAGAAAGATCAAAGATGTACCCTCGAAAAGAAAAGGGTAGGCCGCGCGTATTCTAGCTTCAGTTTCCCAAGTCGTGTCTCCCTCGGCGTCGCTCCACTGAACTTTGACGAGCTTGACTTCATGGTTGCGTAGCTTCTTCACTTCCGTTCCTAATATGCGGGTTGGAATTTTCCTCACGGTTGCTTCGCATTCCACTTCAGCTTCTTCTAGGATATTTGGCTCTACCACTTCAGCAGATTCATGTAGACATTTTCGGAGGTGCGAAACATGGAAAACGTTGTGAACTCCGGCCAGCTTTTCGGGTAGCTCTAATCTATAGGCCATTTTCCCAATTTTCTCAATAATAGGAAATGGTCCTACGAACCTTGGTGCTAGCTTTCCTGTGGTTCCAAAACGAACAACGTTCCTTAGTGGGGATACCTTAAGAAAAACTCTGTCCCCAACCTCAAATTCAAGGTCGGTCCTCCTCTTGTCGGCGTAGGATTTTTGTCTGTCTTGGGCTGTCTTCATTCTTCTCCGTATTAAGTCTACTTTTTCTGAAGTCTCTCGGATCATATCTGGTCCAAGTATGAGCTTGTCAGTAGACTCCCACCAACAAGTAGGCGATCGGCACGGTCTTCCATATAAAGCTTCGAAGGGCGCCATTCCGATGGTTGATTGGTAGCTGTTGTTGTAGGCAAATTCCACCAAAGGAAGATGGTCTTCCCACGTCCCTCCGAAGTCAAGGACGCACAGTCTTAAAAGGTCTTCCAAAACTCTGTTCACTCTTTCTGTTTGGCCGTCGGTTTGGGGGTGATAGGCTGTACTCAAGCATAACTGTGTGCCTACCGCTTCTTGCAGACTCCGCCAAAACTCACTTGTGAAGATAGGGTCTCGGTCACTAACAATGCTGGAGGGTATTCCATGGAGTCGAACAATTTCCTTGAGGTAAAGAGATGTTAGGGATGAGGCGGTTCTTTTACTCTTGACAGGTAAGAAGTGGGCGCTTTTATTAAGCCTATCCACTATTACCCAAATGCTAGTGTTGCCTCTTCTAGACCTAGGCAGCCCATCAATGAAGTACAATGAGATGCTATCCCACTTCCACTGCAGGACCTCTAGAGGATGGAGCAGACCGCCAGGCTTTTTCTGTTCCGCCTTAACCTGTTGGCACACCATACACTTAGAAACGAAATCTGCCACGTCCTTCTTCATGTCGTTCCAAAAGAAAGTTCTCTTTATGTCCTTGTACATTTTATCCCCGCCTGGGTGTATTGTCATCTTGGAGTGATGTGCTTCCTCGAGAACCTTCTTTACCAAATCCCTTGTCTGTGGGACGCATAGTCTTTCGTCTCTCTTAGCCAACCCTTGTCGTCGATGGAGTATCTGCTGAGGTGACTTGAAGTCTCACCCCTAATGAGCCTATCAATCGTCTCCACAAGCTGAGGGTCTTTGGGTTGTGCTGTCCCTATTGCGTCCACTAAAGTCGGGCGTACTTCGAGAGATGCTAGCATGCCCGGTACAAAATCGGAGGAGGGCCTAAAGTCAAAGCTGGCTATAAACTATAGGCTTTGTCTTTCAACAAATAGCGGGCTTAGGCTCAGTTTCATTCGGCTCAACGCGTCTTCCACTACGTTACCTTTGCCCGAAGTGCAGGAGATCTCGAAATCGTATGACGCAAGAAACTCCATCCATCTTTGTTGCCTAAAATTAAGATCTTTCTGCGAGAAAAGATATTTCAACGATTTATGGTCAGTGTATAGTTCAAACTTCTCACCTAGGAGATAGTGTCGCCAAGACTTGAGTGCAAAGACGATGGCGGCTAACTCAAGATCGTGGGTCGGGTAGTTCTTTTCATGAACTTTCAATTGCCTTCCACCATAAGCTACTACCCTCCCTTCTTGCATCAAAACAGTGCCTAGCCCTGTCCTACATGCATCTGTATAAACTGTGAACATCTTGCTTCCATCTGGCAACATCAAAACAGGGGCTGTTGTAAGAGCCCTTTTTAGCCGTTGGAAAGCAAATTCGTAATCCAAGTCCCAATTGAACACTAGATTCTTCTTGGTCAGCTTTGTGAGCAGAGCTGATATCTTTGCAAAGTCTCTGATGAATTTCTGATAGAAGCCTGCTAGCCCGAGAAAGCTTCGGACTTCTGTTGCGTTCTTTGGTGTCTTCCAGTCCTGCACCGTTACTACTTTAGCAGGGTCCACAACTAACCCATTTTTGGATACTATATGCCCAAGAAATCTTACTTCCTCTCTCCAAAAGTGGCATTTGGAGAATTTGGCTTTTAGTTGATGGACTCGCAGAGTTTCCATGATTGCCCTTAGGTGCTGAGCATGCTCTTCTTCACTCTTTGAGAAGATCAAGATATCGTCTACGAAAACCACTACGAACTTGTTGAGGAATTCTATGAACACCCTACTCATCAGGTCCACGAAGTAAGCGGGTGCGTTTGTCAGGCCAAAAGGCATGACAAGCCATTCAAAGAAGCCGTATGGGGTTCTGAATGCCGTTTTATCGATGCTATCTTCAGCCACCCTTAGCTGATAATATCCGGTCGCTAAATCGAGTTGGGCGAAAACAGACGCTCCTACAAGCTGATCAAACAGATCGTCAATTCTGGGGAGAGGGTGCCTATTCTTTTTCGTTAGCTTGTTGAGCTCCCTATAGTCAACACATAGACGGAGTGAACCATCCGCCTTTGTAGCGAACACCACTGGAGCGCCCCATTCTGAAATGCTCCTTCTAATGAACCCCTTCTCTAGAAGCTCTTTAATCTGTTTACTGAGTTCTTTCCTTTCCCGTGGAGCCATGTGTCTGACGGGAAACGCAACTGGCTTTGCATTATCTACAAGATATATGCGGAAGTCTATCTACCGCTTTGGAGGCAAGCCCTTCACATCTTCAAAGACATCCGGATATTCCCGGACCACTCTAACCGATTGCAAACTTTCAACAGAGGCATCTAGCGATTCAAGATAACTAAGCATAACCGCATACGAGGGATTACAAGTAATTTCCAGAGTGTTACCGAGTTGGGTCAGAAGCCTAACCACCCTTTTCTCACAATCCAGGATGGCACCATTACTGGATAGCCAATCCATGCCCAAAATCAAACCATATCCTGAAAAGCCCAAAACAAAGGCACTACATTTAAGTTCTACGCTTAGAATAGTAATTTTCAGTCCCACACAGATCATAGACAAATAGGCTGGGCCCCCAATTGGATTTGAAACAATTAAGGGGTCCTCTACCATTCTAGTTTCTAGATGCAGAGATTCTACTAAAGCAGATGAGATAAAGGAGTGTGATGCGCCAGAATCAAATAAAGTGCGAACTGGGTGATCATAAAGATAAACTACACTTTCTACAGAAGTATTTATACCTCGCTGCTGCAGAGGTGGCGCTTCTAGCGCATGAACTTTTGCCCTTTAGGTGGATCCAGCCCTCTGCCCTTGCCCTCGCTTCTTTGGGCAATCCTTAGCCAGGTGGCCTGTCTCACCGCAAGAAAAGCACCCACCATTCATCTTGGCCTTCTTTTTCCGGAAATCTTTCACTAAGTGCCTCACTTTGCCACAGAAATTACACTTCCTCTTCTCTTTGTTGTCTTTCCCGCCCTTCTAAAAGTCTGTCTTCTTAGGCTACAAACTCTCTTTCTTCCCTTGAGAGCTTTCTGCCTTTGTCTCCTTCTTGCCCTTATCCTCTTCGTTCAGCAATGCCATCTGCACCAACCTTTCATACGTAGCTCCCATGGGTATATGGGTCATGGCCAAACTGTGTAATGGCTCATTCAACCCCTTGACAAAGCGGAGAGCCTTATTGTGCGGGGTGTTGACTAGGTCCAGTCCGAACCTAGCCAGCTGATCGAACTGGTTAACATACTCTTTGACTGTCATATTCCCTTGCTTAAGGAATAAGAATTTTTCCAACTGAAGACTCCTTTCAGTTTCTGAGAGAAATTTAGCCTCAAACCTTGCCCTAAAGTCCTCCCATGTTTCCACTGGTCTTTCTGCATTAGTGACTTCCCACCAGTAGGAAGCCTCGCCTTTAAGTAGCCATACTGCCAGTTGTACCTTCTGCCTATCTTCTACCTCAAAGATGACGAATATGTCCTCGGTTTCCTTCAGCCAATTCCTGGCTACCACGAAGGACTCGGTTCCATGAAAGTCCTTTCCTCCCGTAGCTTTAAAATCTTTACATATCTTAGCAAAAGTATTTCCCCCCGGAGGAGGTGGAGGAAGAGGTGCTGCTGCAGCTGGATGATTTCCTGCAGCTGGGGGAGGGGGAACGGTAGGACCTGGCTGAGTGGCCCTTGCTTCTAAGAATCGTCTAAACCAACCAGGTATTGGTATACCCTCTGGCAAGTTAAGTTCTTCGGACATGCTGAAACAAAAAGGATAGATTCAAAACGAAGGAGAAACGATAGTACCTATGGCTTTGGGGGGGGGGGGGACTATGCCTTTTTAAAATAAAATAATATTTTATCTTTAAAAATGCTTCTTTAAATTTTCTTTTGAAAATAAATTTTCAAAACTTTTTATCTTATCTGGTAAACCTATGCTCTGATACCAAGTGAAACACCACACCTCCGTTAGGGTCACTCTCAAAGGGAATGCCCTAATTTTGGTAGAGGTTTATAAGTATAAGTCACAGATACACAAGACAGATATAAATACACATATTTTTGAACAGCGGAAAACAACAGCAATTTTTATTTCAACAAAATACGTGTTACACAAACTATGTCATAATTTGTCTTACAATACTTCCAAAAACATAACATCTTCTTAACTGTCTTGATTACATTATTTAAAGAAGCATAAAAACATAAGTAAACTGCATAAGTCCCATAATTGTTGTCCAAAACCATAGTCCAAAACGAAAAAGATCCAAGCAATACATTCTTTCTCTTCAAGCTGGATGTGAAAACTGGTCAAGCTGCGGTATTCCCTCCCTGTGGACCTGGGGGGGGGGAGACGAAAGAAAAGAAGACGAAAGAAAAGTAGAGTCAGACATAAAGCCTGAGTAAGTCTAGGACTATTCAGTCTATGAATAAAGAACTGGGCATGATAAGTATAAACTGGAAATGGGAAAGCACCATAAACTAAGTTAAGTTTTCTAGAGTCGAATATACTATCGTACCCCATATTAATCTCTGCATCCATATAAACTAGTTCCCAACAAGCACCCCATAATCAGGGTGAAGTGTTTCGTTTCTAATGATCGGCTCCTACTCGCATAGTTACATGTGTCTTACGGCCCCCGATGCTGTAGTTACCTATGCTGGTCCCACCGTGGGGTGTATCAAGTCCCATGGTGGCGGCCCGACACAATTCTAGAATGCACAGGTATACTACTGGTGCCCAGTGCCTTATTTTTCTGCGCCGGAGTGTGTGCACGCCCGCACCCCGTTAGAACCTACACTGCTGCACCACCGCCGTCGATTTGACCTCTTACAGTCAGCCCAGTAATCGTGCCCCACCCTGCCTAGTTCAGGGTATCCTGATACACCTTGTACGGTTACTGCTGAAAAGGGTCCCCCGCTACTAGGTTTTCTATTTCTAGCCAACATGCTAAGTTAGTTAAGTGTTTTGTAAACCTAACCCCCAATCAGTCCGTATAGTTTAGCATGTTCCATTTTGATTAAGTATTAATTCAATTTACTTAATCCTATCAATCCTGACTCAGCCTTAATTGTCTTATTAAAGCCTCGACCTCTCACATTAGACATGTATTGTTGTGGCTGCCTGTTGCCGGTTGGGTCCGGGCAGTCTTACGCCACAACTCAGTCTAACCTCGGGTCCTTATTGGGCTCCGTGTTTAACCACCCACATTGGATAGGTATTGTTGTGACTACTGGACAGTCGGGCGGTTTCGGGCAGGTTTACATCACAACTCATTCAAACCTTGGGTTAAACACATCGTATTTTCTAAATTTACATATTTTGTCTCCTTTCTTTTTATATGTAAATATTTGCGGCCCATTATTCCAATTCATGTTTATTGGGTAAAATTAATTTATACCACTTAATTGTTTTTCAAGGTTGTTGGCATGCGTCAAACATGCCAGCACATATGTTCTATATTTTAACCCAATCGTCATTACCCCTGTTTTATACGTTCGCTACAATATAACATATGTTGGGTTTAACATTTAAACCCAACTTAGCACATGAAAAAGGGGAGGCTTAGAACATGGTGTTTATATATTCTAAGTAACATAAAAAGTGGAGTGTGAACGCATGAACTTGCAACATAACGATCTAATTAACATGAATTAGGAACATGTGAACTTGCATTGTAATAGCATATAATCATGGCATAAACATACTTAAACATGAATCATTCTATTCATATAATCATGGCATAAACATACTTAAACATGAACCATTCTATTCATATAATCATGGCATAAACATACCTAAACATGGGTCATGGTTTTTAATCTATTCATGTAAACTTGCAATTGGAATGTAAATCTAACTTAATTATTTGTCACATATATCACCATATGATTTTGATAACAACATAGGCCTAAAACATGTTTTCAACTAGGCATAACACCAAACATAGTTTAGTCATGTTCATAAAGATGCTTACTTTTGTCTCTAACACAAAAGTATGGTTTTACACTTGAATCACGATGCCAATTCCAACATAAATTCATATAAACCATAGTACTTAGTTGAATCTAATTACACACTAAAAGTGATCATAAAAGTATGTACATCATATTGGCATAATAGTGAATCATATACTTGCATGAATCTCAAATAAACTACCACGACATATGGTCGTTAACATGAATCATGTACTTGCGAATATCCAATAGGCCTAACATCGTTATACCACAATATCCCAAATCGATTCAGAATTAGAATCATAGCAACATACAATCATGAATTAAATTAAGTACAATTCCATTTCTCATTTTACATAAATCAAAACTCAATTGTTCATTCACATCGGAATAGCACTCTACTTACAACGTATGACGAATCTTCAATTCTGGAATCTGAATTTTGAATTTGGAGATGCTATCCTTTGTTGTAGGCGTTGTTTTGATTTAATTGACGTTGCTTTAAGCTTTCGAATTGTCTCCTAATTGTCTCTCAATTTTGACGGCTATTCCTAATCTTTCCTCAGCAGCATGACGGTCTCATATTCATTTTTGTTTGTGTGAATTAGGTGGAGTCTTAGGTCCTTTTTATAGAGTTTGTGAGTTGATTAGGAACGTCGATGGAGCTTGGATGAATATTAACCGTTCGTTTGAAGGAGAGACCAATCAGGAGCTGACACCTAGCCCTAGTGACAAGGCAAGACTCAGAAATTCGGCCAAGCACAGACCAGGCCAGCCAGGAGGGGCTAGGTTCGACCTGGCTCAGGGGCCAGGTCGACTACCCAGTCGACCTAGGTAGCCCAGGTTGACTACCCAGTCGACCTGGGTGCCTTGGGCGGGAAAATTCCCGCCCTGGCCAATCCGGTCCGATTTTTTGAAATTTGAATTTGTTTTCTGAGCCGTTTTTGTCTGTTTGAATTTTAAACTGAATTCTGAAACTTCCAGAGGCCATATCTTCTTCATACGGAGTCCGTTTTACACAAACTCGGACTCTATCCCAAGCAGAATTCCGAGAGGAACCCAATGGCGTATCCTGTTTCCCTTAATTCTTTGATCAGGCATATAGATTTGATAACATTATGAACATGAAAAGGTTTGAATAATAATCTAGGTTCAAGAACATATATAGATCTAACTTAAATAGAAAATTCCCCAAAATCAAGATCCAAGGATAAAGAAAATAGGTATGAATAGAAAATCAAGCTTAGATCCAATTTCATAGTCATAATCCTAGGCAATATCCTCATGGTCATGAATCATAGGTGATTAGCCACAATTGTCATAGTCATAGGCAATAGTCTTATGTTCACAGTCATAGGCATAGGCATGGTCTTATGTTCACAGTCATAGGCATAGACATAGGCATAGTCTTATGTTCACAGTCATATGCGTAGTCTTATGTTCATAGTCATAGGCATAGGCATAGTCTTATGTCATTAATAATAATTTCAACGTCATAGGCAATATTCCCAAAAGTCAAGATCCAAGATGAACAAGAATAGATATGAATCATACATAGATTAATTCCAATTTATAACATGCCCATATTAAGTTTATAGTTTTTATCTAAAAGTAACTGGAACTTACAGATCATGGTCTAAGAATTTTAGATGTAGAAGTCAAGTCTAGAAATTTGTCGTTGAATTGTTGAATCGTTGAATCTTGCTTTGATTGTAGAAGCAAATCCCTAATTCCTAGCCATAGTCTTCAAGAAATATTCTTCACAATTTATTTTTAATTTAATTTAGAGGAGGAAGAAGAAGCCATGATCATCAGGAGTTTGAGCAGCATAAGGTTAGAGAAGAATGGTGTAAAGAGAATGAGGCTAGGAAGCTGTTTATATAGAATTTCAATTTAATTAGAGCCGTCGATGAAGCTAGAGTTAATCAAGGCCATCCATCTCAAGAGAAGCCAATCAGAAAGTGACAAGTTAGCCCAAGTGACACAGCAGAGCTCAGAAATACGACCAGAAACCCGACCAGGCCAGCCAGGGCCAAACCAGAAAGCTGTGCATGCCTGCTGCTCGGCCTGGGCGCACCTACCAAATGCGCCAGTGCAACTTTGCATGGGCGCACTTCCCAAGTGCGCCAGTGCAATTTTTTTTTGGCGCACTTCCCAAGTGCGCTAGTGCATTCTGGTCGGTTTCTGGTTTTTCTGCCTAACTTCGTTCGTCCATATCTTCTTCATACGACATCCGTTTTACGCAAACTCAGACTATCCCAACCAGAATTTCGATACGAATGCAATGGCGTAACCCGTTTCCCTTGATTCTTATATTAAAAATTAATTCTGCCTTGATTTATAGTTTTAGCATGTTATTAAAATTCGGGTTGTTACATTATTTACTGTTTATAAGTAATTCTCTTTCTTTTATCCCCATCTCTGTTATGGTTTTATTTACAATCCGGTTATGCCCTATTTTATTTGTTTTGTTTATTTTTGAGTCTATGCCTTGCGAGTAGCCTTTGCCATTTCACTTTTTCTTTCATCGCTGAGCTTAGGTCTAAAGAGAGTCAGTCCTTTGTCGTTATTTTGTGTTAAAGTTGGAACAATATTGAAATAGAATAAAAAGATATTGTTGGGCATGTTGGAACTGATTAAATATTATAATCAATATTGGATCGTAAATAGGGGATAAAACTTAATATGTAATTAGAGAACATGTGTAGTAACCCGCATTTTAGTTGTTAAACAATTTATTTATTTAATTATTAAATATCGATTTATCGATATCGAAAACGTGAATTAAATAATATTGAATATTTAATTAATAATTATAATATAATAAAATATATTATAATGTCGAAATAATCAAAATTATTGGAAATCACAATATTCTGTGAATGGGGTCATCCCTAAGATCTAATTCAGCTTTGAGTTGAATTATATTGACGAATATATTCAATCGATGTCAGTTTGAACGTAGAATTTTAATATATTTAAAATAGAACTTGAAAACGACGCGGCAGTTCGCTATTTGGCGATTTGAACTTCAGCTGAATGTACAGGAGTCGTTTTAAGCCAGATTTCTGTGAAACAAGAAACGTGTGGAGCTTGTGGAGTATATTTTTCTAATGGAAGAGAAAAATCTGGATTTCGTTGTGTAGATTTTGATTTACGTCCAAATCAAATTTCAGAAAAGTCGCTGTGGAATTCCTTTATAATTTGCGACGCTTTATATACGTTATAAATGGATTTTCAGTATAAACTGAATATCGAGATAATCTGGAATCTGAAATATCAAGCTGTAAATTCTGATATGATATTCTGGGGCTGTACGATATCATATGTGAAGATATACGATAAAAATTAATTTTAAATAATTAATTCAATTATATTTAAATATATTTATATATTTAAATAGGCTATTTAGAGCGTTAAAAATAGCCTATTTAGCAAACGAAGTCGGAATTCGACGAAACCAGTTTTGTTGGATCCGCAATGTCAAATAGTTGTTAGATTTCCAGTTTCGTGATTTTTAGAGTCACTGTGTGGCCGTATGGATTTTTAGAGTGTAAAACAGTCAGTATTTTGACGGTTAAAAATACGCTGTGTGAGCAAACGGAGTCGGAATTCAATGAAACAAGTTTTGTTGGGACCGTAATGTCGAACTCTAGCTACATGTCCAGTTTGGTGATTTTTGGGTATCGTATGTGATCATATGGATTTTTAGAAGCCTAATAGAAGCAACGGTTAATTAAAATTCAATATAAAAATAATATAAAAATCCCTATAAAAACCCTCACTCCCTCTAAAACCTAATTCTCTTCTTCTCGTAAGTCAACAGGAGAAAAATCCGCCGTCATCTATTTTTTTTTCTTTTTCAACGAGAAGTTTGTTCTTTGAAAAATCACAAGAATTAATATAAAATTCTTTAAATCACTTTATATGTATATATAGGATCCTGCACTCGTTCTATTCGACCTAGTATGGGTTTTATCGAACTCGACATTGATTTCTTCGTCGCTGTTATTTGTACAGTGAGTTCTAGGGTTGGGTTTCGTACGATTTCGGGGCATTGATTCGAAGTTTGGTTATGGGTTTCGGATGCGTGATGAAGTTTAGCATTTGTCGGGAGGTTTTGGGGTGATTTGGGGCATATAAGTGTCGATCGACACTGTACTTGGACGAGGGAAGGCTGTCGACGGAAATCATAAGGTGGTGTCGAGTTTGATTTCGAGAGTATGGGGAGGTGAGCTTTAGACGCGGAGTTCGTTGGTGTTGTTGGATTTTGAATTCGTGAATGAAACGAGGTTGCAATGGAGAGGGAGGATCGGTTAAATGATGGGTTGAAGAGCAAATGGAGCACGACAGTTTTCAGATATTTCGGGGAAGAAGCAAAAGGGGGCGGGCTGATATTTGTTGGGCCGGATAAAGGTTAAAGCCCAGAATCAATATTTATATAATCAATTAGTTTAATTTTTTATTTAAAATGTATACCATCTTGTATAACGCATATCTCCATCATACGTTATCATAAATTCAAACCGTAAGTTGCGTTGGGATCGTATGGACGGGAGCAACACAATGGGACTGACCGCGAGTCAATCCGAGCTCGTTACAATTTATGGCGAAATAAATTGTTTGACTGAATCAAAGAACGCAAACCGATATTTTTCGGTTAACGCGCAAATGTGAGTAAAAACTCACAAACTCTCCTCAATTTATATTTTAATATAAATTGTATTTTATTTCTGTATTTGACTACTAGTTATGTACTGTTAATTTGGACTGTTAAGTTGTATTGTTAAATTGGACTGTAGATTGGACTGTTAAATAATTGATTGAAAACAGTATGGATATATATATATATATATATATATATATATCTACATATATATATCGTTATTAAACGGTGATTTTGTTATCAGTGTATTTCATTAGAAATGCAAGTGATGTTATATACGTTGTTTAACATCGGTGGATGCAGGGAAACAGGTTGGAGGAATCCGACTGGATTCCTCAACATTTATTTTACTGTTATTTGTATATTGTGATATATACTGTGATATATAATCTGTTGTTGATTGTATATGTTTGGATGATATTGATCATTGACAGTTGGTTGTTTAAAAACAATAGAAAACACTGAAAATGTGGAAAAGGGGATTTTCAATATTTATATTGAAAATGAATCTATTTATAAAATCGAAGGATTTTATAAAAGGATATTTATTTAGAAATAAATAAATAAAATAAAGTAATGTTTATTTAGATTAAATAAATAGAATAAAGGATATTTAATTAGGGATTAAATAATTAGAGTTATAAAGGAAAATCTATTTAGGAAAATAAATAGATTATACAAAAGGAAATCTATTTAGGAAATAAATAGAAGTTAAAATAAATAGAAATAAAAGAAAAGTTAGTTAGTCGGATATAAATATTCGAATCAAGTTAGTTAAGTGGTCAAACCAAGCTAGTCGAACCAATCGAGCCAAATGGTCGAGTCGAACCAAATCGAGCCAAATGGTCGAGTCGAACCAATCGAGCCAAATGGTCGAGTCGAACCAATCGAGCCAAATGGTCGAGTCGAACCAAATCGAGCCAAATGGTCGAGTCGAACCAATCGAGTCAAGCTGGTCAAGTTAGTCGAACCTGGTCAGTACAACCAAGCTGGTCAAGTTAGTCAAACCTGGTCAGTCGAGTCAAGTAAATCAAAACTTAGTTAATCTAAAGGAGTTTATCGATTTAGTTAATCAATAGGAGTTAATTGATTTAGTCAATCGAGATGAGTTAATCGGTTTTAATGAATCGAGAGGAGTTAGTCGAATATGGTATTCGAACCAAATGGTCAAACCAAGGGGTCGAACCAAGTAGTCAAGCCCAGTGGTCAAACCAAATGGGTCAGGTTAGCCAAACCTGGTCAGTCAAACCAAATGGGTCAGGTTAGTCAAACCCGGTCGGTCGAACCAAGTAAATCGAGTCAAGTTAGTCGAGCCTAGTTAATCAAATCGAATTGGTCGAACCAAGTAAGTCGAGTTAGTCGAGTCAAGTTAAGTTAGTCGAGTTAAGTTCGTCGAGTTAAATAAATCGATGTTAGTTTCATCGAAAGGAGTTATCGATGTTAGTTTCATCGAAAGAAGTTATCGATGTTAGTTTCATCGAAAGGAGTTACCAATGTTAGTTTCATCGAAAGGAGTTATCAATGTTAGTTTCATCGAAAGGAGTTATCGATGTTAGTTTCATCGAAAGGAGTTATCGATGTTAGTTTCATCGCAAGGAGTTATCGATTATAGTTTAATCGAAGTGAGATTTTCAAATACGAGATATTTGAAAAGGAAGAGTTATCGAATATTAGTTATTCGAAGAGAGATTATCGAATATCGTTTATTCGAGGAGTAATCGAATATAGGTTATTCGAAGAAGAGTTAATCAAATAGAGATTTCTCGAAGAGAGTTAATCGGCAAATTCGATTATATCGAATTCGGGAAAGTACTTATACTTTCCAGTGTCTAAAATAGAAATTTATTTATATTTAAATAAATAAGTGTTAGGTTAATTATTCACTAATAAGAATAGAAGTTATAATTAAAGTTAGATAATTCGAAAGTAGGGATTATAACGTTATCGTTATAACCAATGTTTTAAATATAGAAGTGGATTAGTAAAATTGAATCCGAGGAAGGCGTAAAGAAGTTGTTAAAGATTAAAAGATAAACTTTGACCATTTTGAAGTTATAACGTTGTTCAGTTAAGGTCTGAGAGGTAATTATACCCCAACTTGAGTGACTTCCTTCTTAACTAAGAAATGGTAAGGTTTGATCGTAAAGGAGTTTTGGAAATGTTTTCCAAACGAGAATCAGAAATGTTTTCTGATAAAGAAAATAAGAATTTAGAATATAGGGAAACAGGAGATAAGTAAATAAATGAACTAAAGAGATTTATGTTAAATGATGTTTGTTCGATATAATTTCCATTTGGAAATAATATCGTTGTTTGCACTCTTGTTTTTCTTTGATGGTTAAATCACAGACTATCGAAGTTTTGACCATTTTAACGTTGTTAATATGGAGAGACCGGTTGGATTATTATCCAAAGAACCACTCTGTATTGGCATAAGCGTCGCGAATCATATATGCCAAAGATAATTGAAGACGGAGTAAAATGCAAGGGCTATCCTGTTTACAGAATAGTGCCTTCGGTTTGTCCAGTCCCAGGACAACTTGTATGGACGAAGGTCTGACAGAGTATATCTAATGGATCGCGTAAGTTGATCTGTTCAAACGTATTCACGTTTGGTGGCGGAGGAATTCGTTTCTCTTAGCTGTATACCCGTGTTATTTTTGGATAAGTCAATTTGTGATTTGGCGGGTATGACGATGTGACATTCTAAGTGAATGAAGATGGATGTTTGACAGAGTATTTCCAGACGATTACGTACATTGATTACTCCAACCGTACCAAGAGTGGAAGCGAAGAAGGAAACTTCTTTAGCTAACACGTAATGTACTGTTGTAGACGTCAATTAGTGATTTTCGATGGATCTGACAATGTAGCATTCGAAGTGAATCTGATGTAATGATAAAGCGTAGCTTCTAGCCTCATCAACCGGTAAATGACAGAAATCGGGCAGGCAGCATGGCTAAGTCGGTCGCACCGAAGTAGGGTGTATAATCACCTATCTAGTGAATATTCATTTGTTTCTTAAATTTATCGATGTTGTCCCATATATATATATGGGAACGGTTGCTGATCCCAACCGTTGGTGATGTACATTCGATACACTCAAGCGAAATGAGTGGTCGGTCATGTGTGGCTGAGTTGCAAGATGTTCTTGTTGAACTCCAGTGTATCGTTCCTAGAGTACACTGATCGGAAGGTGGTTCCATACCTTGTCATAGTTGGAAATCCAATAATCCAATACGTGCTTGCGATTTTGATTGTATACTATATATGTGGTAACGTGAGATGCAAGCGTTTCTGCTAGATTGATATTTATTTGTACTTAGACATTATTATAATATCAGAATGATATGGCTTTGAAAAGTTATTTGGATTCTCATAAGGGAAAAACCCGTTCCGTATTCACGGCGTGGTCTTATGAGATATCATATACCTATTTAAATGATTTGAGTTTATTCACACCAGTCCCATGACTGACCCGGAGTTTATTTTGTTGTTTTCCCTAAACTCTTGGGTGCCTAAATTTGTACGGGCAGTCTAGTAGTCGGGATTTTACAGATACACTTGGAGAGCTTGGAGCAGGAGGCTTCAGGATTCTATAGCTATTATTATTTCCGCTGTTGTTGTAAGTATTGTACTCTGATAAGTGTTATTGTATACATATACTGATGTTATTTCAAAGATATGTTATGTTATATTTTATTCGTTCCGCTGTGAGATTCGTGTTTACTCTGATGATGATGTTCTTCTTCTTCTTCTATTCTATAAGTTCTATCTTATCTATTCTCACCTTCTAATTTCTTTCATTAATTACCGGGATTTTTCGATGTTTTGGTTATCGACGTCGAGCTTACGTCGATAACCAAAGTCACCGAAAATACGGGTTACTACAGTTGGTATCAGAGCTTAAGTTAAGAATTACTTGGCTCTGTGGCGTGATTCAGTAGAGATGGGATTAGTAATATCCTAGACTGAGTTTGAGTGTATATATACGAGTGAACGTATTTGTTAGTTAATATAAAATGATTTTATATTGTGGAGTTTTATTGGTTGAGTTGTTTGTGAATTCTGGTCGATCGGTTTGATCCACTGTATCGATGGGGGTTACTAAACACTCGAATACGATGATCCGTCATGGTATGTTTTGAAAGAGGGTAAATGGAATAATTTTACCCGAATATATTTGATATAGTATATTGGTTGTGTTGGTTGTTATTATAATCGAGTAAGATTATAAAAAGGTAAAATGATTATAAATGACTAATCAGAATTCATATAAGTAAAGTATATGAAATAAAATGAAGAAAAATCTGAATTTAAATCAGATTGGAATTAAAATAAGGAAATTTTAAGTTCCTGGGAGATTTTGAAAATATTTTTCAAACTGAAAGTGATATAGTATTGAGCTCACTTTGATAGCTGGAAAATAGATTCTGATGATGAATCGCGACATCATCAGTGTTCATTTTCGAGTTCTAAGTGACGGACTACTACCAAAGGTTTTGTTTTTGAATTGTTTTGAGAAAACAAGTTGTTTAGAAATTCAAAGGTTTTGAATTGGCATTGTAATTTCAAATTGATTTGAAAGAAACCCAGGAATTTAAGTTCTGGAATTAATTTTAACTTATGAAGTTAAATAGAATAAGATAGTAGAAATAAATTGAAATATTAACTTGAACTGAGTTAAATAGAATTGAATTGGATTAGAGAATAATCTGTTATGGAATTGGGTTGGTGAGTTAAGAATTTGAAATTTGATATTCGGGTTCGAATAAAATTCGGTTTGGATTTGAGGATATGAACTGATTGGAATTTGATGGAAATAACACTGGTATATGCTGAGTTGATAGCATATGGAAGTGATAGAGCTGATATTCCCGACAAAAAGGTACCAGTTTATATTATATATGGATATGAGATTTATGAGCCGAATTGGCAAGCCGCTTGGCTATTTGATTTTCTTTTGGGTTAAAGAAGGCCCAGAGAGGCGAGTTGGAGTTTGAGATATTGACCAGTACAAAGGAGGTGCTGGCAAAAATTTTCGAAAAGTTAAGGTGTTAGAAAATTTTCAATTTTTTTGAAAATTTAGTTAGTCGGAATAAATTAATATTTTAGTCGATATTAACTGGTTCAGTTGAAACCGGAGACAAGAGGTAAACAGATAAATTTTTACCCAGAAGATAGGGTCATCCCCTAGTTTAGCAATTTCGAGGACGAAATTTTATTAAGGGGGGAAGATTGTAGTAACCCGCATTTTAGCTGTTAAACAATTTATTTATTTATTTATTAAATATCGATTTATCGATATCGAAAACGTGAATTAAATAATATTGAATATTTAATTAATAATTATAATATAATAAAATATATTATAATGTCGAAATAATCAAAATTATTGGAAATCACAATATTCTGTGAACGGGGTCATCCCTAAGATCTAATTTAGCTTTGAGTTGAATTATAATGACGAATATATTCAATCGATGTCAGTTTGAACGTAGAATTTTAATATAATTAAAATAGAACTTGAAAACGACGCGGCAGTTCGCTATTTGGCGATTTGAACTTCAACTGAATGTACAGGAGTCGTTTTAAGCCGGATTTCTGTGAAACAAGAAACGTGTGGAGCTGGTGGAGTATATTTTTCTAATGGAAGAGAAAATCTGGATTTCGTTGTGTAGATTTTGATTTACGTCCAAATCAAATTTCAGAAAAATCGCTGTGTAATTCCTTTATAATTTGCGACGCTTTATATACGTTATAAATGGATTTTCAGTATAAACTGAATATCGAGATAATCTGGAATCTGAAATATCAAGCTGTAAATTCTGATATGATATTCTGGGGCTGTACGATATCATATGTGAAGATATACGATAAAAATTAATTTTAAATTATTAATTCAATTATATTTAAATATATTTATTTATTTAAATAGGCTATTTAGAGCGTTAAAAATAGCCTATTTAGCAAACGAAGTCGGAATTCGTCGAAACTAGTTTTGTTGGATCCGCAATGTCAAATAGTTGTTAGATTTCCAGTTTCGTGATTTTTAGAGTCACTGTGTGGCCGTACGGATTTTTAGAGTGTAAAACAGTCAGTATTTTGACGGTTAAAAATACGTTGTGTGAGCAAACGGAGTCGGAATTCAATGAAACAAGTTTCGTTGGGACCGTAATATCGAACTCTAGCTACATGTCCAGTTTGGTGATTTTTGGGTATCGTATGTGATCATATGGATTTTTAGAAGCCTAATAGAAGCAACGGTTAATTAAAATTCAATATAAAAATAATATAAAAATCCCTATAAAAACCCTCACTCCCTCTAAAACCTAATTCTCTTCTTCTCGTAAGTCAATAGGAGAAAAATCCGTCGTCATCTATTTTTTTTTCCTTTTCAACGAGAAGTTTGTTCTTTGAAAAATCACAAGAATTCATATAAAATTCTTTAAATCACTTTATATGTATATATAGGATCCTGCACTCGTTCTATTCGACCTAGTATGGGTTTTATCGAACTCGACATTGATTTCTTCGTCGCTGTTATTTGTACAGTGAGTTCTAGGGTTGGGTTTCGTACGATTTCGGGGCATTGATTCGAAGTTTGGTTATGGGTTTCGGATGCGTGATGAAGTTTAGCATTTGTCGGGAGGTTTTGGGGTGATTTGGGGCAAATAAGTGTCGATCGACACTGTACCTGGGCGAGGGAAGGCTGTCGACGGAAATCATAAGGTGGTGTCGAGTTTGATTTCGAGAGTATGGGGAGGTGGAGCTTTAGACGCGGAGTTCGTTGGTGTTGTTGGATTTTGAATTCGTGAAGGAAACGAGGTTGCAATGGAGAGGGAGGATCGGTTAAATGATGGGTTGAAGAGGAAATGGAGCACGGCAGTTTTCAGATATTTCGGGGAAGAAGCAAAAGGGGGCGGGCTGATATTTGTTGGGCCGGATAAAGGTTAAAGCCCAGAATCAATATTTATATAATCAATTAGTTTAATTTTTTATTTAAAATGTATACCATCTTGTATAACGCATATCTCCATCATACGTTATCAGAAATTCAAACCGTAAGTTGCGTTGGGATCGTATGGACGGGAGCAACACAATGGGACTGACCGCGAGTCAATCCGAGCTCGTTACAATTTATGGCGAAATAAATTGTTCGACTAAATCAAAGAACGCAAACCGATATTTTTCGGTTAACGCGCAAATGTGAGTAAAAACTCACAAACTCTCCTCAATTTATATTTTAATATAAATTGTATTTTATTTCTGTATTTGACTACTAGTTATGTACTGTTAATTTGGACTGTTAAGTTGTATTGTTAAATTGGACTGTAGATTGGACTGTTAAATAATTGATTGAAAACAGTATGGATATATATATATATATCTACATATATATATATATATATATATATATATATATATATCTACATATATATATCGTTATTAAACGGTGATTTTGTTATCAGTGTATTTCATTAGAAATGCAAGTGATGTTATATACGTTGTTTAACATTGGTGGATGCAGGGAAACAGGTTGGAGGAATCCGACTGGATTCCTCAACATTTATTTTACTGTTATTTGTATATTGTGATATATACTGTGATATATAATCTGTTGTTGATTGTATATGTTTGGATGATATTGATCATTGACAGTTGGTTGTTTAAAAACAATAGAAAACACTGAAAATGTAGAAAAGGGGATTTTCAATATTTATGTTGAAAATGAATCTATTTATAAAATCGAAGGATTTTATAAAAGGATATTTATTTAGAAATAAATAAATAAAATAAAGGAATGTTTATTTAGATTAAATAAATAGAATAAAGGATATTTAATTAGGGATTAAATAATTAGAGTTATAAAGGAAAATCTATTTAGGAAAATAAATAGATTATACAAAAGGAAATCTATTTAGGAAATAAATAGAAGTTAAAATAAATAGAAATAAAAGAAAAGTTAGTTAGTCGGATATAAATATTCGAATCAAGTTAGTTAAGTGGTCAAACCAAGCTAGTCGAACCAATCGAGCCAAATGGTCGAGTCGAACCAAATCGAGCCAAATGGTCGAGTCGAACCAATCGAGCCAAATGGTCGAGTCGAACCAATCGAGCCAAATGGTCGAGTCGAACCAAATCGAGCCAAATGGTCGAGTCGAACCAATCGAGTCAAGCTGGTCAAGTTAGTCGAACCTGGTCAGTACAACCAAGCTGGTCAAGTTAGTCGAACCTGGTCAGTCGTGTCGAGTAAATCAAAACTTAGTTAATCGAAAGGAGTTTATCGATTTTGTTAATCAATAGGAGTTAATTGATTTAGTCAATCGAGATGAGTTAATCAGTTTTAATGAATCGAGAGGAGTTAGTCGAATATGGTATTCGAACCAAATGGTCAAACCAAGGGGTCGAACCAAGTAGTCAAGCCCAGTGGTCAAACCAAATGGGTCAGGTTAGCCAAACCTGGTCAGTCAAACCAAATGGGTCAGGTTAGTCAAACCCGGTCGGTCGAACCAAGTAAGTCGAGTCAAGTTAGTCGAGCCTAGTTAATCAAATCGAATTGGTCGAACCAAGTAAGTCGAGTTAGTCGAGTCAAGTTAAGTTAGTCGAGTTAAGTTCGTCGAGTTAAATAAATCGATGTTAGTTTCATCGAAAGGAGTTATCGATGTTAGTTTCATCGAAAGAAGTTATCGATGTTAGTTTCATCGAAAGGAGTTACCAATGTTAGTTTCATCGAAAGGAGTTATCAATGTTAGTTTCATCGAAAGGAGTTATCGATGTTAGTTTCATCGAAAGGAGTTATCGATGTTAGTTTCATCGCAAGGAGTTATCGATTATAGTTTAATCGAAGTGAGATTTTCAAATACGAGATATTTGAAAAGGAAGAGTTATCGAATATTAGTTATTCGAAGAGAGATTATCGAATATCGTTTATTCGAGGAGTAATCGAATATAGGTTATTCGAAGAAGAGTTAATCAAATAGAGATTTCTCGAAGAGAGTTAATCGGCAAATTCGATTATATCGAATTCGGGAAAGTACTTATACTTTCCAGTGTCTAAAATAGAAATTTATTTATATTTAAATAAATAAGTGTTAGGTTAATTATTCACTAATAAGAATAGAAGTTATAATTAAAGTTAGATAATTCGAAAGTAGGGATTATAACGTTATCGTTATAACCAATGTTTTAAATATAGAAGTGGATTAGTAAAATTGAATCCGAGGAAGGCGTAAAGAAGTTGTTAAAGATTAAAAGATAAACTTTGACCATTTTGAAGTTATAACGTTGTTCAGTTAAGGTCTGAGAGGTAATTATACCCCAACTTGAGTGACTTCCTTCTTAACTAAGAAATGGTAAGGTTTGATCGTAAAGGAGTTTTGGAAATGTTTTCCAAACGAGAATCAGAAATGTTTTCTGATAATGAAAATAAGAATTTAGAATATAGGGAAACAGGAGATAAGTAAATAAATGAACTAAAGAGATTTATGTTAAATGATGTTTGTTCGATATAATTTCCATTTGGAAATAATATCGTTGTTTGCACACTTGTTTTTCTTTGATGGTTAAATCACAGACTATCGAAGTTTTGACCATTTTAACGTTGTTAATATGGAGAGACCGGTTGGATTATTATCCAAAGAACCACTCTGTATTGGCATAAGCGTCGCGAATCATATATGCCAAAGATAATTGAAGACGGAGTAAAATGCAAGGGCTATCCTGTTTACAGAATAGTGCCTTCGGTTTGTCCAGTCCCAGGACAACTTGTATGGACGAAGGTCTGACAGAGTATATCTAATGGATCGCGTAAGTTGATCTGTTCAAACGTATTCACGTTTGGTGGCGGAGGAATTCGTTTCTCTTAGCTGTATACCCGTGTTATTTTTGGATAAGTCAATTTGTGATTTGGCGGGTATGACGATGTGACATTCTAAGTGAATGAAGATGGATGTTTGACAGAGTATTTCCAGACGATTACGTACATTGATTACTCCAACCGTACCAAGAGTGGAAGCGAAGAAGGAAACTTCTTTAGCTAACACGTAATGTACTGTTGTAGACGTCAATTAGTGATTTTCGATGGATCTGACAATGTAGCATTCGAAGTGAATCTGATGTAATGATAAAGCGTAGCTTCTAGCCTCATCAACCGGTAAATGACAGAAATCGGGCAGGCAGCATGGCTAAGTCGGTCGCACCGAAGTAGGGTGTATAATCACCTATCTAGTGAATATTCATTTGTTTCTTAAATCTATCGATGCTGTCCCATATATATATACGGGAACGGTTGCTGATCCCAACCGTTGGTGATGTACATTCGATACACTCAAGCGAAATGAGTGGTCGGTCATGTGTGGCTGAGTTGCAAGATGTTCTTGTTGAACTCCAGTGTATCGTTCCTAGAGTACACTGATCGGAAGGTGGTTCCATACCTTGTCATAGTTGGAAATCCAATAATCCAATACGTGCTTTCGATTTTGATTGTATACTATATATGTGGTAACGTGAGATGCAAGCGTTTCTGCTAGATTGATATTTATTTGTACTTAGACATTATTATAATATCAGAATGATATGGCTTTGAAAAGTTATTTGGATTCTCATAAGGGAAAAACCCGTTCCGTATTCACGGCGTGGTCTTATGAGATATCATATACCTGTTTAAATGATTTGAGTTTATTCACACCAGTCCCATGACTGACCCGGAGTTTATTTTGTTGTTTTCCCTAAACTCTTAGGTGCCTAAATTTGTACGGGCAGTCAAGTAGTCGGGATTTTACAGATACACTTGGAGAGCTTGGAGCAGGAGGCTTCAGGATTCTATAGCTATTATTATTTCCGCTGTTGTTGTAAGTATTGTACTCTGATAAGTGTTATTGTATACATATACTGATGTTATTTCAAAGATATGTTATGTTATATTTTATTCGTTCCGCTGTGAGATTCGTGTTTACTCTGATGATGATGTTCTTCTTCTTCTTCTATTCTATAAGTTCTATCTTATCTATTCTCACCTTCTAATTTCTTTCATTAATTACCAGGATTTTTCGATGTTTTGGTTATCGACGTCGAGCTTACGTCGATAACCAAAGTCACCGAAAATCCGGGTTACTACAACATGCAAGCATATAAACTGGAATAGAATTAACTTAGTTGGACGCTAAGTAATGTGGGGTTGGGTTGTATAAAAAGGATAACATTAATAAAAAATGTTTAATACATCTTAGGAATATAACATGAGGTTATATTGGGCTTATTAATAAACTTAAATGGTGTTAAGTTAAATTAAAGATAAAAATTAGTAAGCCAGTGTAGTGGAGTCCATTTCTACAGCGTAAGAAAGATTAGGGAAAATAAGTGCTCGTAGGCTAGGTCTGTCCCAAAAGCGTACGGCTGATTAGGGAAATTAGAGGCTTGATAAAATAATAAATTGTAGTGGGAGTCCGTTCAGCAGTGTAAGGCTGATTGGGGCTAATAAGTGGCTCGTAGGTTAGGTCTGTTCCGGCAGCATGCGGTTGATTAGGGAAAATAAGAGGCTTAATAAAATAATAAAATTTTAGTTTAGGTCCGTTCCGGCACGTGGGGCTGATTGGGAAAACTAAGTGGCCTAATACAAAAATAAATGGGGACCAATTCCATAGGTGACTTGTGTCAATTGCATATTTGGTTCGGGACCCGTATTAGGCAATATACCTATTTTCATCTTTGGGGGTCTAACATTAAGTAGAAGCGAGGGCACGTTTTACTACATTGGATAGTAAAAAGTCCAAATGAGGTGGGTATGTGCGCATTCCAATGGGAGATGAGCATGCATCGTACTGATTGGAAAAATAAATCGTCGTAATGCCTGTAATTATGGTTGTGTCCTTTTAGTTGATGGGCTCGGGCTTGATAACCCGAGTTCCATAGCTGGCATTGGTTATCACATTGTGATTATAGGGTTCTATCAACAGGAAGAAATTAGGTAAAGCCTAATTATTATATCTTTGGTAAGTTAGTGCAACAATCTTGGTTATGAATGAGAAGTCAATCTTTATTCGTGCTTCACTTTATTTACTACTTTATACCTTTATGTCCTATGTCCTTAAAACTGTTTATCGCTCTAATGCTTATTTACTTTATGCACATGCTAGAAATTACTAGAACTCACTAGACGTATGTTTGTCCTATTTTGTTATCTCCTTCTCTCTTCCTTCTCTCCCTAGGTTCGTAGGGTGGAGGGTCTCAACAGTGATTCTTGAATTTTCAATTCAGCTTGGATTCAGACTTATGTATAGGTTCATTTCTCATTTTCTAGTTGTTGTGTTGATATTGAGAGGGATGGTTTTATGTACTCTGAAATTATGATTTTCCATGAGACAGTGTATTTGTTTTACATTGATGACTATTTGGTATTTTGAAAATGTAATAAGTACTATGTTTTGACTTGCTTTATTAAATGTTGTTTTAAAATTTCCGTTGTGTTTAATATTTCTATCTTATGAATTTTTGTCTCTATGTTGTCACTTTATACCTAAGCGCTTCATAAAGCTTAGTGCATTTTTAGATGGGTGATGTTAAGGGGTGTGGTGCGTTTCATTTGGTATAAGAGCCTAAGGCTACAAGATCATAGAAAAGTTTTTGAAAAAATGTTTTCAAAAGTAAAGTATTTCCAAGTAAAACTTGTTTTTGAAAATTATCCCCTCAATTCAACTTTAATATTCCCTTGATTCCTTTTTGAATCCTTATCTCTTTTCTCTATTCAGCATATTTGGGGCTTCCAACTTTCTAGGGGGTTGTTCCCATCCCGGCCTGGTTCCGTAGGTATGTTGAAGCTACGATGCCTGCCGAAAAGTAAGGAAATGCCCAACCTCTAGCTATAGCCATGGTAGTTCCACCGAATCCAAGGGCTAATTTTTCTAAGCTTTGTAAGGATTTTTCTACTATAGGCGGCAATCCACTTCTTTGATTTGAGTGTTTTTTTATGCTCGTAATTAGCTTATAGAGAACAATCGTTTATTTGGATTATAAGATCTTGACGATAGAAGGAGGATTCAGTTGTTCGTCTGGCAACTGAAAAGAGAGGCGTCGTACTAGTGGGAAGTGGCCGAGGCAGAACAGGCCATAAGGACATGGGATGAGTTTTAGGATAAGTTTGAGAAATTTTTTTATCACAAGCTAATGGATGATGCAATTGGAAAAATCCTTGAGTCCGAGATAGGGTGATATGTTGTTTAAGGAGTATGTGAATAGCTTTAACGAGTTGGCAAGATTTGGCTTAGATCTAGTTAATACTATGCATAAGAAGGCATTGGGGTTTACACGAGGGCTGAACCAACCCCTCTAAGGACTAGCACTGACACACATTCCTATGGCTGTAACTTTTGAGTCTCTAGTGTAGATGGCTCTTATGCAAGAGGATGGGAAGGAGTGTACACATGAGGCTAAGACTGAGGTGGCCAAAATGGATTTTGAAAGCAAAAGTTATGGCCCAAGAGAGGTTAAAAAAAGTGAGAGAAGCCGGACAAAGCATATATTAAGAAGGAAGTGAAGTTCCATGGACGTGGCATGATGGGGCACTTTGTCAAAGATTGTAAGATGACAACAAAGAAATGTGTTTGCTTTCAGTGCGAATAGATGGGACATTATAGCAGGCAATGCCCTTAGAGGTAAGGATATGGAGCAGGTTCATTCGGAGCATAGATTCATGAGCTTGATGCGACTCATATCGGTGGTAGCAGTCAGAACAGACGTAGGAAGGTCATTGTAAAAGGTTTGATTTCCCTTTTTGACTTCCCTATTAGGACCTCGTTCGATTCTAGTGCTTCTCATTCTTTCATAAACAGTTTTGTTGTTGATAGTTTGCACCTAGATACTTTATAGTTTCTGATCAAGTAGTTGTCTCAAACCCCATAGGAGGTATGACTCACCTATCTATGATGTGTAGGGGTTTGAGAATTTATATCTTGGCATCAGGTATGATTGTGATCCATATGCACTTGGTTTCATGGGTTACTGACTTATTCCAGGAATTGATTGGTTAGCTATGTATGGAGCCATCCTTGACTTCGAGAGGAGAGTTGTGAGGATTTTGACGTGCCATGGTAGGACTCTCAAGATTCCTTGCGACCCGCAAGGGTTGTTCATGCTCAATTTTTAGGATTCTCTATATGCTGCTGTAGACGATCTCAGTTTGGTGCTCGTAGTTAGAAACTTTTCGGTCGAGGAGGTGAGAGGGCTACCTCCTAGGCGCAAGATTGATTTCCAAATATACTTGATGGAGAATGCTAAGCCTATTGCATTGCTAGTGCGCTACATGGCTCTAAGGGAAAGAAGGAAGCTTAGTAAGCAGGCGAGTGTGTTTTTCGAAAAAGGGTTTATTAGATGGACTATTTCTGAGTGGGGAGCATCTGTCGTCTTTGCAACTAAGGCTGACATCTCCCTTCGTCCATGTGTGGATTAGAGAATTGAACAAGCTCGCGTAGAAGAAAAGACAACCACTCCCTTAGATAGATGACTTGTTCGATCAGTTGGTAGGCGCTCAAGTTTTCTCGCAATTGTATTTGGCTATAGGTTTTCATCAGCTTTGGGTGACAAATGATGGCATAGATAAGACTACCTTTAGCACTCCTGATGGATTCTTTGTGTGGATGGTTATGCCTTTTGGGCTAACTAATGCACCGATATATTTTGTTGATATGACGAGTTAGTTATTTAGGAAGTTCCTAAATAAGATCATGGTGGTGTTTGTTCATGATATTTTGGTGTTCTCGAGGAACAAGGACGAGCACACCTTGCACTTAGGAGAGGTCCTCCTCACTCTCCTACACATCAGTTGAAGGTGAAGTTCTCTAAGTGCCACTTTTTTCAGAAGGAGGTAAGGTTTTTGGGGCATGTTGTTTCTGGAGATTGTATAGAAGTGGATCCCGCTAAGGTTGTCGTAGTGCATGATTGGGAATTCCCCAAGAATGCGACAGAGGTGAGGAGATTTCTAGGTTTGGTATGATACTATCAGAAGTTCATAAATTATTTTCATGGATCTCAGCCGCTTACCCGCCTTATGAAGAAAAACCATGTATTTTCTTAGGACGTGGATTGCAAGATGGCATGCTTGAGGTTAAAGAAGGCTCTCATGTCAGCTTAGTTTGCGAAAGAAACACTAAATGGAGTTTCTTGCATCATATGACTTTGAGATATCATATACCCCGGGAAGGGGAATGTAGTGGCAGATTCATTGAGTAGGTAGAGGATAACTTTGAGTTCACTGTTTGTAGAGTGACAGAGTTTGGAGTTTATCTCATCACTCAATTTTAGACCATCTGTGAATTATGCACCAGGATTATTGGCATCATTAGTGGTACAACCTGCCCTCTTAGGGCGCATTGGATTCAGTAGGCACGAGGATTAGCAGTTAGCAAATGTCATGGACCGACTCAGTAGAATAGAGACCTATAATCGCCTTGCTAGGTATTTTGTAGGTGAGAGATGGTGGCTAAATCATGATGAGAGATTATGTGTTCTTCGAATGATGATTTGTTGAGATCATTTTTAAAAGAGGCTCATCCTTCTCGGATGATCATCCATCTAGGAGGGGATAAGATGTATAGAGACATGAGGAGGGACTTTCATTGGATAGGGATAAAGAAGGATGTGGCGAAGTATGTGGCTAGATGTATAACTTGTCAGAGAGTGAAGGCTGAGAAAAGGAAGCCCAGTAGATTGCTTCAGCCTCTGAACGTGCCACAGTGGAAGTGAGAGAGCGTTCGTTGGATTTCATAGATGGGTTTCCCTGATCGAGGAAGGGCAACACCATATTTGGGTTATAGTCGATAGGATGACTAAAAGCGCTCATTTAGTCCTAGCTAAAAATAAGTGGATTACAACTTGGTTGGTTGTTCGTCACTTTCTAAGGAATAGAAAAACATGAATTTATTATAATAACTGCAAGCACAGAAATCGTGTAATATGCAGGTCGAAAACAGGGAGGAATTTTTAATTTTATTATTTACATATCTTATGGGCGAGTTAGACAAAACTTGGAGGTTGATTTTGAAAACAAAATAAAATTGAAACTACAAATAAAACTATTATTGAATTGAATCAGATCCGAATCTAATCAAATCTTTATTTAATCCAATATGACACAGGAAAGCAACTAAAAGCTGAAATAAAAATTACAGAAATTAAATAGCAAACAGAGAATAAAATTAGGATTGCCGCTGAATCTAATCAGATGGTCAATCACTAATGATAAATAAGTGAAAAGACAAATAGTGCTCTACCAAATCTAATCGTGTAGACAGCACTAATTGCTAAGAAAATAAAATTGCAGAAAAGTAAAAGAAAACTCTCAATTCATGGATGATCATTTACAATGAGATTACAAGGGTATTTATAGGATAGACAACCAACCTAAACCCTAATACAGTCACAAATGGGCCTTAATTAATTCTATTAAAATTGGGTCGTTCTTCTTTTCCTTTTGCTTCCTTGATAATTCTTCATTGATTTGTGATATACATAGCCTTTCTAACAGTTATTTTCTTGTCCAAAAGCAATTTGATGTAAGATCTTCATCTGCAAATCTTCAAATATATATACACATCAAATTGACCTCTATTTTCCATTTTTGTGACTGTAAGTGGCTTAATTGGTATATCTTTAAAAGCGACAAAACAATACCTAAGTAATATTTATTTATATACAAAAGATAAGATATAAGAGCATAAAATAGACACATTTCTATGTTAATCAAGTACCCCCACACTTATCTTTTACTTTTCCTCAAGTAAAACCAAAAAATGAAAAACTACACTAGATAGCTGACACTTTTGTAGGAAACACGATTGTATTGAGCGTATGCAACAAGCCGTTAAACCTCTAGGTGTCTTTAGTAGGACAAGTAGTGTCTCGTGAGGGTTTTCAGCGGATACTACCCACAAAATCTAAATGCAATATGTTATGTTTCTAATGCAACTACATGAATGCAACAGATATATGCAAATGAAAACGAAAATGAAAACACGACCTGTTTCCGAAAAGTGGCACAACAAATTAAGTTAACAATTTCTAGTCAGTTGATTTTATTTTAGGTACCTCAACTTGTCACAAATTCTCAATATAATTCAGGTTTCCAAATGTTATATTCTAGTTTGGCCAGTTGGTTCGGTTGATAACATAGTGCAGCCATGAAATAATTATTAGTTTGCTTGTCACAGCTCGCAAAGTGGTAATCTAATTTCCTTGTGTATGACTAGTCAAATCAATAAGGTCAAGAAGTGCTTGGGCATCTTCCCTGGTTCTCTATTTCTATAAAAATTAAAATGTATGATTAATTTCACACACCTAACTTAAAAGAGCAAGGTATACCACCTATTACAGATGGAATAGAGCTTGGCGGATTGGGCAGACCTACGCTGACTTTGTCAACGACACGTCGGTAATCGTTAGATGTCTAACTCATAAAATGAGACCAAGATGTACCGACGCGGACTTTGTCAACAACATGTCGGATAGAGCTTGGCGGGTTTGCACACCAACGCTAGATTTACAAGCAATTTTGGATACCTTGGATTATTATTATTATTATTATCATTGAAAATATAAGAACAAGAGAGATTACACGAATTCAGCTTAACACAACTTAGTTTTAAAGATTCAAAAACGGCAATATAAGTACTTTAAGACCTCCACACATTAAATAAAGAATACAATTTAGAATAAACATCATGGCCATCAACTAAGAATCTTCCTATGTACCAGTTACACTATTATCCCTCAAAATTCAACTTTTCATTAGATTTCTTATTCAGTCTTAGTTGAGAGAAAAAATACTATCAACTGACTAATAATTGTTAACTTATTTTGTTGTATCAATCTATAATGAGTCATATCATAAAAAAATGCATGTTACTATGACCTAAAATGCATGATGGTCCTATATGAAAAGAAAGAAAAAAATAAAAGAAAAATAAAAGGATGTAATGCAGACTCCGCCCCCCCCCCCTACACGCACACTTGGTCAAAATAGTGTCCACACTGTAACACGTTTCCTAAATTTGAAAGATCGTACCCAAAGGCGGATGAGATGCAAAATGATTTGTAAAATGAAATGTAATTTAACAACTATATGTGAATGAAAATTATATGCAGAATGAAATCTATGATGATGATGAGTATTATGCAAAAAATAAGATTTCCTTTTCCCCCCACACTTGCCTCTATCGAAAATGATGTATGATGATTTCGTATCTGGTTTTTGAGGTATAAACGGCATGTCAATAACTTTTGAATTCAAAATCTTCCCTAAGAAAATTTGGTATTGACGGTGGTCTATACTAGTTAGATGAAAATTACCATAATTCCACAAACTTAAGCTTTCAACAACAATTTCATTTAAAGGTATCGAAATAGGATTACCTTTGAGACGCCCCATATATTCACTCTCGTCATTAAAAGTTTTAGTACATCTTCAAAAAGTTCTTTGAAAGACATCGTGGACAATTCTATTAATGCATGAGAGGCTTTCTGAAATGGTAAATCTGTCGTGTCATTAACAACCGGTATATATCATGTCGACTTGAAGTGAAGGAGGTAAAGGTATAGAAGATGGGGTGCTGGGGTTGCCAACATTAGAGGAAGATATATTGTCGGGGCTGTCGACATTAGAAGAAGAGATGTTGGGATTGCCAACATTCAAAGAAAATGGAGATTTAAAGGATTCAGAGTAATTGGCCTTAGTAGCCATCGAAAGAGTTTCAAGCTTTTTGGTTGGGGTTGAAATCGAATGATTATCGAGGTTGTCAGCATTATTTTCAATTGTTTTTCCGGACCTAAGGTTGGTGACCGAGTTAACTGAATTTTTGTTTTCATCCTCACAAGAGTTCACAGTACAAGAATTATATTTTGGATTCACCTCTGGTTGACTAGGTAGTTTTTCATTACTTCTCATTAACTCCTTCATCATATCCATCATTTGTTCGATTTTTGCATCTTGATTTTCTATCTGTTTCTCAAATCAAACAATTTCATTTGAAGTTTCAGAAGATGAAGGAGAATGAGTTGACGATTGAAGATTAGAATGCCTATGTTTGATTTGAAGGCTTGGATTGAGGTGAGACTTGATAAGTTTGAGGACTAGAAGAAAATGGAGCTTGGTAATTCAAATTCGATATCATGTAAGATGGATTTGTAACATTATTGAAATTAGACCACGAGAAATTTGGATGATTTATCCAACTACGATTATATGTGGAAGAGTAGGGGCTATTTTGAGCTACAGCACTGACTTGGTCTTGAGGGTAATACTGGGGTTGTCCTTTCTTGATTTGAGGAGTATGAGTTTCTAAAGGAAAACGAATTGGATCCGCGACATGCACTCCTCTAGTAGAAGTACGAATGGGAACACGAATTAATTCCCATAACTTGTCCTTTTTAGAATATTCTTCTAAGAATTCTCAAGCTTCATTGCTCGTTTTAGACATAAATTCTCCTCCACACATTAATTCTAGTTGTGTACGAGTTTGATAGTTTAGCCCTTCATATGTAATTTGACATAAGTGATGTTTGGGAATAGAATGATGAGGGCAACTATATAATAGTTGGTTGAATCTCCCAAAGTATTTTGAAAAAGTTTCCCTCCCGTATTGAGAAAACTGCTTTATTTCAGTTCGGATTTTAGAGTTTTATGGAAAGGGATTTTTTTTTCAAGAATACAGTGAAAAATTAATCCCAATTTCTTATGGAATGTTTTGGACGAGAATTTAGCCATCTTTTAGCGCTTTCGAGTAGTGCGAATGGAATTAGCCAGTTGTGGATGCATACAATTCAAATTCACTTAGAAATTCATAAGCATTTTTAGAACTGGTAAATTTTGGAACCCCTCAAATAAATGAATGTTTAAGCTCAAAATTTCCTTCAAATGGTGGAAATACGATAACATTAGGTTGAACAGTCCTAGTGAGGTAACATTATTCTCGAAGAGAAAAGGGTTTATCCATTCCGACATTGAGATTTTGAAAATTTTGATTTATTCGATTGTAATCCCTCCCATTATAAAAAATTTGGTTTATTTGACACAAGTATATCTTATTCGTTGATAGTCTCAATTTGAAGGGGGAAGAGGGTCTTATGGTTGTTCACATATAGTATAAATACTAAGGGATACAACCAATGTTTTACGAGTAGTATGCAACCTCTTTTGCTAAAAGTTCAATAAATTGAACTAATATATATCCACGATCAAACTCTTGAGAGAATCAATTTCATAAAATGCACTCTTGTAGTTAAATAATTTGAAAAATCAATTTTTTTTTGGTTGGAAAATGATGAAAATGATGATTATAGTTATGGAAATTAATTCCTAACAAACAGGTTCAGAAATTTCAATCACAGAACAGTAACAAAATAAAAATTGCAGAAATAATTTTTTTACAAGCGTGTCGCGTCACCTACAGGAAATATTTACAAGCAATTTCTATATATATTTCTTTGTAGAAGAGATCCTGTAGAGTTAAAGAAAATTTACAGTGGGGTGTCGAAGTCTATCGAGAGTAGTTGAGTAGCTACAGCGATTAAACTCTCAGTGTTTTGAAATTTGCTTGACTCCTATTTCTTTGTTCGCTTTGCTTGAACGATTCACTTCAAAGTTTCTCTTTGATTTGAATTTTTTTTTTTTGAAACTGAAAAAGAAAAACCAAGAAAAAGAAAAAAAACGAAAGTAAAGAAAAAGTCTAAACAAAAATAAATAGAAAAAGGAAAAACTAAACAAAAACTAAAATCTAAGCTAGAAAAAGAAAAAAAGTTAATAAAAAGTAACTAAGTTTGAATAGAACAAAAACTTAAACGCAATTTCAAGCCACACACTCACCCGATCCAAACAAAATAAGTAAAATTTGACTTAACAAGGAAAACAATGGATATATGGCAAGCTTAGAATAATATGAAATCACTTGCCAAATAAATATTGAAACAAATCCACTTGCCAAATAAATATGGCAATTTCACCATAGACACCCATAATAAAATCACACCCCCTTTATTTCCTTTTCCAAAATAAACGCACCCCTCATTAAACTCCAGAAACTCAAGACGTATCCCAAATGTGAATCAGGAAACCATGTCGCATGAACACAGAAGAACCTTCTCCTCTTTTTTTAAAAAAATCGATAATACAGAAGCTTCTTGATTTCCAGTAACCTACAAAACACGATAAACCAATCCGAAAAAGGACTTCGCACCCCTTCTTTTTATCTTCTGAAAACTACTCACTCAAAATGGCTCGGATTCATGATAGGGATTCTAATTGAGTTGTATGCGGTTGTATTTGAAATATGGAGAGGCAAGGGGTTTCGATTTCAAATTGGTTTTGCAAGTTGGGGATTCAAATAGGGTTTCGTGTGATTGGGATTTTTGAATCGTGGTGAAGAACGGTGAGATGGGGGTGTAAAAATAGGGGGAAGTTGGAGATATTGTTGACTGTATGTTGTTTGAAGGACCGTGCTAGGTAGAAGGAGGATTGATGGAATGTATAGTTCGCTGGGAGGAAGATGATTATGGTGTTTGGTTTGTGAAGGAGGGTTGTAGGCAATTGCGGATGAATATAATGAAGTGGAACTGTGATTGCAGTTCGGTGATCGAGGAGATGTCGTGTTAGATGGAACAGTTCGTTGGTGGTTGATGGTTTGTGAAATACGTTGCCCTGAGGGTAGTTGTTGACGAGATCTTGTACGTTTGTTGATTCGTTTTGGGGCTTGTTTGTCCTGGCACAGTGAGTTGATGATGAGACTTTGGTGTATTTGAACGGTACTTGTACGGGTTGCTGGTAAGTTATTGAGAGGTGAATTGCGATATGGTGGAGCGTGGGAGAAGGGATTGTGGTAGCGTCGATTGGAGGTAAGACTGGTTTGTGGATAGGTGATGGATGGATAGGGCTGATGGTTGCGAGTTCTTGAGGCATGATCGGTCAAATGTGGATGATGTTTTAGGAGGATATGAAAAATTCAGATTGAACGAGGTTTAGATTTTTGTAGGGGATGATTTGGTGACTGTGTGATCAGAGATGGTTGTGATGGCTTGGAACGTGGACGGGGTTTCAACAAGAAGTTCGTGGCAGAACTAATACAAGCAAGAGGGAAAATAAAGAAAAGGAAATAAAAAGAAAATTTTGCCTTTTTAATTTTTATTTCTTCTGAAATTGTTGAGAAAATGGAAAAAAATTGTAAGGAGGAAAGAAATAAGTGGAAAAGATGAAAAGAAATTGTATTGAAAACAGGAAAGAAAATGGAAGGAAAGAAATCGGAAAATTGGCAAGAATCTAAAAGGAAAAGTGGCAATTTTTTCCTCTTGTATAGAAGATTACAGTATCATAGAATAATATCAAATCTAACCAATCAAGTTTTTTTTTCTATATACATAAGAAAATAAAAGGAAAATAAAAATAAAAACTAACACGAATCGTAAATTAAATAAATAATAAAATTTAATCATTACCTCCCCGGCAACAGTGCTAAAATCTTGTTCTACACTTTCTAAGGAATAAAAAAGCGTGAATTTATTATAATAACTGCAAGCGCACAGATCGTGTAATATGCAGGTCGAACACAGGGAGGAATTTTAAATTTTATTACTTATATATTTCGTGGGCGAGTTTGACAAAATTGGAGGTTGATTTTGATAACAAAATAAAATTGAAACTGCAAGTAAAACTATTATTGAATTGAATCAGATCTGAATCTAATCAAATCTTTATTCAATCCAATATGACCTAGGAAAGAAATTAAAAGCAGAAATTAAAATTACAGAAATTAAATAACAAACAGAATAAAATTAGGATTGTCGTTGAATCTAATCAGACAGTCAATCACTAATAAAAAATAAGTGAAAAGACAAATAGTGCTCTACCAAATCTAATTTTATAGACAACACTAATTGCTAAGAAAATAAAAATACAGAAAAGTAAAAGAAAACTCTCAATTCATGGATGATCGTTTACGATGAGATTTCAAGGGTGTTTATAGGATAGACAGCCAACCTAAACCCTAATACAATCACAAATGGGCCTTAATCAGTTCTGTTAAAATTGGGCCTTTCTTCTTTTCCTCTTGCTTCCTTGATAATTCTTCATTGATTTGTGATATACATAGCCTTTCTACCAGTTATTTTCTTATCCAAAAAGCAATTTGATGTAAGATCTTCATCTGCAAGTCTTCAAATATATATACACTGCAATTTGACCACTATTTTCCATTTTTCTGACTGTAAGTGGCTTAATTGGTATATCTATAAAAGTGACAAAACAATATCCAAGTAATATTTATTTATATACAAAAGATAAGATACAAGAGCATAAAATAGACACATTTTATGTTAATCATTGGCATTAGTGTATATTAGAGAGATCGTCCGACTTCATGGATTTCCCTATAGTATTGTTAGTGATAGATACCCTATCTTTACTAGTGAGTTTTGGAGGAGACTGCAGGAGGCATTGGGGAAACAACTACGACTTATAACTGCCTATCACCCTTAGAAAGATGGACAGACATAGAGGGTTAGTAGGATTCTTGGGGATTTATGACGGCTGCGTATCTTGGACTTCAGAGGGACTTGGAAGGAGCATCTTCCGTTGGTAGAGTCCATGTATAATAATAGCTACCACACGAGCATAGTTATGGCTTGTTTTGAGGCATTTTATGGGCGGCTCTATAGATCACCTACTTTTTGGTTGGAGTCCATGGACAGACTTCTACATGGGCCTAATATGGTCGGGAAGACCTCATATAAGATAGATTTGATTCGAAGGTGGATGAAGGCAACAAACAGAAGTTGTATGCAAATCAGCGTAGGATGGACCTAGAGCACAAGGTACGGGACATGGTTTTCATCAAGGTATCACCCTTGAGGAGTGTTATTTGGTTCGGCTCAGTGGGGAAGTTGGTGTCGAGGTTCATAGGGCCATTCCCATTATAGCGAGGATAGGTCAAATGGCCTTTAGGGTTAGACTACCGGAGAGATTGGCAGGAGTTCATGATGTATTTCATGTTTCACACTTACGAAAGTGCTTACATGATTTCGCGGTAGTGGTGGAGCCGAGTACCCTAGAGGAGGTTGAGGTAGAGAGGGAGGCATCAGTCAGGCGAGTTCCTACATGGACACTAGGATCTGAGGTGAAGAAGTTACGGAATAAAGAGATTAAGCTTGTTAAGATTCAGTGGGAAAAGGACAACAATGACGTGACTTGGGAGCCAGAGGATTGAATTCGCGCTTTTTTTCATTTCTCTTGGATAGTATGCTCTTAATCCTTTCCTCAGCTTTGAATTTGAATCTAATTTTCCTATCATTTGGATTATAAGTCTTAGGTAGAAACCCATGGATGGTAGGAAATGGTTTAAAACCTGTTAATAGAACATATTATGGTTGATGGATTCACGAGAGTGCAAGTACTTGCTAGTGGATGCATGACACAGACATGAAATTTCACTAGTCTGAGATCGGCAAACTAGGACACTTACATAATTGCATATGGATATGTGTGCACTTTTATTTTATTTTAAATATGGATGAAAAATGGATAAATCGTCACATGGATGTTTTATTTCGATGAATGGTTGTTGCACGCATATAGAATTACATGTATTTTTAGGTTCCTCTGCATACATATTATTTGCATGACACAGACATGAAATTGAATTAAGTAAGTCAACTGAATCAGTGGACCACTTTATTTTTGCGGTATCCTAGGGACATATACAATACACCATTTGCATATGATCATGAAAAGCATTAGGAAAATTAAGGACAATGGATGCCAATGGTTAATGGTTGAGTAGATGGGTGTATATAATGGTTGATATTATTTATATCATTTTAATAACCTTGTAGATTTCAGGGAAGAAGTCCCTTAAGGAGAGGATAATGTTGCACCTCAAATTTTAATAAACAATAATTAAATAGAAAAGGGTAATAAACTAAAGTAATTATTAGGCTGAATCCAAATCATCGTTTTACCCAATATATCTAGTAGAAGTCTTAAAGCGTTTCGGGAATCGGATGAGGACTGGAAGGAATGGAATGAAGAAATGCATGCTAGATGTAATTATAATGGTGTTCAATTATCAGAAATGGAATTTCCCCAAAATTGGTTAAGAGATGGTATTCAAATAAAGATTCTATTTTCTCGTAGCTACTTGGAGTGAATGCTAGGAATCCCCAGAGAATCGGTTGAGTTCCGTGACATGACAACACATTCTAAGGTACCTAGTTGGTCGGGCAGGCATTTCTACGGGGATCTCTTCATGGCCGATCAAAGACAGCCGCTCTTTCATTGCCTTTTTTTTAGATCCTTAAAAACAAACTTAATACACAAAATCTCCTTCCTAAAAAAGATTTCAAATTAGTTCCCTAAAATGTAGTTACTAAAAATTGCATAAGATTATGCAATTATTCAATGAATAATAACATATATTTATGCAATTATGTCAAAAAATTGCTTAATTTTCCACAAATATTTTGATGAATAATTACGGAAAATTCCACAAATATTTTGGTAAAAAACTATGAAAATTTTCATTGAATACTTGCACAAATTTCTGTAACAATTTGATATACTTGCATAAATGTCTGCAACTATTTACTTAATAATTGCATAAATTTATATAATTATTGGTTAACTTAATTCTAGGTATCTAATTTACATATCGTTTTTGACAAGGATGTTTTAGCTATTTTGAAACTTAATAGGGATTTTAGCCAAACTATCCCTAATCTAAATGTTAATTAGAATAAACTTCAGAATTGGACTATGGGACTAGCACAATTGGGCCTGTTGTAATTTTCTGATGAAAATAGACACTTGGTTTGTTGAAAACAAAGTTAAAATGAATAAGTTATGAATTAAAGAAGATAAGCTAAAAATCAGAATATATATATATATATGTTAAAATATATACACAGTGGCACAGCCAAGTAGGATGACCTACTCATACTTGGTCGGCTTAGTGTCGACCCATAAGTCCTTAGGTCGACCCTGTGTCAATCGAAGGCATAGGTAGGTCGACCCAACATGCCTGTAGGAACGTGACTTGGTGCGTACGTAATTTTTTATGAATGCTTATATTATTCCAATGATATTTTCTGAGCTATCTTTGTCCTATTAGTCCATTTTGAATGAAAGGCTGACGTGATGCTTTTTGATTGGTCCAGCAACGTGGCTGGTCCAGATTTAATCCTAAATTCGAATGGCTGAGGATGCCCAGTAAACCCTACAAATAGACTAGCAGAGCCTCTCTCATTTCTTCACACCCATTTTTTTCTCTTCTTCTTCCCTAATTGGGAAAGGCCGAATAATTAAAATTTTGTAGGGATAAAGAAGTTATATACTTTAAATATTTATTTTTATAAGTACTTCTATAGGCAGAGGTTCTACTAGAATAAGAAAGGACACGGGGAAGCTCTCTTCATCTAAACTGTGAGGTTTTTAGTAATTTTTTAAGGAAAAATTGAAAGTTAAATAATTTTAATTTGTAAGTTTAAAGTTTACAGTTATTTACAGTATTTATGTGTTTAGTTGTTTTGTAAAGTTACTGTAATTTATTTACTTCCTATGCCAATTTCTTTCCAGTTGTTTACTTTTTGTAAGTAATTCTCCTTCTGTCCCCTTCTCTATTATGGTTGAAACACCCCACCTCCGTTAGGGTCACTCTCAAAGGGAATGCCCTAATTTTGGTGGAGGTTTATAGGTATAAGTCACAGATATACAAGACAGATATAAGAACACATATTTGTAAGCAGCGGAAAAACAAGAACTTTTATTTTATAAAAGCAAATACGTGTTACAACAACATCATCATAATTGTCTTACATCCTTTCCAAAAACACAACATAACACTTTCATAATCTGTCTTGATTACATTATTTAAAGAAGCATAAATAAAGCATAGATAAACTGCAAAAGCCCCATAGAGTTTGTCCAAAGCCATAGTTCAAAGCGAAAAAGTCCAAGCAATACATTTCTCTTCTTCAAGCTGGATGTTAATGCTGGTCAAGCCGCAGTGTTCCCTCCCTGTGGACCTGGGGGGGGGGGGAAACGGAAGAAAAGAAGACGAAAGAAAAGTAGAGTCAGACATAAAGCCTGAGTAAGTCTAGTACTATTTTGTCTATGAATAAAGAACTGGGTAAGATAAGTATAATCAAGAAGTGGGAAGACACTATAAACTTGGTTAAGTTGTCTAGGGTCGAATATTCTATCGTACCCCCATGTTAATCTCTGAACCCATATAAACTAGTTTCCAACTGGCACCCCATAATCAGGGTGATGTGATCCATTCTATGATGATCGGCTCCTACTCGCATAGTTACATGTGTCTTACGGCCCCCGATGTTGTAGTTACCTATGCTGGTCCCACCATGGGGTGTACCAAGTCCCATGGTGACGGCCCGACACAATCCTAGAGTGCACAGGTATGCTACTGGTGTCCAGTGCCTTATTTTTCTGCGCCGGAGTGTGTGCACGCCCGCACCCCGTTAGAACCTACACTGCTACACCACCGCCGTCGATTTGACCTCTTACAATCAGCCCAGTAATCGTGCCCCACCCTGCCTAGTTCCAGGGTTTCCTGATACACCTTCTAGGGTTACTGCTGAAAAGGGTCCCCCGTTACTAGGTTTTCTATCTCTAACCACATGCTAAGTTGGTTAAGTGTTTTCTAACCTAACCCCACCAGTCCGTTTAGTTTAGCATGTTCCATTTTGATTAAGTCTTTAGTTCACTTAATCCTAACAATCTTGACTCAGCCTTAATTGTCTTATTAAGGCCCTGACCTCTCACATTAGACAGGTATTGTTGTGGCTGCCTGTTGCCGGTTGGTTCCGGGCAGTCTTACGCCACAACTCAGTCTAACCTCGGGTCCTTATTGGGCTCTATGTTTAACCTCCCACATTGGATAGGTATTGTTGTGACTACTGGACAGCCGGGCGGTTCCGGGCAGGTTTACATCACAACTCAATCCAACCTCGGGTTAAACACATCGTATGTTCTACATTTACATATTTTGTCTTTCTTCTTTATTTATATGTAAATATTTGCGGCCCATTATTAAGCTAATGGTGTAAAGGTTACACCAATCATGGGCCCAACCCATACTTGAATTTGGGCCCTTCTACTTTATATTTTCATTTATTAATTAATTTAGCCCAACGTTATTTTCCCCCGTTTAATACGTTCGTTTATATGTTGGGCTTAACCTTTTTAAGCCTAACTTAGCCATGCGAAAGAGGGGAGGCTTAAAGCGTGATTACATACACAAAAAGGGGAAGGTGAGCGTATGAACTTGCAATATGACGTTGGAAATACAAAATAGAAACTGGTGTACTTGCATAGTAGTAACATATACTTTGATCATAAAAGCATAAGTGACATGAATCAAACCATGTAAACTTGTAGTTAAGTTAAGAATATCACTATTAACATGTGGGCTTAACTACAACATGAACCTATATTTTTGTTTAGGCATAATGTCAAACATAAGCATGGCATAAATATTTCTAACATAAGCATGGCATAATGTCAAACATAAGCATGGCATAATGTCAAACATAAGCATGGCATAAGTATAGTTAAATTTGTTCACATAACTATGGCATAAATATTTCTAACATGAAATCATGATTTTTACTTTAGTCATGTAAACTTGCAAAAAGGGATTTTTGAATCTAACCTAGCCATGTACCACATATGTCATCATATAATTCTTGTTAACAATATAGACCTAACATGGTTTCAATTATGTGAAATATCGATCATAGCCTAGCCATATTCATAAGTTTGCAAATAGGTTTCTAGTACAAAACATGGCTTAATACATAGATCATGGTGCCAAACTTTTCAATATAATTTCATATGAATTATGATAATCCCAACCTTATTCCAATTACTTCACAAAAATGATATTTGTGTAAAAATACACATTATGATGGCATAGTAACAAAATCCCAAACTTGCATGAATTTCAATTAATCAACTACATACATGTAGCTTCAACATAAATTACATATTTTGCGAATATCCAAACGTCATACTTGCATAAAACTACCGCATGTAGTTTTTCATAATGAATAACATAATTCAAGAACATCCAAACGTATACAATATTCCAACGCACAAATATGAATTATTTTATCGCCACAAATCAAGTATACATATCCACACAGTTATTTGTTCATACCAAAATAATACTCTACTTACAATCGTTGCGGCGAATTCTCTAATTTAGGAATTAGAGATGCGACTCCTTTTGACGTAGGCGTTGATTTGATTTGCTTGAATTGCTTTAGGCTTTAGAATTTTCCTCCTAATCTTCTCTCCAATTTGGTGGCTACTCCTAGACGCTCCTCAGCAACATGGCGGCTTTGTTCTTATTTTTGAATGAATAGATTAGGGTTAGTCTAGGGTTGTTTTTATAGAGGTAATGAACTGTTTAGGGCCATTGATGTTGCTTGGATTGATCGTAGCCATTCATCCTAAGGAGAGACCAATTAGAGCTTGCCACCTAGCCCTAATGACAAAGCAGACCACAGAAAATCGGCCAAACACAGAATAGGCCAGCCAGGTTGGGCTGGGTTCGACCTGGCTCTGGACCAGGTCGACACCCCTGTCGACAGCCCTGTCGACAGGCCTGTCGACCTGGTTAGACCAGGTCGACAGCCCAGTCGACCTGGGTGCGTCAGGCGGGCCTTTCCCCGCCCTGGCCCATCGGGCCCCACTTCGGAATTTTTAATTGTTTTATTCTGTTTTGAATTTTAAATTTAATTTAAAAACTTCCGAAGGCCATATCTTCTTCATACGGACTCCGTTTTTCGAAAACTCGGACTCTATTTCGCGTATTTTTCCGAGACGAACGCAATGGCGTAACCCGTTTCCCCTTAGTTCTTTGATTTCAAATTAATTATACTTTAATTTGTTAATTTCACAGTTTATAGAATTTTCGGGGTGTTACATTCTCCCCCACTTAAAAGGATTTCGTCCCCGAAATCTTCAAGTTAGGAGGAATGTATATCCTAACATCCAAACATCCATCTACTCATCCATCAAACACGAGCATCCATTGTCCTTAAAAGACTTCTAATGCTTCATGATCATATGCAAAGTGTGTGTATACATGTACTTATCTAATGCAAAATCAGGCGGTCTACTGATTCAGTTGACCTCCTTAATGCGAATTATGTAAGTGCCATGAATCCATTATGTATGCAAATTTTCCTATTCATGATTCTACATGAGTGCACAATCATTCATTACAAATGCAACATGCACATGACAACACATTAGAGTTCAACCATATACGAATGCAAACATATATGCATATGCAATATGAAGTGACTGAGCCGATCTAAAACCTAGATTGTGTGTGTATATGCAACCACGAGCAACCATTAGCAATCACTTGCAACCACTTGCAACCATCATCCATAACATGTTTCAATTACATGTTTCCATCCAAAGGGTTTCTACCTAAAAGATAAGGTCGAGGAAATATACCTAAAAAGATAGATAAAAGCGCAACTTAAGAAAAAGGAAAGATCAAGGATGTACCCTCGAACAGAAAAGGGTAGGCAGTGCGGATTCTAGCTTCAGTTTCCCAAGTCGCGTCTCCCTCGGCGTCGCTCCACTGAACTTTGACGAGCTTGACTTCGCGGTTGCGTAGCTTCTTCACTTCCGTTCCTAATATGCGGGTTGGAACTTTTCTTATGGTTGCTTCGCGTTCCACTTCGGCCTCTTCGAGGATATTTGGCTCTACCACTTCAGCAGACTCATGTAGACATTTTCGGAGATGTGAAACGTGAAAAACGTTGTGGACCCCGGCCAACTTCTCCGGTAGCTCTAATCTATAGGCCATTTTCCCAATCTTCTCGATGATAGGGAATGGCCCTACGAATCTTGGTGCTAGCTTTCCTGTGGTTCCAAAACGAACAACGTTCCTTAGCGGTGACACCTTGAGAAAAACTCTGTCTCCAACCTCAAATTCAAGGTCGGTCCTTCTCTTGTCGGCATAGGACTTCTGTCTGTCTTGGGCCGTCTTCATCCTTCTTCGTATTAAGTCCACTTTCTCTGAAGTCTCTCGGATCATATCCGGCCCAAGTATGAGCTTATCAGTAGACTCCCACCAACAAGTGGGCGATCGGCACGGTCTTCCATATAAAGCTTCGAAGGGCGCCATTCCGATGGTTGCTTGATAGCTGTTGTTGTAGGCAAATTCCACCAAAGGAAGGTGGTCTTCCCATGTCCCTCCGAAGTCAAGGACGCATAGTCTTAGAAGGTCTTCCAAAACTCTGTTCACTCTCTCTGTTTGGCCGTCGGTTTGGGGATGATAGGCTGTGCTCAAGCATAACTGCGTTCCTACTGCTTCTTGCAGACTCCGCCAAAACTCGCTGGTGAAAATGGGGTCTCGGTCACTAACAATGCTAGACGGTATTCCATGGAGTCGAACGATTTCCTTAAGGTAAAGTGATGCTAGGGATGAGGCAGTTCTTTTACTTTTGACAGGTAAAAAGTGGGCGCTTTTAGTAAGCCTATCCACTATTACCCAAATGCTAGTGTTGCCTCTCCTCGACCTAGGCAGCCCATCGATGAAGTCCATTGAGATGCTATCCCACTTCCACTGCGGGACCTCCAGAGGATGTAGCAGTCCGCCAGGCTTTTTCTGTTCCGCCTTAACCTGTTGGCACACCATACACTTAGAAACGAACTCTGCCACGTCCTTTTTCATGCCGTTCCAAAAGAAAGTCCTTTTTATGTCTTTGTACATTTTATCTCCGCCTGGGTGTATCGTCATCTTGGAGTGATGTGCTTCCTCGAGAACCTTCTTTACTAAATCTTTTGTCTGTGGGACGCATAGTCTTCCGTCTCGCCTTAGCAAACCCTTATCGTCGATGGAGTATCTGTTGAGGTGACTTGAAGTCTCACCCCTAATTAGCCTATCAATTGTTTCCACAAGCTGAGGGTCTTCGCGTTGTGCTGTCCCTACTGAATCCACTAAGGTTGGGCGCACTTCGAGAGATGCTAGCAAGCCTGGTACGAAATCGGAGGAAGGCCTAAAGTCGAAGCTGGCTATAAACTCTAGGCTTTGTCTTTCAACAAACAACGTGCTTAGGGTCAATTTCTTTTGGCTCAACGCGTCTGCTACTACGTTGCCTTTGCCCGGAGTGTAGGAGATCTCGAAATCGTACGAGGCAAGAAACTCCATCCATCTTTGTTGCCTCAAGTTAAGATCCTTCTGCGAGAAAAGATATTTCAACGATTTATGGTCAGTGTAAAGTTCGAACTTCTCACCTAGGAGATAGTGTCGCCAAGACTTGAGTGCAAAGACGATGGCGGCTAACTCAAGATCGTGGGTTGGGTAGTTCTTTTCGTGCACTTTCAACTGCCTCCCGCCATAAGCTACTACCCTTCCTTCTTGCATTAAGACGGCGCCTAGCCCTGTCCCACATGCATCCGTATAAACTGTGAACATCTTGCTCCCATCTGGCAGCGTCAAAACTGGGGCTGTTGTGAGAGCCCTTTTCAGTCGTTGGAAAGCAAACTCGCAATCCAAATCCCAATTGAACACTAGATTCTTCTTAGTCAATTTCGTGAGCGGAGCTGAGATTTTCGCAAAATCCCTTATGAATTTCCGATAGAAACCTGCTAGTCCTAGGAAGCTTCGGACCTCAGTTGCATTCCTTGGTGTCTTCCAATCCTGTACCGCCACTACCTTCGCAGGGTCCACTGCTAACCCTTGTTTGGATACTATGTGCCCAAGGAACCTCACCTCTTCTCTCCAAAAGTGGCATTTGGAGAATTTGGCTTTTAGTTGATGGACTCGCAAAGTTTCCATGATTGCCCTTAAGTGCTGAGCATGTTCCTCTTCACTCTTTGAAAAGATAAGGATATCATCTACGAAGACCACTACGAATTTGTTGAGGAAATCTCTAAATACCCTACTCATCAGGTCCACGAAGTACGCAGGTGCATTTGTCAAGCCGAAAGGCATGACAAGCCATTCAAAGAAGCCGTCTGGGGTTCTGAACGCCGTTTTATCGATGCTATCTTCAGCCACCCTTAGCTGATGAAAACCGGTTGCTAAATCGAGTTGGGAGAAAACAGACGCTCCTACAAGCTGGTCAAATAAATCGTCAATTCTAGGGAGAGGGTGCCTATTCTTTTTCGTTAGCTTATTGAGCTCCCTATAGTCAACACATAGACGGAGTGAACCATCCGCCTTTGTAGCGAACACCACTGGAGCGCCCCATTCTGAAATGCTCCTCCTAATGAACCCCTTTTCTAGAAGCTCTTTAATCTGTTTACTGAGCTCTTTCCTTTCCCGTGGAGCCATGTGTCTAACGGGTAACGCAACGGGCTTTGCATTATCTACAAGATATATGCGGAAGTCTATTTCCCGCTTCGGAGGCAAGCCCTTCACCTCTTCGAAGACATCCGGATATTCCCGGACCACTTTAACTGATTGCAAATTTTCAACAGAGGCATCTAGCGATTCAAGATAACTAAGCATAACCGCATACGAGGGATTACAAGAAATTTCCAAAGTATTACCGAGCTGGGTTAGGAGCCTAACAACCCTTTTCTCACAATCAAGGATGGCCCCATTACTGGATAGCCAATCCATACCCAAAATCAAACCATACCCCGAAAAGCCCAAAACAAAGGCACTACATTGAAATTCAACACTTAGGATAGAAATTTTCAAATCCAGACAGATCATAGACAGATGAGCTGGGCCCCCAATTGGGTTTGAAACAATTAAGGGGTCCTCTACCATACTAGTTTTTAGGTGCAGAGATTCTACTAGAGCAGACGAGATAAAGGAGTGTGATGCGCCAGAATCAAATAAAGTGCGAACGGGGTGATCATAAAGATAAACTACACTTTCTACAGAAGTATTTATACCTCGCTGTTGCAGAGGTGGCGCTTCTAGCACATGAACCTGTGCCCCTGGGGTGGATCCAGTCCTCTGCCCCTGTCCTCGTTTCTCTGGGCAGTCCTTAGCCCTGTGGCCTGTCTCACCGCAAGAAAAGCACCCACCATTCTCCTTGGCCTTCTTTTTCCGGCAGTCCTTTACTAAGTGCCCCACTTTGCCACAAAATTTACACTTCCTCTTCTCTTGGGACTTGTTGTCTTCCCCGCCCTTCTCAAAGTCTGTCTTCTCAGGGCAGTCTTTGCTGATGTGTCCAGTCTCCCCATAATGAAAACATTCTCCTTTCTTTCTTTTCCTCTTCCTATAATCCTTGGCTATGTGCCCTTCAGTACCACAAAAATTGCATTTCCTTTTTTCTCGTTTCTTGTTATTACTGTTACGATCCTTTCTTGTTTGACTATTATTCGTATTCCTACTCTGGGACTCTTCCGCTTGCTGGTTCACGTGGAGGAGGAGGAGTGAAAGCGTCAGCAGCTGGGGAGTAAGGTCTCCAGACATGCTGAAACAGAAAGGATAGATTCAAAACGAAGGATAGAAGATAGTACCTATGGCTTTGGGGGGGGGACTTTGCCTTTTTAAAATAAAATAATATTTTTCTTTTTAAAAATGCTTCTTTAAATTCCCTTTTTGAAAATAATTTTTCAAAACTTTTTATCTTATCTGGTAAACCTACGCTCTGATACCAAGTGAAACACCTCACCTCCGTTAGGGTCACTCTCAAAGGGAATGCCCTAATTTTGGTGGAGGTTTATAGGTATAAGTCACAGATATACAAGACAGATATAAGAACACATATTTGTAAGCAGCGGAAAAACAAGAACTTTTATTTTATAAAAGCAAATACGTGTTACAACAACATCATCATAATTGTCTTACATCCTTTCCAAAAACACAACATAACACTTTCATAATCTGTCTTGATTACATTATTTAAAGAAGCATAAATAAAGCATAGATAAACTGCAAAAGCCCCATAGAGTTTGTCCAAAGCCATAGTTCAAAGCGAAAAAGTCCAAGCAATACATTTCTCTTCTTCAAGCTGGATGTTAATGCTGGTCAAGCCGCAGTGTTCCCTCCCTGTGGACCTGGGGGGGGGGGGGGGAAACGGAAGAAAAGAAGACGAAAGAAAAGTAGAGTCAGACATAAAGCCTGAGTAAGTCTAGTACTATTTTGTCTATGAATAAAGAACTGGGTAAGATAAGTATAATCAAGAAGTGGGAAGACACTATAAACTTGGTTAAGTTGTCTAGGGTCGAATATACTATCGTACCCCCATGTTAATCTCTGAACCCATATAAACTAGTTTCCAACTGGCACCCCATAATCAGGGTGATGTGATCCATTCTATGATGATCGGCTCCTACTCGCATAGTTACATGTGTCTTACGGCCCCCGATGTTGTAGTCACCTATGCTGGTCCCACCATGGGGTGTATCAAGTCCCATGGTGGCGGCCCGACACAATCCTAGAGTGCACAGGTATGCTACTGGTGTCCAGTGCCTTATTTTTCTGCGCCGGAGTGTGTGCACGCCCGCACCCCGTTAGAACCTACACTGCTACACCACCGCCGTCGATTTGACCTCTTACAATCAGCCCAGTAATCGTGCCCCACCCTGCCTAGTTCCAGGGTTTCCTGATACACCTTCTAGGGTTACTGCTGAAAAGGGTCCCCCGTTACTAGGTTTTCTATCTCTAACCACATGCTAAGTTGGTTAAGTGTTTTCTAACCTAACCCCACCAGTCCGTTTAGTTTAGCATGTTCCATTTTGATTAAGTATTTAGTTCACTTAATCCTAACAATCTTGACTCAGCCTTAATTGTCTTATTAAGGCCCTGACCTCTCACATTAGACAGGTATTGTTGTGGCTGCCTGTTGCCGATTGGTTCCGGGCAGTCTTACGCCACAACTCAGTCTAACCTCGGGTCCTTATTGGGCTCTATGTTTAACCTCCCACATTGGATAGGTATTGTTGTGACTACTGGACAGCCGGGCGGTTCCGGGCAGGTTTACATCACAACTCAATCCAACCTCGGGTTAAACACATCGTATGTTCTACATTTACATATTTTGTCTTTCTTCTTTATTTATATGTAAATATTTGCGGCCCATTATTAAGTTAATGGTGTAAAGGTTACACCAATCATGGGCCCAACCCATACTTGAATTTGGGCCCTTCTACTTTATATTTTCATTTATTAATTAATTTAGCCCAACGTTATTTTCCCCCGTTTAATACGTTCGTTTATATGTTGGGCTTAACCTTTTTAAGCCCAACTTAGCCATGCGAAAGAGGGGAGGCTTAAAGCGTGATTACATACACAAAAAGGGGAAGGTGAGCGTATGAACTTGCAATATGACGTTGGAAATACAAAATAGAAACTGGTGTACTTGCATAGTAGTAACATATACTTTGATCATAAAAGCATAAGTGACATGAATCAAACCATGTAAACTTGTAGTTAAGTTAAGAATATCACTATTAACATGTGGGCTTAACTACAACATGAACCTATATTTTTGTTTATGCATAATGTCAAACATAAGCATGGCATAAATATTTCTAACATAAGCATGGCATAATATCAAACATAAGCATGGCATAATGTCAAACATAAGCATGGCATAAGTATAGTTAAATTTGTTCACATAACTATGGCATAAATATTTCTAACATGAAATCATGATTTTTACTTTAGTCATGTAAACTTGCAAAAAGGGATTTTTGAATCTAACCTAGCCATGTACCACATATGTCATCATATAATTCTTGTTAACAATATAGACCTAACATGGTTTCAATTATGCGAAATATCGATCATAGCCTAGCCATATTCATAAGTTTGCAAATAGGTTTCTAGTACAAAACATGGCTTAATACATAGATCATGGTGCCAAACTTTTCAATATAATTTCATATGAATTATGATAATCCCAACCTTATTCCAATTACTTCACAAAAATGATATTTGTGTAAAAATACACATTATGATGGCATAGTAACAAAATCCCAAACTTGCATGAATTTCAATTAATCAACTACATACATGTAGCTTCAACATAAATTACATATTTTGCGAATATCCAAACGTCATACTTGCATAAAACTACCGCATGTAGTTTTTCATAATGAATAACATAATTCAAGAACATCCAAACGTATACAATATTCCAACGCACAAATATGAATTATTTTATCGCCACAAATCAAGTATACATATCCACACAGTTATTTGTTCATACCAAAATAATACTCTACTTACAATCGTTGCGGCGAATTCTCTAATTTAGGAATTAGAGATGCGACTCCTTTTGACGTAGGCGTTGATTTGATTTGCTTGAATTGCTTTAGGCTTTAGAATTTTCCTCCTAATCTTCTCTCCAATTTGGTGGCTACTCCTAGACGCTCCTCAGCAACATGGCGGCTTTGTTCTTATTTTTGAATGAATAGATTAGGGTTAGTCTAGGGTTGTTTTTATAGAGGTAATGAACTGTTTAGGGCCATTGATGTTGCTTGGATTGATCGTAGCCATTCATCCTAAGGAGAGACCAATTAGAGCTTGCCACCTAGCCCTAATGACAAAGCAGACCACAGAAAATCGGCCAAACACAGAATAGGCCAGCCAGGTTGGGCTGGGTTCGACCTGGCTCTGGACCAGGTCGACACCCCTGTCGACAGCCCTGTCGACAGGCGTGTCGACCTGGTTAGACCAGGTCGACAGCCCAGTCGACCTGGGTGCGTCAGGCGGGCCTTTCCCCGCCCTGGCCCATCGGGCCCCACTTCGGAATTTTTAATTGTTTTATTCTGTTTTGAATTTTAAATTTAATTTAAAAACTTCCGAAGGCCATATCTTCTTCATACGGACTCCGTTTTTCGAAAACTCGGACTCTATTTCGCGTATTTTTCCGAGACGAACGCAATGGCGTAACCCGTTTCCCCTTAGTTCTTTGATTTCAAATTAATTATACTTTAATTTGTTAATTTCACAGTTTATAGAATTTTCGGGGTGTTACAATGGTTTTATTTACAGTCAAGTTATGCCCTATTTTATTTGTTCTGTTTATTTTTGAGTCTAGGCCTTGCGAGTAGCCTAGGCCATGTCCCTTTTTCTTTATCTGAGCCCAGGCCTAAAGAGAGCCTAATCCTTTATCGTTATTTTGCATTAAAATTGGAACAATATTTAAATTGAATAAAAAGGGAATGTTGGGCATATTGGAACTGAATAAATATTATAATCTGTATTGGACCGTAAATAGGGGATAAAACTCAATATGTAATTGGAGAACATGAAATTATATAAACTGGAATAAAATTAAATTATTTGGATGCTATTTAACGTGGGGATGGATTGTATAAAAAGGATAACATTAATTAAGAATAATGTTTAATACAACCTAGCAATATAGCATGAAGTTATATTGGGATTATTAATAAATTTAAATTTTGTTAAATTAAATTAAAGTTAAAAATTAATAAGCTAAGGTAGTGGAGTATGTTCCGGCGGCATGGGGATGATTTGAGAAATAAGTGGCTCGTAGGTTAGGTCTATTACGGCAGCGTGAAGCTGATTGGGGAAAATAAAAGGCCTAATAAAATTGTAATGGGAGTCTGTTCTGGCAGCGTGCGGCTGATTGGAAAAAATAAGATGCCTAATAAATTAATAAAATTTTAGTTTAGGTCCGTTCCGACAGCGTGAAGCTTGCAGGGGAAACTAAGTAGCCTAATAGATAAATAAATAGGGACCAAGTCTAAGGGCGACTTGTGTCAAATGCATATGTAGTTGGGGACCCATATCAGGCAATATCCTTATTATCATCTATGGACTTCTCACACTAGGCGGAAGCGAGGGAACGCTTTACTACACTGGATAGTAAGAGGTCCAAACGAGGTGGGTACGGATGTATTCTGATGGAACAATGAGCATGCATCGTGCCTATTGGGGAAAATAAGTCGTTGTAACGCCTGTGATTAACGGCTATGTCCTTTTAGTTGATGGTCTTGGGCTGGGTAACCCGAGTTCCATAGCTGGCATAGTTATAGGAACCGGTCGATGGGTGGAAATTAGGTAAAGCTTTATTATTATATCTTTGATAAGTTGGTGCATCAATCTTGGATATGAATGAGAAGCCAATCATTGTTCATGCTTAATTTTGTTTACTGCTTTATACCTTTATGTCTTATGTCCTTAGAACTGTTCATTACTCTAATGCTTCTTTAAATTATGCTCATGCTAGAAATTACTTAAACTGACTAGAGGTATGTCTGGCCTTTTTCTCCCCTAGGTTCGCAAGGTTGAGGGTCACGACGACGATTCTTGATATTTTGTTTAGCTTGGATTCAGACTCATGTATTGGTTCATTTCTCATTTTCTGTTGTTGTGTTGATATTGAGAGGGATGGTTTTACTTACATACACCGATATTATGGTTTTCCACGAGACATTGTATTTGGTTTTATGTCGATGACTATTTGGTATTTTGAAAATGTAATAAGCATTGTTATTTGACTTGCCTTATTAAATATTTTTTTAAATTTCCGCTATGTTTTATATCTCTGTCTTGTGAATTTTAGTCTCTGTGTTGTTTCTTTATACTTAAGCGCTTCATAAATCTTAATGTATCCTTACATAGGTGATGTTAAGGGGTGTGGGGTGTTTCAATAGTCACAACCTTATAAACAGTGGTTTTTGGTTTAAGTTAGTTTCACATACTTGGATCTTTTGATCTTTGATTACAATTTCTTTTATAACTATGAATTGCACCCAGATCTCTAGAGACTGATGAGTGAATAGTAGAGAATCAAATCGGAGAGAAATGAATTTGATTTCGGGGTAATTTCGGCTGAGTATGGTTGAGGTTTTCTTTAGAAAACGATAGAGGACAATGAGAAGAGATGAATGAAGAAATTAGTCATCAAATTCATTTATAAAAATCTTGCATTTGAATTAGTTTAATAATCATGTCTGTTCACGAAAGCTTGCGAATAGACACCTCTTTTGAAAATTTTAATTTTTGAAAAAACTAGCTATACATCAACATACTTTTCTAAGATATGTCGACGCATCGTTAGAAATTTTGAAAATCAATTTACTTTAAATCATTTTAAAAATATGTTGGTTTATAAAGTAATTTGAAACTTTTAAAATAATTAAAACATAATTTACACATATTTTAATCATAGTAAAACTTTACAGCATAATTTCTAAAATATTTATATAAAACATTAAGTATAATGTAAATAACATATATAACTTATTTAGAAATCGAAGTATGAACAAAATCCAAAAATCATAAAAGCATAAGGAATTATAAAACTAGTATATACAATATAAGGGATAGAAATCAGAAGGAATGTTTTGAAAACAACCATTTTGAAAACTATGATTAATTGAAAATCATTTTGTAAAAGAGATCAAGTGATCTAAGGATTAACATGTATTTTAAGACTCTAAATTTGTGTGGAACATCTTGAAAGTTTGAATTCTTCAATACATATGAGTCTTCATTCTTTATCTCTTGAATTATTATGTAAACATCAACATCCCGAGTCTTTACTTGATACTGTATGGTCTTTATTATCAACTCCTGTTTATATCCTGCATTATATACTGTTATGTATCAAGACAAACATTAGTAGCATTAGTATTTACATTTTATATTATTTCCCAAGGTTATTGTTATCAAAACCATCATCGTGATACTCTCCATCCGATTTTGTTGATGATAGCCTTGTTTATAAAATGTAACTTAACTCCTCTGTAATCTATGCTTTTCTATTCTATTTTATATTTCTTCTCATTATTATCAACAAAACTAATAATTTTATTCCTTATTTGACCTATCTAAACTCTAATTCGAATATTAACGGTAACAACCTTGATTTTTTAAGCTAATAAAATAAAATAAATGATGACTCAAATTTGAGAGTTTAAATCATTGGTTTGTAATTTTATTTCCATTGTAAATGGTAATTTGATTTAGAGTGATTATTTTAAAATCAGTAAGAAATATTAGTATTTTCAAAGTGTGGGAATTATAAAATTTTAAACCTGAGTTAAAAAGAAAATATTTAGTGAATTTTAATCTTTTACTTTGGAATAAAATAGAAATTAATTTTTATTTTTTATTATTCTAAATATCATAATTTTGAAATATAATTAGAATTTAAAATAATATTAGGATAAAAATGTGCATTTGTTTTGTATTGTATTAAAATTTGGGTTTTAGGCCTTTATTGAATAGGAAAAATTCTTTGATTTTTGAATGAATTGGTTTCCAACTCAAGCCCATTAACTACGAGAGATAAAAAATTTAATTTCTCATTACATTCTGAGTACTAATTTCGTTAGTGAGCTTCTTCTAAATTTAAGAAAAAGCCCTAAACTGGCTAAACCATCAAAAATCAGTTTATGGAATTTTCTGCACATTCTCGTAAATTCAAGGGATAGTTTTATTCTCTCTCTATATATTTTTTTACTTTCATTTTTTGGTTTTGAATGATTTGATAATCATTTGTCTGTCATTTTAAATTGTTGTTTTACGGGTTTATAATTGAAATCTGTGATTTTGCTAAACTTAAATATATAACAATCTACTTATGAGTTTAAAGTGACTAAACTTCACAAGACCTGTATTTATTCTTTTTATGGTATGTAATTGTTTTATACATTGAATGGTTGTGATTTTAGTGATAATTTTGAGGTCTTGAATGTTGAAAGTATGAACCACTTTTACTGTCAAAATCGCCTATTAAAAATTGTCACTTTCATTTCTTTTATCTTCTAAATAACATTATATTTCTGTTATCCAGTTCATTGTCATTTTTGCACTTTGAAATTCCAATTTTTCTCATCTTTAAAGTCATGCGGAAAAAATGAACCCATTCATGACCTAGAGCTGCGCTTTGTGTTAGGGTAATTTGGGACTGCTAGCTTAAGTTCGATGCTGCCATTTTTCTTGCATGCATCAGCTTTCTTCCTCGAAATAATTTAGTTTCTCTTAGTGCTATTTTTTTAGATACATAAGGATGCATACCTACCATATGTTCATTCATGCCCTCTTTCTATTGTGGTGTGTGTATTTTTGGTAGCTTTAGGTTCTTAAAATTTCTTGATTAACTGATAACTCGTGCAAGCTTTGCTGTTGGATTCTTTTGTTAAAGTTTGGGTATTATTTCAATTGTATGTGCGTTTACGCTATTTTTCTTATTTTCTTTCTTGCATTTTTCCTGATGAGACATGGCTACATTTGGATGGCCTATGTTTGTCCTTGCATAATTTGGATGTTGTCAATTATTTTTATAAGGATAACTCTACAAGAGTACATGCTTAGTGGCATAGCCAGAAAGTTTACATTGTCTTTTGTCAATTTTCTCCCCATGTTGAGCATTTGATTATACGTAAAAGACATAGTAAACTCAAATAAGCATTAACAATTCAAAATATACTTAAAATAGTTCTATATACTAAGCTTAGATGCCTTACTTTTAAAGAAGCTTCTCTATTTCCACGAGGTGCTCCAGACAATAAAGAAGTTCCAACATTAATAGCTTGAATAATTCCTTTAGTCTTTAGTCTCTTGGATATCGTGGCAGCTAATTCAACACCGGAGTAACCACGAGCAACAACCATGACATATGCTAGAGATGAATCAACATTAAATCATCAATGTTTTAGTTGCTATAGCTTGTTAACCTTCTACATAATAATATTTGGAAATAATACAATTTAAGCATATGCTGAGGATGACATTGGTAATAATGATTTTGACGCCAAAAAGTGGTCACCAATGCTCAAGAGTTCCAAAACTTTAAAACTAATTGTCCAGAGTGAAAAAGTATGCGAGATGCAGTGTAATGTGGGGAAAGTAATAATAGTATTTTATAGTGGCTCGGTTCGAATTGAACTAACATCCACTTTGAAGCCTTTACCGATCTTATTCAATATTAAGAGAGTACAATGGTAGACAGCATTAGAAGTAGTTACAACGAGTGACTAAGTTCTATTAATCTTTGTTGTCGAGATTCCTTGTTGTCCGAGAGCGGTCGGGAATGTTCGATATCCAGAAGGTATTGAGGATTTCCATGGTCCGGTAGGTGGGAATTTTCAAGGTCTGGAAGGTATCGGGAAGTTCCGAGGTCTGGAGGTGTTGGGAGTTTCCGTAGTCAAAGAGGTGTTGGGAAGTTCCGAGGTCTGGAAGGTATCGGGAAGTTCCACGATTCAAAAGGTGTCGGGAAGTTCCGCAGTCCGAAAGGTATTGGGAAGTTCGGTGATTTGAAAGGTGTCGGGAATTTCCATGGTCTGGAAGGTGTCGGGAAGTTCTGAGGTCCGGAATGTGTTGGGAATTTTTTAGGTTCGGGAGGAATTGGTAAGTTCCAAGGTCTGGAAGGATTCGAAAATTTCTGAGGTCCTGGAGGGGTCGGAAAGTTCTGAGGTTCGGAAGGTGAAGGGAATTCCCATGGCCTGGGAGGTGTTGAGAAGTTCCAAGGTCCAGAAGGTTTCAGGAATTTCCAAGGTCCTAGAGGTGCCGGGAAGTTCTTTGGTATCCTAGAAGTTAAAAGTTTTAAGTATCCCGAGATTCTTCTTCCTAAAATGCTCTATTGGTGTACAAGCTTCTCTCAAGAGGTGAAATGAGCCAAATTCCAAGCAACCCTTTCAAGTGTGTGGTAAAGGTGGTATTTATAGGATGTAGAGTAGGTGAGAAATGGAGACCATAAGCCAAATTTCGTATCCCAGAGGGTAAATTTTGTACCAAAGAGGCTCACCTAAAAATAGGTGATCAATATGTGTTGATGAACTGTTTTTGGGTGATAGGCATGTTTCTAGCGCTTGCCAGATCACTTGGTTGATCATAGCTAAAAACACGGTGTGCGCAAGCCAAAATGGCTGATCAACATGAGGAAATCCTTGCCATAGCAAGGTTGGGATTTTTCATATCCAAGACTGGGATATGAAATCTCCAATCCTAGGTTAGGATACTAATTCTAACCTAGGTTATCAGCTAGGGATTTTGGTCTATCGGCCCGGTTCGATCAAGGCTTTTGCCTGATCCGCACGTGGTGCTTAACTATCTTTGAGGGATACGAAAGTGGTCAGGCCCGAGTTTCTAAGGGAATCCGTATGGGATGCGCAGGGTTTTTGGAGTGATCGGCATAGGGTGCACAAGCTTTTTGGAGTGATTAATGCGTGCTGATACGAAGTTTTAGGAGGCTGATCCGGAACGAAGATGGCTTGTTTTTCTGAGTGACCATCATGGCATGATCACGTGTTTTGAGGTAATCAGCATGCGTTGGGCAAGCAATCTTTGGTATTGGTGAATTTTCATAATAGAAGGATGCAAAATTCGGCCAATGATCTGATCTAGGTCTTCTGGTGCGAGAACCATGATTTGCCTGATCCGATTATAGATTTTTGCATGTACACACTTGATCCAGGACTTATACTGTTTGTGAGCAGTTTTGACAAGCCTTGACGATCGTTCTCGCGCGACTCTATATTGGCTTGATTCTTAAAGATGTTGGCAATACTTAAGGGCCGATGAAACACATGATGGGCTATGTCGTGTAGGCCTGGACTGCTTCTGGTAACCGAACCAACTTTCCTTCTAAAGTATATTTTCTGTTAACTGGACATTCTTTGAAATGAGACAAGTCTGGAAATGACTGGAAAGATCTCTATGTTGTGCTTAGCGATTGCTTATAATCCTTATGTTGAGTTGTATGCCCGGGAGTATGCTGCTTCGGAGCGATCAAGACGCATTGTTGAAGCTTGTTAGTACAAGTTTAGGATTCCATCATATTGTTGAGAGCTTTGACTTGCTTGTATCTTGTTGGTCGTCTTGGAACCTGTCAGGGATGTCTAATCTCCATCGATTCAAGAAATTAAACGTTAGTTTTTAGCTCCCATTTACACCAGAGTGTAAATGGTTCATTATCGGGTTAGGGTCGCGTTTGCGCTCACACATTTGTACGTGATTTTAAGCGATGTGGTCAGACTTGAAATAAGTAGTACAACATTAGATGGTATGTCTTGGGTGCACAACTGCGCAAGTTAGCTTCCGAAAAGTTGCCGATTCGAGACTCAGTTATTTGGTGCACTTAGATCGTTTAGGTCCATGAGCACATAGTTGGTTAACAAATCAAGTCGGTCTCGATTGATCGAGATTCCAAAAGCATGTATGCATGGTTGCAGCCGTAGCATGGGCGCGCGATCGTGTAAGCTAGTTATCGAAACGTCATTGAATAGGGTCTCGACCGTTTAAGGTTTTTCTTTGAATCATTGAGATTCACTAGTACACGATCATTTGATGATCCATGACGATTCCAACCGTCGAAGCTTCGAAGATTCATATACACGATTATTGCTGTAAGGATGAAACCTAGCAGAAGTCGTGGTATATAGTCATATTGGTTTTCTTTCAAAGCAGAACTGAACTCAGATTCCAAGAGCATGTACTCGAATGGTTGAACACCTAGTGAGTACATAAGTGGTCGTTGGGTTTAGATTGATTTGTCCATCGACATTTCTAAGGTAAATGAATAAGACCATAGCCGGGTTCCAGAATCCCGACCCCGAAATGCAAGTTTGGATTATGCCGATCTCAAAGTTGAATTTTCTTTCTCTCTTTTCTCCTTCAGATGGAAAATCAACTAACGCATGGGGGATAAATGATGTGACTTTTCGTATCTTAGATACCAGAGTTGTTTTTAGGCTTCCGAGAGAAGATAAGTGGGATATTGAAAGTGAGATGGTTTCGAGGATCGGCATTCTGGAGTGGCGAATTATGGGAGAGGGTAACAGGAGTTTAAGGAAAAGCTGCCAAGTATGAGCAGATACAGAATAGGATCTCGTATCTCGGATACTTAGTAAATCTTCTAGGTTCTTCAGGAGTTCGAAGTTGGATAGAAAAACATGACAACTTAGCGAGTATGCAAGAACATGAAAAGGAATATCATACACCGAAGACTTGGCCAAGCTCTCATATTTTTTCGATTTCGAACTCAATCTAGCAAACTTGAATTGTTCTGCGACGTCGCATGATTTGTTAGGAGTGATGTGTCGTAGCCGAATGGCGCGACACTTGAAGAATGAACTCGTTTGAACTGGCGACTCGAATGTTCATATGAAAAGTGGACATATGGTTGAGTCGTCAATTTCAGGATTTGATCCTTAACCCAAACATGACGTGTTGTATCTCGACCCAAATATTACATTGGTGGTCGGCAACGGCCATGGTCTCTATGTTAAAACTATATATGGCCATTGTGTTCCAAAATGTTTGTTTGTGGGGAGTCTCAGTACTGATGGAATATTAATAACTTCCGGGGTCTAAACTTTAGTTTCGGATCGACTTCTCCGTAGGTGGATGTGCTCCCAGAACGTTTGCTTTATGGGTTGAGGTAAAGATGATGCCAGTGCATGAAAAGGTGGGGATTTTCCTTAGGTCTTGCGAGGGCGATGCCGGTGCAAGAATTGTGGATATCTACTCCTGGGCCCGTGTACTTGCACAATACTCCTCAATCCTAAGTTTGAGTTAGCAAGTTCGGATCATAGCGCAACGTCGCGCGATTGGATTGAGGATGGAAGTCGAACGCAACACAACTGATTGGCATAACGTATGAAATAAACCCGTTTGAACCGACCACTCATATATGCACATGCGATGTGGATATATGGTTGAGTCACCAATTCAGGGTTTGATTAACCCAATCACGTCATAATCGCGATCTAATCAGGGTTTTGCGCCAGTGGTTGGCGATGACGGTAATTTTAGTTACAAAACTAAAGGTTGTCATCGCGTTCCAAGATGCTTGCATATGGGAAGGCCTAACATCGGGGGATATCGCAAATGACTTTTGTGGCGCTAAGATTTCGGTTTTGGACCATCTTCTTTGTGTGGTGGGTTCTCTTCTAAAAGGTCGTTATGCGGTCACGAAGGAGATGGCGGCAGTGAGAATCCCATAACTGGTGGAGGATCGGTTCCCTCAAGCCTGTTTTCAGTGGCGTGCCTTCGATTGTGCTTCTCGACATTCCCCCAGCTCATTGGGAGGTGGAAGGAGCTCAAGTGGGGGCGAAAGGTTGCAACGACAACGAAGAGGAGGTGTTGGTTGGAGAATAAGGGTTTGTGTCTTGTAATCGTTTTGGTCTCCAATCGAACGAGGTGAAGGTGGGAGAAAGTCACAAGCCGGCTTCTCCGATGACAACCTCAGGAATCACTGCGTCAATGCTGATGATCTCAAAAACTATTGGGGGACTGGTGCACCCGGGCCTGCTTTCATGGTGATGCCTCTAGTAGTGCTTCCGATGCACCCCCGGCCCGTTTTCATGGAAATGCCTCCGATAGTGCTTTCCGACGTACCCCCGCTAACTTGAAGGTGGTCAAAGCTCAGGTGGGGGCGAAGGGCCATGACATAGTGAAGAGGAGGTGTCTTTCGGAGAAGAGGACTCGATTTCCATTCCCCTTTTTCCTTCAATGAGGGAGGCAATGGTGGGAATAAGTCGTAAGATTTTTTTCCATTGATGACCTAAAGACCACAACGTCATGGGAGTTGTCATTCTAAGTGCTCGAGTACTATTTACACTTCCCAGGGGTCATACTCGTGCAATATGACTCAGTTTTGCACTTTAGATTTATGTTTGTTGGAACTCCCTCTTTAGATACACAAGTCATGAAAATCTCAAACGGATGAACTCTTGATTGGCTCGAAGCGAGCTGGGTTCCTCGATGCTTCACTCTCAATTGGGTCAACGCGTGTGAAGCTTAGATAGGCGAACTCCTCTTTCGATTGGCTCGAGGCATGCGAAGTTCTTCGACACGTCACTCTCGATTGACTCGAGGTGTGTAAAGCTTAGATGAGCAAACTCCGCCCTTGATTGGCTCAAGGCATGTGAAGTTCTTTGATGCTGCAATCTCAATTGACTCGAGGTGTGTGAAGCTTAGATGGGTGAACTTCACTCTCAATTTTCTCAAGGAATGCGAAGTTCTTTGACGCTTCACTCTCTATTGACTTGAGGCGTATGAATCTTAATTGGTGTTAGCGGACCACCACCTAAGTACGTAGAGCGTAGGTAGGTCGGTTTAAATGCATTAGACTTTGTGGAGTTGCCAACAGATCACTGCCAGAGTACACCGGAGCATACGCAAATTGGGCTGAATTTGTTGGACTAGGAATATTCATGGTAGCAGTGCTTCGGCGATTCACGGACGAATCTCAAAGGCGGAGCCAATGTTTTTATACTTCGTACAAAGATTACAATGAAGTTAGTTACAAGACAACTCAAGTTGTTTGTCGAAATTACAAGACAAAAGCGAAATGCATTACAAATGAAAACAACTATGTTCATACAAGGTATAACTCAAACAAGATGATTCGTAAGGTGCGGCACTGAGGTTCAAACCGTTTATTGTTGCTGCAGTCTTGTTGAGTCAAAAGAGTGATCCCGAGGGACCTAGCAAATGACTAACCTGGTTGAGTGCCATTCATGGTCAACGTTGGACAGCTCAGAAATTCCGCTTGAAAGGATCTTGTTTGTACTTCTCAAGACTTTAATGATAGACGAGCTCCTCTAGTGCCGTTTGAGAGCAGCTTTGATGAGTCATGGTGATCGTTCTCATGCGGCCCCATCTTGGCTTGATTCGTAATGATGTTGGCAACACTTCTGGTCCATTGAACCACACGATGGGCCGAGTCTTGTGGGCGTGGATTTCCTCTGGTGACCGTACTAAAATGCTGGTTAAAAAATGATATAATATTATATCAAGCAATCAAGTTATGCACAGAAGGGTATGATTTTGAATAGTTTTAGGGCAGTTTATTGAAAAAACAAAAACTGTTATGTTCGTGGTTTGAAGTCACAACTAATAATTACTAGTAAAACACAGGATAACATTTTTGATGGCTTTCTTTACAATTGTTTATAATTTGAGAAAATTCTGGACTTGGAAGCATCAAACAAGCATAACTAAATATACCTATATAATTATAATTGGTTTTAAAAATGATCAACTACTATTCTTCTGAACAAAACAAATCATGCATATACGCTACTACTTTAAAGTTGTCCACGTCGATTTCTCATGTTTTGAAATTTATCGAGAATTAAAGCATTGTTAATCTTCCTAAATATATCTTTATCTATATATGCAACATAGCTATCTTTCAACCATTCATCTCTCTTCTATTTCTTAGGTCAGTTTTCACTATATTCAAAGCAGAAAATGTTCTCCCCGCCATTGCGGTTGAAACTAGTAAGATAAGTGATAATGTTCCGAGCTTGTAAACCAAATTGTACATAATATTTTTTTCATCTACACGGTCTTCCTAGCCAAATCACTGATCGCTTTTACGTCTTTAAACATATCATTTGACTTCGTATCTGATTCATAAATCTCCAATTGATTATAAAGATCTACATGCTCTACTTTAGAAAAAACGTCGGGGTAAAATTCAGATAATCTAACTAGCTTCACTTTATCAAAATAGGAAATTGAATCTATTGGACTAAGACAGGACATACAAAGAAGTAATTCAGTGTTTACCTCATCGAAGCGGTTGTTAAGTTCGACAATTTGCTTATCTAGACAAATGCAAAACAAATCTACTTGACAATGATATAAATTTGTAATCGTTTCCATTGGCCCTCTTCTTGATCTACCCAAAATAATGTAGTTATCATCTATATTCGAAATATGATTTTATTGTTTGGTGCGAAATGATTCAATCTCATCTAGAAGAGTCTCTCATCTACTAGCTGGCACTTCATTCAACCGTTCTTTAAATATTTTTGCTAGTATCAAAGCATTTATAATATATTGATCTTTCCTTTTTAGTGCCTTATTAGTGACCGTAATAACACTTTTCATCATATACAAAATAAATATGAAATCATAAGAATGTATTATTTTTGTCAAATTTAATGGTTCCCTTTTTTATCACCAGACATATCTTCCGCTAGATCGGTAAGCACATCAACAACCGAAGGAAACATAACAATCAAATTTATTGGTGTACCATAATGTGAACCCCAACATGTGTCACTTGGTCGTTTCAAACTGTGCTCTTGATTTAATCCCCGATTAGATAGTTCATCACTTTCAAGTTGACTAAATATTCTATTTTTTTCCTTTTCTCTAAGAACGTTTTGATGTTTGCATGATGCTCCAACAAGGTTTACTAAATTATTAACCAAGTAAAAAAAACTCGAAAATATGATCTTTATCTTTAGCGACACAAACAAGTGATAATTGAAGTTGATGAGCAAAACAATGTACATAGAAAGCAGACTTGTTCTCACTTAGAACAAGTGTTTTAATACCATTAAACATATGTTTCATATTACTTGCACATCATAGACTTGTCCTGCAACATAGACATGCTCAATTTTTGTTTACTGAAAAAAGCATGAAGTGATGTTTTAGAGCAATTGATGTTGTATTAGGAACATGTACCATACCCATAGACCTTTCAATAATACTTCCTGTATCATCCACAAATCGTAAAATAGTCGTAATTTGCTCTTTAATTGATGTATCACAAGCTTTGTCAATTAGTAGTGCAAATAGTCCTTCGGAAAGAGGTAGATGTTGCTAGATAACTTCTACAATTTCCATCGCAATATAGTTGACTATATCTTTTCGAATATCCGGAGATGTTATCTTATTATTATTGGTGCATTTTTTAGAAAAACTGCATCAATCGAAGTTTTCGTGAGGGTGTCATTGCAGAAATTCTAAAAAATTATTTATTCGTTAATTCTTTGGATTCATCATGACTGCGAAAAGGTAGACCTTGATGTAACAAATATCGAATGCACACAAGAGTTGAGTTTAATCGGTATTGATAATCAATTTTGTTTTGAGTTGATTTTCTCCCGATTACCATTGCAGTATGTCGATTTTCATTCATCAAATTCTAGGCTTTTGTATATGCTGCTCTATGAGCATCTGAATTAGCATGTCTTTAAGACTTTGGTTATGTTTCCAATTCCTAAACCTGCCTTGAATAAATGTATCACTTGTATTTCGACTCGTCGAAAGGGTACAGAATAAGCAGCATAGAAAACAATATATTGCATCTTCTTTTACACTATATTCCAACCAATTCTTGTAATCCATAAACCAAGATTGATTAAAGCTTCTAGCTCTTCCACTGATCATTGTTTGGGGAAATATTTGAAAAGAAAGCTGACAATGACCATGTTGTAAACATGCTCTTCGAACTATATCACAATCATTTGGATCATAATCTAAAATTTGATGTCGTAGACCAGAATCAGATGGGAGATTCGATAAATCGACTTGAATACGACTTCGAGCTACCAAGTTTGAAATAATTGGGTTTTGATTACCATCATTCACCGTATTACTAAAAGGTTAGCTCTAACTTCGATGGAAATGTTTTCAATTGTTGTCTTAAAATATTTTCACATATCTAGAATTTAAAAATTCAAACAATTTAGTAGTAGGTTAAGCAAACATTGACTTTCAGCAAAACCAAACTTGCAGCAAAACCTAACTTGCAGCAAAACCAAACTTTATTTAGTGGCTTAGTTAAGCTAGGCCATGGGTTTTCAATGAAACATTGTTGATACACTAACTAATCCTACATGTCACAATAATTCTAATTCATGAGTCAAACAATTTAAGTACACTAAAATTTCTCATCCATCCAAATCAAACAAGCTGTCTATCCTAACGTATGTAAAAAAAGGTAAACTAGCGACATGTGCAGTCAAAGCGTTTAGCGGTTCTATAGCGGCGGAGGTGCAAAAAGATGCAGTGGGGATAAAGCGGAGAAATAGAGGAGATATAGCGGAGGCGCAAAAAGGTTCAATAAATGTAAAACTAATATTTAAAAATTAATTAATCATCATACTCACATGTTATGTGTACAAGAAACTAATATTAATTGATCTTATATAATAAAATATAAGAATATCATAGTTATGCATGCTAAATTTGATGAGCGCAATTGACTATTACCATATATTAGGCATGTATGCCTTACATTTATCCCTTTAAGCTAAATTTATTGAATATTTTTAAGAAAGAACTAGTCAAATCATGTTCTATATATTAATATGGCTAAAGAGGATGCTAAAAACCTTGATTTGGTGATTGCAGCGAAAAAAGCGGGACTAAAAGCGGACCCATTGTTCATCAGCACTAAATTGAAATAGCGTAGTGGTTGAAGAGCGCTATGAGCTATAACGCGGATATTGCGGTGCTTTAGCGGGGATTCAACTATATAGGACTTGCCACCAAATCAACCAACAAACCGTCCAACCTAATAATCCCAAAATTAACACAAACAAAATATTAGTTCTACAGTAAAAAGTTGAAGCAACAACCCAATTTCATCAAAACAAACTTTCAGCAAATCGATAATATTAAATCTCAACGAAAATCAAATAAATCAAATCAGTACTCACCACCTATTTGCAAAGATGGAGCGTTGTCATCGCTAGCGGTGTGACCAAGGTAGGAGAAGAGGGCGAGCAACAACAATCCTACGGAGGTGAGATAGAGGAGAGAGGTCCTGTGGAGTGTCGGTTCGATAAGGGCGAGATCGATTAGGTTTTCTTTCTTTTTTCCGCAAGTAGGAGACTTCGGTTTCTTTTTTTTCCTTTCTTTTTGTTTCTATAATGCTAAGGTTTTTTTTTCGTTTTCTAATTTGCTGGGGGGTCACGTGCCCAGCCTAAACGTGATGTGGCTCCGCCCCTGTAGAATGTATTAACATAAGAACACATATTATATGCTTATATATATATATATATATATATATATATATATATATATATAGAGAGAGAGAGAGAGAGGATGGGTAAGCTTTTATTAAGGCTTCACAACCCAAAATGATACGGCCCAAACAAGACCTATACATACATCACATGGTAATTTAGATAAGCCCGGACCCACTTCACAAAAGGAAATTTAAAACACTTTTCACTGCCATATTCTAAAGTTCGTCTTCATCAGAAAGCAAAATCAAGTTACAATGGAAAATAATTACTTCCCTCGAATTGGTTTTTTGCCTCTTCCCCATGCCCCCCTCCCCCGCTGATCCGCTACTTGCAACTCCAGTGCTACTATTGCCTGGCTATCTGTAAGTCTCCTTCTTCTAAGTTTCTTCGTCGTGACTTTCACATCCACCCAGTTCAAATAACTAACTTTATTTGGGTTTTGTGTTGTGTGGTAGAAAATTTTGCCATTGCGCTCTCTCCAAATTGACCATACAGTGATGGTGACGGCAATCTTGTACACAATTTGGCTTCGTTGTCTACCAGTTGCCTACCGACATTTAGGTATTCAATGCATGTATTTAAATTGTATCCACAATTGTTAATGTTCATTTTGTCTAGATAGTACTTCCAGACTCTTTTTGAAAACTTGCACTCAAAGAAAAGATGTTGATACGTATCTATTTCCTTATTGCATAAAACACATAAATTGTTTTGAATATTCCCCCATGCATTCAGTCAATATTTGGTTGGTAAACGATTGAGCATCGCCTTATAAGTGGTGGCTGCCATTTTAGGTCAATTAACCATATCCCACACAAAGTTGTGACAATCTTTAATTTGATGTTTCTCCCTGATAGCTTCCCATGTTGCATGTTTATTGAACTCTTTAGCATGTTCCACGCCCATATGTCCTCTTCCATTTTATAATACAGTGGCATATACGCTATTTTGGCCTTGATTTCATCACTGCTAGGCAAACTACTGCAATTCCATGTGTTCTCACTAATCAGCTCATCCACTTTCTTGTTTGGGCAACCATATGCCGAATATGTATTCCATCCAAGAATATCAACTAGAGAACTGCCATTAATCCATAGGTCTTTCCACAAATCAGTCTCTTTCTCTTTGGCTATCTCCTTCACACAGTAACTGGCCAATTTGTCTCTGATTTTTAGAATAGCCTTCTACATGGGGGAAGAGTTATTATCAATATGCATTTACGAGAAACTACCCCTCAGATATCTATTGCGCATCCACTTAGCCCATATGCCACTTGGTTTGATGATTTTCCATCTTTGTTTCATTGTAAATTCTTCTCTCATTTCTCGTAAATTACGAAGGCCAACCCCTCCTTCCTTCTTGGTATGACATAAGTCAGAGTATTTAATGTTATGTAATCCTCCTTTCCACAAAAACTTCGCACACACTTTCTCAAATTTGTCAATCGAAGCATCAGGCAACTGAAATGTTTGCAACAAAAAATTCACTTTTACCTATATAACCGTGTGTACTAGTTCTACTTTGCCAGCAAAAGACAATAAATTTGAGCTCCAACCTTGTTGCTTCTCCCTGATTTTCGTAATCAATTCTACACATTCTAAACCAATGATTTTATTTGACGATAGTAGCACCCCTAAGTATTTGACTGGTAACCTACCTTCTTGTACCTTCAGAACAGCTAAGACTTCCTCCTTCTTCGTGTTAAACTTATTAAAATAGCATTTTGTCTTAACCTCGTTCACTTTAAGGCTTGCATATTTCTCTAGTACATCAAAAATTCTATTTATAGCTATAGCAGCCCCTATGGTTGACCTCATACGTATAATCAGATCATCTACGTATAAAAGATGACTGAGCTGGGGATGAAATCATATATAGTTCCGATTTCCATTCTAAAGCATGCTAATTCCATCTGAAACGAGAAGAATCCATTGCAATGGCAAAAATATATGGGTAGATGGGATCTCCTTGTCTAATACCCCTGTTACTGGTAATGTGTCCCTTAGGGATCCCATTAATGATGATAGAGAATGTGGGGGTATTAATACAATCTTCAGTCAGGGCAGTAAGCATGGTAGGAAATCCCATACTTTGCAACATATGTATAATAAACTTGCAGTTAATCTTGTCATTTACTTTGCGTAGATCCACCTTTAAATAGAAATTTATTAGCCCCTTTTTATTAAAGTTTCTCACTAATTCATGAGCCAACAATGAATTATCAGATATACTTCTGCCTTTAATAAATGATGTTAGCCTACTTTGTGGTTAGGCTACACAAAGTAAAGAATCAAGTGACAAGTTGTATTCAGAAGGAAAAGAGGTGGAAGGCATCAATTCGGATCGGATCGGACCTTCCGACCCGAACCCCCTGCATTCACAAACAGACCAGAAAATTCCATTCCAAAGACACAACCGGATCGGATCGGAGTTCGCCGACCACGACCTTCTATGTTGCCATCTGATCCGAACCGATATCCAGATGTAGCAACGATTATGTCTCACGATCCCACCAAACTCGCAGCGGTTATACACCCATTATCCCATGTTCACCCACGACCAAGATGTGCTGTCATGATCTCCGAGCTTCCAACACCGAACAAAATAGGATGACCGCCATGTGGCACCGAACCGGATTAAATTCCTGCATATAAATACACCCAAAAGCACCATTTTAAGGGATCTTTTGGAAAAATCTTGACAAAAACTCTCCCTACAACCGACTATCATGAAGCCCTGAACCAAACTAGTGATACCAACCCGACACGATCCGATTCACTGAGTGTTGTTGGTAGCTCCCCTCTGATCCAAACCACAGAAATAGCCTTGGGCGGATCCGAACCGAATACAGTTGAGGCTGGAAACTCTACTCGAGACCCTACAAATGCTCCTATGCTGCTCGTAACAACTAGTGATCGCGGAAGGCGGGGAAGTTCAGCCACAAATCGAAGCCAGAGAGCATCGCCTGACGTGGACGCTGAACATATTAGAAGAGACAGAAATGTAGATCCTGAACCTATTCTAATCAATGCGTAAGTAGAAGAGATGGTGCTCAAAATCATGGCTGATAGTTGCCGCTATACCAACTAGGATTGGGGTATTGAGCGTAGTCACACTCCATTCACCGACGACATTTTGGACTTCCAATTTCTCCGACGATTCAACCTACCACAGATCGACCGATATGCCGAGACAGATCCGGGACAACACCTGATGAGGTATGCATGGTATATGAATGCCGCAACCGTGCCTGACGCTTCGAAATGTAAAGCCTTCCCGATATATCTAGAATATGTTGCATTAATGTGGTTCACTCGACTTCCCCAATGGCCGGTGTTGAGCTTTAATGAAATAAGCGAGCGTTTTATGAATCAGTTCCAGCTCCATGCCCGGAAAGCCAAAAGCGTTATTGAATTGTCCAGAATCAAACAGGCCCCTAGAGAATCTCTGAAGTCATACCTGGACTGCTTCAACTTAGCAGTTACCGATATAAGCGATCCCCATGAACCAACCATTTTGATGCCCTTAATAGATGGGGTCGATCCAGATACTGAATTCGGAGGATATCTAGCTGGAAAACCGCCATTGACAAGGGAGGCATTCTATGAAAAGGAAAATATTCGCCTACCACGGGAGGAAATATACGCTAGTCGAAAAAGAAAATTTGATGGAGCTTCAAAATAAGATATCCAATGTAATGTTGCTGGGAAATAGTCCGGCGACAGTTCAGGGAAGGTCGAAGTAAACGTTGGCAACAAAAACGGAGAAGATCGCAACAGGAACGGAAATGACAATAAAAGAAATAGGAACCGAGGAAACAACTCCGGAAAAAACCTCGATTCCAAACTTTTAAAAACTACACACCATTGAACTATACGTTGGAAAACATCTATCTGGATACTTACAATGTCTTGCAATATAAGAAGCCTCCTCCCAGAGACTCCACTGAGAAGGAGCTTACAACCAAAAAAATTTGTCTGTTTCAATGGAACCCAAGGTCACTCTACTAATGATTGTCGGCATTTAAGAGACGTTGTTGAAAAATTGTTGCGGGAAGGAAAGTTAGATGAATACAAGGTTACCCCAAGAGATAGGGGGCAAGGAGGGCAAGCCCCGAATCAAAATTAGCCTGCTTCTAAACCCACAGCTCAGCAAAAAGGTGAAGGAATCGTCATCAACACTATAGTAGGGGGGCCCATCCAGCTGGCCATAGCTACAAGGCAATGGACCAATATGTTAATGCGGCCAAGCACCTCGAAGTGGGGGAGTGCAGTAACTTCGAAGATGCTACCCCGGTGAAGCAACAGAAAACGATGTCAGATGATGTCATATTTCGTGATAGAGATGATACTGGAGCTCAATCGCCTATTGAGGACCCATTGGTGATCACTACCACTATCAGTCCAGCTCCAGTTCACAAGGTATTAGTGGATAATGGGAGTTCAGTTAATATTCTCTTTAAGAAAGCATTCGATCAGATGAAACTGGAAGCGAAAGATTTGAAGCCTTGCGAAGGATGAATACGAGGCTTCAATGGGGCCTCGACGGCTCCAATGGGATATGTCGAATTGTCATTGACATTGGGATAGGGAGACCGTTGGAGAATGAGAATCCTCCCGTTTTTAGTTTTGGACATTAACTCACCTTATAAAGCCTTTTTGGGCTGATCGGCCCTCGCAGAATTCAGGGCCTGCATCGCGTCCTAGTTCCTATTATTGAAATTCCCAACTGAAAAGGGAGTGGGAGTAATGAGAGGTGATCAGGCCACCGGCCGAGCCTGCTATATGGCAGAATTGAAGATGTTTCTAAAGGGGTTAAACATAGAAACTTAAGGTGTTTCCTCCCCTAAAGAAGAAAACTCAGCATAGCAATTAAGGGTGTCGACCCCGAGGGAGTCGCCCAAAGAATTGCCCGAGGACATAGATCCCAGAGAGGATGAGGAGCCTGGGGGCAGGATGGTGACTCCCAACAAAACAATTGTGGATATCTACATTGACGATGTTGATTTGACAAACGTTTTAAAGATTGGATCCCAACTAGATCCGCTTCAAGTAAAGGAATTGACTGAATTTTTGAAGGCAAATTTGGATGTGTTTGCCTGGACCCACGCTGATATGTGTGGGATATCACCCTCCATTATGAGCCACTTATTGAGCATCAACCCAAAACATCCACCCGTTAAGCAGAAGAGACGTATGTTGGGCCTGGAAAGGTCAGCATCCCTAAGGAAAGAGTAACGGGTTCATTAGAGACTCGACTTATCCCGATTGGATATCTAATCCCGTCTTAGTCAAGAAATCGAATGGGAAACGCGAATGTGCATTGACTTTTCCGATTTGAGCAATGCTTGTCTAAAAGATAGCTTTCTACTCTCTAGGATTGATCAGCTGGTGGACTCGATAGCTGGACTTGAACTTCTCTCCTTTATGGATGCGTATTCGGGATACAACCAGATCCCTATGCATGTACCGGATCAAGAGCACACAAGTTTTACTACAAACTTGGGATTATACTATTATGTGGTGATGCCATTCGGTCTAAAGAATGTTGGAGCCATGTATCAGCATTTGGTGAACCGAATGTTCTATAATCAGATCGGGAAAACTATGGAAGTTTATGTAGACGACATGCTCGTGAAATCCAGAAAGTCTCCCGATCATACGAAAGATTTGGTAGAAATGTTTGATATTCTATGGAGGTACGGGATGAAGTTGAACCCCTTAAAATAATCATTTGGGGTTGCATCAGGAAACTTTCTCGGTTTTATTGCAAGTTCTCAAAGGAATCGAAATTAATCCTGACCAAATAGTAGCAATCAGGAACATAGAAGAGCAACGGAAGATTAGAGACGTTCAAAGCTTAGCTGGGAAAGTTGCAGCATTGAGTAGATTCATTTCCAAAGCCACAGGCAAGTGCTTTCCATTCTTTGATTTAATCAAATGAGGGAAACGTAATCTCGAATGGACCCCCGATTGTGTGGAGGCCTTTCAAAATCTGTTAAACTTGTTAGAGAAACCTCCGATATTGTCAAAACCAGTGGATCAGGAAGATCTGTTCCTATATTCAGAGGGATCATCACATGCTGTCAGCACAGCTTTGGTGCACGAAGAAGACAAGATCCAGAGGCCAGTGTACTACATAAGTAAGAAGTTGGCAGCGGCAGACCATAATTATCCGAAAATAGAAAAACTAGCTTATAGTCTCTTGATTGCATCCCGAAAGCTCCATTCATCATTTCCAAGCTCGTTTGATAATCATATACATTGATCAACCACTGAGACAAGTGTTGCAATGACCCAAAGCATCGGGGCAATTACTCAAGTGGAATATCGAGTTGAGAAAATTCGATTTAAATTTCCAACCAAGGAGATCGATAAGGGCCGAAGCCCAAGCTGATTTCATAGTAGAATTCACAATTCCCGAGGAAGAAGCATTGGACGACAAGACTGTCACTTTAGAGCATAAATCAGAACTTACTCCATGGAAATTATATACGGATGGGGCTAAGAATGATCGAAGGTCTGGCGCCGGAGTTGTTTTAATTACTCTTGAAGGACGATCCATTTACTATACCTTGCAATTGGAATTATCTGCCACCAACAATGACTCTGAGTACGAGGCCCTAATTGCTGGGATAAAACTCGCTAAGGAACTAGGGGTAACGACACTGGACATATTTTGTGACTCCAAGATAGTTGTCTATCTAGTTCAAAAAGAATTCAAAACTGGGGGATCTCAACTTGTTACTTACCCTGAAAAAGTAGAGGTGTTACTAGGTAATCTGGAACATTATAGCATTACTCATATCTCGAGAATAGAAAACCAGAAGGCAGACCGGTTGGCTAAGTTAGCAAGTTCTGACAACCTAGATGAGACCGAGATGGCCCCAATATAAGTATTGGAATCGCCAAGCTTTGACCAAATGGAAATTGACTTAGCCTTGGAAGCTGAACCAGAAAGGGGGTCATGGATGACCCCGATTAAGAACTTCCTTAGGAGCGGAACTCTCTCATCAAAAAAGAGCATGAGACAAGCTGTAATACGTAAAGCCGCAAGATACATTTTACAGGATGACGTCCTTTATCGTCGAGGATTTTCTATGCCTCTCCTCCATTGTATATCCCATGACGACATCAAGTGTGTACTGTGAGAAGTACATGAAGGTGAGTGTGGAGACTACACCGGAGTCCAAAATTTGGCGAAGAAAGTATTACGATATGGTTATTTTTGGCCTACCGTAGATAAAGATGCAGCTGATCACTCACGATGCTACAATAAATACCAGAGATTCGCTAAAGCTCCAAGGGCACCTCCGAGACAGCTTAAGTCAATGGTCAGCCCATGGTCATTCGCTGTGTGGGGCATAAACATCATCTAGACCTTGCCAATCGCTAAAGGGGGAGCTAAATATGCAATCGTGGCCATGGATTATTTTACAAAATGGGTGGAAGCCGAACACTTAACCACGATAACAATAAAATGAGTGATAAGCTTTGTGGTCAGGAATATCATTTAGGATACCAAAAACCATTATAACTGACAATGGAACCCAATTCGATAGCACAGAATTCAGAAGTTTCTACCAAAAGTATATAAAATTGACAAGAGATATACTGTCGTAGCTCACTCACAGTCAAACGAACAAGTTGAAGCGATAAATAAAGTCATTAAGTCCATTCTTAAAAAGCGATTGGAACGAGCAAAAGCCATGCGGGTTAACGAGTTACCACTGGCTTTGTGGGCCTATCGAACAACCTTCAAGATGGCTATTGGTCATATCCCTTTTTCACTCTCCTTTGGATCAAAAGCGGTAATTCCAGTGGAGCTTAAAGTCCCCTCTCATAGGGTGACGTATTATGACCCGATGACAAATAAAGCGCTCCTCCTTGAGTCCCTGGATATGATTGAAGAGAACAGGGACGAAGCAGACTTGCATGCCTCGAGGCACCGACACCGAGTGGCATGCTATTATGAAAATAGGTTCACCCTCGGACCTTCGAACCTGGAGACTGGCACTGAAGCGAGTCTTCCCACCTCCAGGTCCAAAGTGGGAAGGACCATATACCATCCAACGGATACTTAACACAAGAGATTTCAAGTTAACAACCATAGGTGGTGAAGAAATTCCTAGAGCTTGGAACACCCAACATTTGCGGCGATACTTGACTTAAATTTGTACTGTTTTCTTTTGTTTTATAAGCCATGTAAAAAGGCATGACTTGCCTAGAAAAGTCTGGTAATATAAACAAAAGATTATAAAGTGGACATAGGTCACGACTCAGCCGAACCACTATAAAAATATCATGTGTGATTTACTTTTCCTGCGCAAACTCGGTTTCATATATATACTATGTGATTGTTATAATCTAAGCGCAAAACACTAGAAATTCAGATCGATGTCTGAACAAACAAAATGACTATTTGTGTAACAACATAGAAAGGATGGGAAGATGACATCCCAAACTCTAACTCTCACGAATCGAGAAAGAGTATAAAGGATGAGAAGACGATGTCCCAATGGCGTGAAGGTGCACCATGACAAAAGACCGCCTTGAATCCACTCTAACATGACTATACGACAGGAAAGTATAAAGGTACTGGGAATATATACCAATGATAAATAATCTTAACCCCACTAAAAGGGCTAGGGGCAACTTAATGTTGAATCTAATCAATCCCGAATGAGCCCTGGCCAGGCAATTCATTCAAGATTGATTGGGGGCATACACATCACACCCCCTGTCATTAATCATCTAATAAAGCATCGATTTATGCACATTATATTTTGTTATTTATGCACGTACAGAGAAACTCAATTGTGACGTAGACTATTGTGTACCACTTATGCTTATTAACATCCTGACCATTGCTGAATTGATACGGATAAATAACAAACTTGCAGGTATTTGACATAGTGAGAAACAAACTATTTTATTCACAAGAATGCAGGTTCATACAAAAGAACTAAACAAAGAGATGCGAGGGCCACACTCGCTACAACAACGACGCGCCAAAGAAAAACCAAAACAAAATATAAAGCCGACTTTTATTTGGACTTCGGAGTAGACTTCTCCTTTTTAGCAGCCTTGAGCTTTTCCTTCTCCTCTTTCTTAGCTTCGATAAAAATGCGCTTTTGCTTTTTCGTCCCTGGACTAGAGCGTTGGGATCAATGGAAGATTTTTTAGCAAGCTCTTTAGTAATTGACCTAGTCGAAAGTTTGACAACTAACCTTGACCCAGGAGGAATTGTTGCTAGTGGTTTGACAGTCTCGGGATCTTCCTCCTTAACATTGGATTTTAAAAGCATATCCTGCTTGTCTTTCATGTCAGCCAAAGTCATATCATCGGCATTCCCCGAACTCTCGGTCACGACGACATCATCCTCCTCCTTATGCTCATCATTGCCGCCATTGTCTTTAAGGGCATCTATCATATCTCCGTCTTTGGGAGTCTCAGTGCTAGATGGCATGGGAGCTTTCTCAGCAACCTTTTCCTTATCCTCGACCCTCTCTGCAAGCTTCGAGCCAGCGGCTTCATCATGTTTCTCCTGGGTCTCTTCAATTAACTTCGAGTCGGTCACTCCTTCTCGTCGCTCGTCGGCTTTTTCAACCAGTTTTGCACCTATAGAACGAGAACCACCAATTATTAACTCGGTAGAAAACTCGTGTCCTTCAATTGTTTTTCCAACAATATGACGAAAAGTCAAGATGGCTTTAACAAACTGAGGCGAAAAGATCGAGATACCTTCAGATGATTTCTCAATATGAGTAATAGGAGTCTCTGAATTTGTTTCAGCAATAGAAGATAATAAAGATTTCTTAGGAATTCCCAGATTCTCTAGATCATATCCTTCCGTTTCGGTAGCTCCGAAGGCAGAAGAGGAGGAACTAGTTTCGATGGTTTCTTTCCCCTTGGCCTGACGTCTCTCATCCTCCATAGCAGCGATAAGTTTGCGTTCTTTGGCCAAGTGTGTTGTTTCCTCGCCCCTTAGATATTTCTCTATTAGCTCGTTCTCGTCGATCGAATTCACTTTGAGTTCTTTCTTTTCCAATTTGACCAATTGATCCCATGCATACACCAGAGGGATAGGATAATCCTTAAGCCATGCAATGTTTCGGTAACGTGTCACTTGGGGAAAAAATCCAATCATAGTTTCAGCACTTTCATCCAACTCTTTTTGAGCATCTACAAGCTGATCATTGACCTTCTCGACCTATTGTAAAGTTACACTCACATTCCCCTCGGCAAGAGTTGCCCTTGTTTCAACCCCCAGCAATTTGGCCTCAAGCTCTGAATTCATTTTAGCTAATTCTACTTTCTCCTGCTCGAGACGAGTGCAAACCAGCTTCGCGACGGCGCTTTCAGACTTAGCATTCTCAGCTAGTTTCTTTAAATCTATGCACTCCTGACCATGGGACTCGAGCTTGGAATGACAGCGCTTTTTTTTTAGTTCCTTAAATTGCTGCTTATATTTATCTGCATCGCATTGAGCAAAGGAAAGTTGGGTTTGAGCATCCTCAATGTCTTTCTCTGAGTTTTCAATAGCCTTGCATCATACTCAGCAGCATCGGTCATGATTTCACATCTTCTATCAAATCGCTGATGATTTTGGAAAGATTCCTTGCATACCTCTTCATCCCCTTATACCTGTCATCCACGAAGTCTATAGAAGATTTAACTTCAGTAGCCCAGTCAGGATTTAATTGTGTGAGCTTTGGGATGGTGGTGCTCAGGAAATTGTTCCCGTAAAATTTTCAATCTGGCCTGGTTCTCATCGTCAAGTATAATTGGCCTTGTAGTAGTAATGTTGATAGTGCGACGCTTTAGTTTCAAAATGGGTCTGCTATTCTCCACTTCTTTCCCCGATTCCTTTTGTTTCCCTTTTGTATTGGGTCCTTTCTTCGAAGAACCGTCTTGTGGGGTTTTATCTTTAGATGAAGCGGGAGGCTTAGTGCCATGCTTATCCCCCTCACGATGTGAAGTTTGGCTCTTATGCTTGTCTGAATCTTTGTGATGCGGAGATCGAGAACAGGAGGACCGATGAGGTTGAGAAGGTCGATTCCTCCTGTCATCTTTGCCTCGACTTTCGTGTTGACCATGCCCCATCCCAGAGCCCACTGGGGGCATACCCAAACGAACTTCTCTCGTATAGTAATGGGGACATACCATTTGTCCTATAAAACAAGACAAGAAAGTGTTAGAATCAACATTAATATAAGGCATAAGTGCTTTTACGTGCAGTGCTAGAGTGTGGTGTATATCCCAAGTGATATCCCCCCTACAGACCAGAGCCTGGGGTGAGGCCGATAACGTGCAGTTCCCCTAGCCTTCACAGGAGTAACTTCTTCTTCGGAAGTGAAGGTAAGGGGCTTCGTTGTGAAATCTTCTTGTTAGCCTGCTTTGTGACCAAGTTACCCAAAGCAAAGATCATGTTAACACACTTTTTGGAAAATGCTATCACATATGGAATCTCTGGATAACATTACTCTCCGGCATTGGAAGCATCGTCAGAAGACACATGGCAGTTTGGTCAAAATCACAACATTAGTATAAACTGGACCGAAAGCCCTATTAAATGACGTCATTAGGATCTAAACACATCAAAAACTTGTAGCCTTATGAATTAGCTTCAAGTAAAGCTTTCGTTTGGTCCAATCGGCCTTACGGTTTGAAAGTTATGTCCCTTTCCGTGAATGCATGCAGAATTATGGAAAAACATGGATTTTGACATTTTTGAAGACCGGTTCGTGAGAACCCCTTGGGGGCAGTTCGTGACCATCCCCTGAGGGCAGTTCGTGAGCACCCCCTAGGGGCGGTTCGTGACCACCCTATGGGGTCGGTTCGTGACCACCCCCTGTGGGCGGTTCGTGATCATGACCCGGCCTGACCATCACCATTACGACCATTACCAGCTCACCACCCCAGCTCACGAACCGTGACCACGAACCACGACCAAGACCCGCTACTACACATGTAGATTTTGACATATTCTCGAGGCTATGATTGCTCCTACTTTCCTGGATCGGGTGCCACGTGTCCTACCACGACCTGATCACCATATCGGCTCTCCTACAGCTATAAATACACCTCCAAAGGGCATTTTCAAGGGACCTTTTGGCACATCTTTTTCCATGGCCAACATTTCTCCATGAATAACCACCATCTTCCTCAATAAAATCAATGAATTCAGAGAGGATTATTCATTAGATTCAAGTGATTGAGAGATAATATTTATTGTAATTGTAATCTATGATTGAAATGAGAAAATATGAAGTGGATGTAGGCTCTTTAATGCTGAACCACTATAAAAATCTTGTGGTCTTGCTTTTTTCTCTTATTTTTCGGTTATTTCTTCATATCCAATACTCTAAACACAATGATTTGGTTGTCAGAACCATTTTTTGTTCTGGTGCTTTCACTGAGAACGGACTGATTCTCAGTCATAAATCTTTTCATCTACTAATGGATATCGTAATTCATTGAGGGAAGATCCATATTTGATTTGAATGATTCATTGAAGTTTTGCTTGGATGAAGAAGTGCGGAGGTGCGGATCAGAGTTTCAAGGATTAAGACAATGTTAAGAGCAACGTATTATATCATTTCCATTGAAATTGCTGAGTTTATTATATCCTTCGACTAGAATGCAATTGTTTAGGATAACTTCGAAATAAGCTGGCAATGGGATATTTCTACCGTGCTTAAACTGGACATATATTGGATATCATTACCATTGGCCTGGTGTGATTGTACTTTGAAAGGAGTATATATGTGCCAAGAAAATGAATGCAGGCATTCAGATGTACGTGGAGAATGGATGCTACGAACCTGGTTTTGGATGATGGGTTCGTGATCACGTTTTGGACGATGGGCTCGTAATTATGTTGTGCGCGATCTGCAGATCATGACAAGGGGTCGTGATCGCATATATATATATATATATATATATATATATTACAATGGGGGTGCTTTCACATACACGCGGCGACAATTGAACACCGATCCCTTCCAATCCTTCCACCCATCATTTCTCAACACTCACGTCCTTCTCCTGTCCTTCTTGGCTCTCCTCCAGCCACGGCCATTGCTCCTGTTCGGTCCATGATCTTCTCCCTATTATGATATCCTTCCCAACCAACTGAACCAAGTGCATGAACAGAAATGGACATCACTATTAAGAATAAGAAGCGTAATGCGAGGCAAAATACCCCTGTTAACATCTCTCCAGTATTGAATGATGAAAGTGATGTTAGTGCCTGAGGTTATAGAGGATAGGATGGTACCACGATATGAAGTGAATTTCATATAGGGTTTTTCTTAGACAAACCGTTGCCTTTTGCTTCTATTGTTCAAACTTTGAAGCCAATCTGGGAACTTAATGGTCAATAAAAGTACCAACTAGCTTTCTGGTAGAATTAAGAGACAGTTGTGTCTAGATGAATCAGCAGAGCGCATGGAGAAGCTTGAATATGTGAAGTGTTTAATATAATACTTGACCCACTCGTGAAGGCATATCCTACGGCTCGTAGAGACATACCTGGCCCAAACCCATGGTGACTACATATGTTTCATATGTTCTGACAACATAGGAACAAGTGTTGTGATCCGACCCGAACAGATGTGCGAACCGTGACCCATATAGCAAGCACGAGCCGAACAGATATACAAAAACCGTGATCCGTGACCCGAAGAGGTGACTGTGACCAGAAATCTTGTTGAACCACGATCCGCTTCCTCTTTGACATATATCTTCATCACGAGCTCCATACAAAGGTGCCAGTCTGGAGAGTCAAGTTCTTCACCTTATTATTCACTTCAAGATGAGTACTACTGTGAGCGTGTCCATGTTATGGGAAAATCAAGGTTAAATGTGAAATACCATGCTAGTGCACTGCATGTTACATCGAAAGATTTAGAAGCTATCCCAGAAAAACTTTTTAAGAAAATTAAGGTTCGCTCTCACAGAAATGCATCACGAGTGGATTATGCTACAGTTCATGTATTTAGTCCACGTGGCACCGCCTTTTTGCACTATGAATGGTGCATCATTAGACCTTGCACGATCCAGTTTCAACGCACTATTTTTCAATCCACTCATTAGTTATTCTTCTCCGGTCTAGGCAGATGGCTTCATTTCACAAGCGGAATAATACGTGCACACAGACTTTATTATCCTAATGGGACCCATCCTCATGTTGTGCAAGATTATTCAATTGCAAGCTATGCCACGCGTGTCAATCCAATTGTCACATGCTTCAGCAATAAATATGCTATTCAGGATATGTTGAATAAAATATCTAGGAATTGCATACTATTGAATGTCCATTCATACTTGAATTAATTCTTCAGATCACGGTTTAGCCACAGTGCAATACGCAGTAGCTCACATATGAACCAAGGTTGGAACGCTTGAGGACACGTGGACTCCATTTATGCTGCATGGATCATGACATATTAGTACACTAATAATATGGAGCATTCAACAAAAAGGGTTCTCACGAGTGGGACGAAAGAAGTTGTTCACGAGTGGGTTAGGCTGGCTCGTGCCTCCCCATTTACGATTGGAATAGTATGTATTCAGGATCCATACCATGCATGATGTGCTGGTGCACAATCAGCTCATAGCAAATGCTATCCACGCTGGAGGGACAACCTTTCTTCTGATCACTCGGGCTCGAAATTGGGTGTCTAGACCACGAACCGAACTGGGGTTAAGAACTCTGATGCCACAAGTGCCCCGGTAGCAACAATGAACCGGTACACACAACGACCCGCAAACTGGAACAAGTGCCATGATCCGATCCCGTAGGGTGACCACGAACCAGTCCCATTATTCACCCACGATTCGACCTGGCAAGGGGATGGTGATCCGAATGGATGCCACGAACTGACTCTGAAGGCAATCGCGATCCAGAGATGTATTTGATTCACGTAGCATATCGAACTGCAATCCGAACCGGAGGATAATAGTGAATAGTGAACCATAATCCAGAAAAATGACAGTGAACAGAAGTCACGATCCGACCTGAAAAGTGTCTGTTTTTGGGAAAAAATACAATTTTCATATCATTTCAGAAAGGCTCCATCCTCCAAAATCGAAAAAATCGTGCGGTGCTGCGCCCGGACCCGCCTGACGGCTCGCCTTCGGGTCGGTGTACATTTTGGCCCACAAATATCACAACTGATTTTCAACCAAGATCCGGTGGACAGTCTGAGGATATTGACAACAAATTGGCAACGACCGGGATTCTTCCTAGAGCCATAATAACTATTCCTGATGATTATTCAGTGTGAGGAGCTATTGAAAAGATTCGGCACGCTGGCTCTAACGATAGACGAGATAGTGAGTGTCTCACAACAGCCTCCTGCTCCAGAGCTCCGATGGTGTATAGATTTCACCAAAGCAACTGATGATGTTCCTGGACGAGTAGTGATCACCTAGTTTATATGACTTAAACCTGTCTAATAGGCGGAGTCCTAAATGCCTTTGATATGGAACAATCCAGACGTTATTATGCAGATGACTCAGAAGATCCTAATGACCATGATTCTCAATGATGGGATACCCGATCGCGAGTAAAGATCCTAGCACTACAAAGTTACCCTCCACTCGAATAGGTAGTGAATGATATGTCCTATGGTCCACTCCCTGAAAAGCTTAGCTAACTTTGCAATGCCTATTTGCCGTCAACCGCATCGAGATAGATTGATTTCCATGTGTACAAGGGTTAGATCAATGTACTTTGGTGCCCAAAGTTAGGTACCAATTGAACTACCACAGGCCATGATTGGACATATGGATCATTGCTCGGATGACAACAACTTGACTGCTCAGCAGCCACCATATGACCTTGGTCAAGAAATGAGAGTTCGAGATCAAAGAAAATATGAATCAACCATTAGCTCTCCACTTCATATAATTAGTTGTGACAGAATCATGTCTACTGTTGAATATCCCAACCGAAGATGGAGTGGGAATGGTCTATGGTGACCAAGTTATTGGAGATGCTGACTATTTGGTTGGATGGATTATGCTACAAAACACAGATGGCGTGAAACCCAAGGATGCTTCGCCTCCAGATGAAATGCAGTGTGAAGGATGTGTCAGTATTGCGAATAAAGGGAGAATCACAAAAGGAATTGCCCGACGATCTGCCAGAAGACGTAGATCCTAGAGAGGGTGAAGGTTCGGGATGCAAGAGGGCGGTATTTAATGAAGCAACTGCCCAAAGATGGAAGAGTTCGCTTACAGCTTGTTGATTACTTTGAGAAAGCTTCCCCACTAGTTCCAAGTTCATCAGATTGTGATACACACTAATTAGCCACTACGACAGGCCCTGCAGCGACCTGAGGCACCTGGAAGATTGCTTGAACAAAACATCGAGCTGAGCTAGTTTGATCTCAATTCCCTCCTAATGAAATCCATATGGGGGGAAAGCATTAGCCGAATCCATCATTCAGTTCAACATTCCCAAAGAGGATGTACTAGGTGAAGAAAATGACCCCTTAAAATAAAGAATGAAAATAAGCACTGGAAGCTATATGCAAATGGGGCAAGGAATGATTGGCGGTCCGGCGTCGGAGTTGAATTGATAACCCCCGAAGGACATCTCGAAAGGAATTTCAGGCGACGGAAATGTAACTCGCAGCTTACCTAGAACCGGTAGAAGAGCTGTTAGATGGATTGGAATGTTACAACATATCTCATGTCCTACGAATAGAAGATCAAAAGGCGAATAATTTGGCAAAGTGAGAAAGTTCTGAAAATCTAGAAACGACAGATATGATCCCAATCAAGACACTACGAACAACGACCATTGATAAGATGGAAGTTGATCCAGTGTTGGATACTACACCCAAATGAGAATCATCGACAACCCCCGTAAGAAACTTCCTGCAGCACAGAATGCTTTCGGCAATGAGAATGAATGGCATACCATCGTTTGTTATGCCTTAAGATATGACGTGCAAGGAGACATGGCTTGTTTCCCTTGGAAGGTTGTCCCGAGATAGAAATCAACGAATCTCATTGCTGAATTCACCGCCGTGAATGGTTAGACAGATTCACTAGTCAACTTCCCGCTAGATGGGAAATGTACACGAATGAAACATCTAATGTGCGAAGCTTTAGAATTAGAAAGTGAAGATTCACACTTCCACTGCTTTTATTTTCCAAGTAACTCATTCCCCAGACGCTGGGGGCAACTGGAGATTTGTGCATGAATCGCTCAAGATTGCATCATCTAAATTCAAAGCTCACACATCAAGAGTTTTCATGGCCGATTGCCTTAGTCTTTCTTGAAGGTTAGCAAATTGGGTGTTTAAAACGCTTACTCCTGAATACTGAGTGATTGTCTATGCACCAACCCTTGTCCTTGACATAGGATCGAAGGCATATCGACAAATTTACGAGATATGACTACTTCACCAGCAGCAATATACTATTTCCTAGCATAGAAAGTGCAAAAGTTTCTATAAGAATGAATCCATTGTTTTCATGCTGATTGCCATCCTAACACCAATTCGATAATATGCTACCATTATCGATACAATCATGACTTCCTGGCACTTTATCCTTACCCTCAGCATGGGGACAAAAAGGCGATTCAAAGGAGATGCGACCTCTTCACTCGCTTATGATATTTACCTAACCACCCTTGCCATCTCAAGACCCCGATCAGGGTCTATACATTCTTGGGACCGCCACCACTCAATAATTTGAAAATATATTCGTCATCGGCTCAAGATTCTGGCAACAATCCCCTGGTAGAGACAGGATAAGGCAGAATTAACCGACAAACAAGATGCAACGCCATTTCTGCTCCGAATGATATTCATCCCTTTAACAGGATTATTCTTTAACCATGGCTCTTGTATTTGCATGCTTTATGAGTAATTGATGTAATTAACTCAGATGAATTAATATATGGATGGTATAGGTACCCCAGATTTGACACCGATTAGATTTCTAACACCTGCATATGGAGTTGTGGAACGAAACTATAACGAGCCCGATTGGACTGCTCATTTACAAAGCTGCACCTTCTATCTAAAGAAAGTTGTATAGCTCAAGGTGGATCCGGGATGACCATCAATTCCTTGGCTCATACGTGGAGGACCACAAGATAGTTGTACATAAGTCATTGGCTTGGAAAGTCCGAGTCCGACCCCAGATGGAAGTCGTGTGACTGTCTATATTGCTCGATCCTATCCTCGATGCCACCAGATTACATGAATTCTGATAGGGGGGCAGCAACGCCCATTGATATTCTAACTTTTCAATCATAAGATTTGCTTTTACATGCCTCTTGGGTTAGTGACATGACTATCTCATGCGATATGAATGATGCAGGTACTCGAAGTTTGGTGCTAACTACTCCTCCCATGGATTGTTCGGAGGAATGCAAAGCCTTGGCAAACGTTTTACAACTGTTTGACTGACTGATGCTATCCTCAGAGCTTGGATAGAAATATAAACCTAGGATGAGTGTGACCCGACCACTTGTCCGAAAAGCTCAATTCGCTAGAGTGAATCATGGAGTATGGACTAGAACCGATCTCGAGAACGACACCCGAAACGGCAGAATCCCACTCTGTGAACTAGAGTGTAGAAGGAACGCCGAGGTGAATGATATGACCGCTCATCTGAATCAATCTAACTCTCATGATTCGAGAGAGAGTATAAAGGACGTGAAGATGACGTCCGCAAGGCGTGAAGGTGCACTATGATAAAAACCGCCTTGACGACACTCCACCCCGCTGAAGGATCGGGAGAGTATAAAGGCGCTAGAGACTTAGCGCCCCCAGAACTTCTGCCCCGCTGAATCGTGAGCAGACTAAGAACCGAGCTCGAACTCTAACCCACTGAAGGATCGGGAGAGTATAAAGGCACTATGGGTTGGTGCCCCAAGAACTCCTACCCTACTGAAGGATCGGGGAGCAAACTGAAAGCTGAGCCCGGATCCTCCATGTCCGGACATGGCGGCAAAACAGTTAAGGTCCTAGTCAATCCTCAACAAAGTCCTGGCCAGGCACTAAGTTAATGATTGATTGGGGGCATACCTATACACACATACTACCTTAGTGCATTTTCATTTATAATTGCATTGAAAAATTATAACGCTCCATGACTTATTTGACCATTTGCGTTTCAAATGTTTAAATGCATAACAAATTATGGAATGTTCGCAGGTACAAGACAATGCAAAAGAAACAAATTTTTAATTACTAAATGGAGGTTTACAAAAGATAACTAGTCAAGAACGCGAGGGCCTCACTCGCAACAATAGCAGCATGCCAATGGAAAACGAACAAAGGGTCGTGTCTAGAAGAAAGACCCAGGCCCCTTGAAGACCGAAAAACAGATGCATAGAGAACGTCCATCTGCTGATCCCAACTTACTTCCAGAATGGGAAGCTCAGATAAGGCTGGATATATCCCATGTAATAATTGAACATGATGCAACCATTTCATCCCCGACCTTTCCCTTGATGCTAGAGCAAACGGGAGCAATAAAGGTGACTACGATCCAACTATTCATCGTTTGATTTCAATCCTTGGAGCTTGGATGGAAGGCTGGAGATTAGCATGGGATGTGTACCAATAAATCAGTTTGCACTCAACTCCGACTCTTGGTGCGAGGAGTGAATATAAATCCAGATAAGATGTGGATTCGAACCCTGCTACTCAGAACAAACCCCCGAGGATGGGGGCACGGAATACGAGCCTCACGCAGTGTAGTTCAAAAACTCGATGCCTCCGTCCCTAGTTGAGTGACAGAATCCTGATTGACAGCTACTGCACATGTGGATCTAAGAAGCCCGAGGCCGATCTTCACTTATTCCAAGACTTTACGCTGGGTGGATCAACGACAATTGAAAGGCCAAGCAACAATCATCAATTCGCTGGAAGTGATAAAATCGAAGTTCAAGCAATGACGAACTTGGCTCGGCCAGATAGCAACCATCAGCTTGGATTGAACACAAACCAATCAGTGATTCAGAACGTCGTGGATGGAAACATGGACAATGGAACAGCTAGCTGCAACATTCTAGATGAGAACGCAATAATTCGAAGAACAGGAACCCGATCGGGTCGAATGACTCGAACAACTACCCGGGGGCAATGTCGAAGCGGAAGCAAGAAATCAACAAAGACCCCCTTTATAATCTCATATTCAATGCTAGGGGCACCAGCCATAATATTGACAATATGCAGCAATTCTTTGATGGCAACCTGCTCGCCTGTGTGATTCGGCGCCTCTCGAGAGGCGGAACTTCTCAAGATGGTATGGATAACGACAATCACAACCCTTACACGTGGGACATCAGGATCCCCTGTTATTCCCCCAGACTTTAAATTTTCTCTGTAACGAGATTTGCTCAGAAGCTTTGATGAATTTAACCCTGAGGTGGACATACTTCTATGACAAGAAGGTGTTAATGTCGAGATGGATGATCTTGATGCTTTTGTGGCAAAGAATGGAGCACCTTCAAATTCATGAAATGATAAGGACAAAGGAAAATTCTTGGAAAAGAATGATAAAAATGTGTTGTTCTGGAGAAACTCTATTTCACTAATCGAGCCCATGATCTTGTTTGCCAAGCTTAACGAAACCAAGCATGAGAAAGAGACTCAACAAGAATGTGATGACCATTTCGGATTATGCTGAAGAATGAACGGAAGGGCTCGACTTACTTCATAATGACATTCATTTTCTTGCATTTTGACAAACCTACTCAACTCCGTGACGAATCCGATGAAAGCAAATAAGTTTGCTGGTGCCCGATGAGGCAATCTTCACTAACTGACTAAAGATAAGGAACGACATCAAAGCGAATGTGATTCAACCATTCGCGTGTACAACTCGAACTCTTGCAGGCTCAAGAGAGCTGTAACACCCCACATCCATTAAGGTCACTCGCAAAGGGAATGCCTTAACTTCGGTGGAGAATTATAGGTAAGAGATACAGATAAATTACAAGACAGACAAAATTAAAACAGCGGAAAATAGGACTTTACTTTATTGATAAAATAGTTTGTACAACAATTGTTTTCCAATACCGAAATATATGTCTTACAAAATAAAGAAGCATAAAATAACATTTATATTCCCCAATGTAGCATGAGCCAGCCATAGCAATGGAAAAGAGAATCCCAGCAAAACTTCGACTAATCTTCAGCTTGGAAAGAAAACTGGACTAAGTAGTAATATTCCCTCCCTGCGAACCTGGGCGAAACGGAAGACAAGAAAGCGAAAGAAAACAGAGTCAGACATAAAGTCTGGTAAGTTCAGTAACTTTCAGCATGTGAACAGGTAAAAGCAACATGACATGAATTTAACTGAATACAAGACAACACCATGATGACGGGAATCATAAGGTTAGCACAAGATATGATAAGGTAAGACAAACCGGATGCACTTCTATACTTTCTCTGCTTCGCCACTACCATGTTATTCTAATTTCTATATCCCGGCACCACCTAACTAGTAAACTGTATAAACTGATAAGAACAAACACGTGATCCCAATCCCCGCAATTGTGGTTGTTTCAGGTGTAGATCTATTATTTATTACCTAGACCTAATCTAGTGTTTTCTATCGAGCGCATTCTAGATCCAACCAGGGTTTACGCTACCCAGGGCTACTGGGGTTTATGCTACTACCTATTGAACGTTTCTCGGATTTTAGGGTTTACGCGACCTAGGCCCGACTAGGGGTTATGCTACCTATCGAACGACGCCCCTACTCTAGGACACACTACCCAGAGTGGTATATGTTCCTATACTTTCCCCACGTATGTGTCGTGGATCGTTATCGCTGTCTAGATGCACATGTCCACTATATATGCGAATCGAGTCTCGTGGCAGGGAAAATCAAGAAACACGAAACTCGGTCGGGAGCTTTCAGATATCTGTCGATGCAGATGCTAAGGTCTACTTTTCCAATGGCTATGGTCCCACTTGACCCCTCCCTCAACTAATGAAAGGCACATCTTGAAAAATGAGAACTATACGCAGGCCCTCTATGCCCCACTAACCTATGGTCATCCACACCCATAACTAGATAGCAAGTATATGGTCTTTTGGAGTTCTCCGCCTTTCCGCTTCACGTATTTCGATTGACTCAAGATGGTAGGTAGACGACGAGTTGCTATCACAGGGCTACTGGTCTCGCGGAATCACGCTGGTCCATCCTAGTCTTTAGGTTGCCTTATATTGCAACCAAGGCATACCCTTGGTTCTTCTAACGCAGACCTTAACCTCTGTGAGCCCAGGCGGATCATTTGCAACCTCATAGAGGGATACCTAGAGTACCCTCACGTCCCCTCGAACCCGCGTGCTTCATAACCTAGTTTGTTGGAGCCTTCTTTAAGATCAGATGGACGTTCGCTCCTTCTTGTGTTGTACTAAGGTTTACTACTTAGTTCCCTTAACTAAGGTTTACTACTTAGTTCCTGAATCGTCGTTTTCTTAACTAAGGTTTACAACTTAGTCCTCTTAACTAAGGTTTACTAATTAGTCTTTTTCTCGTCAAGTTGGATTGGTTAAGTGTCATTAGTCCATTCAAGTTAACATAACCCATTCATTTGTCATGTTAAACTGGTTAAGTGTTATCAGTAGTTCATGTTGACTTAACCCTACCACTAATCAAGTTATATTGGTTAAGTATTTGTTATTACTTAACCCCACCCCTTCATCTTGTATTGATTAAGTGTTCCCTTAGTTAACTTAACCCTAACATTTGTTTAATTCACATGTTCTAATGGTTAAGTATTGTCCCTTCATGTTTTAACTTAACCTTGTTCGTTTGTCACACTATGATGGCTAAGTGTTCTAAGTTTACTTAACTCCACCTTCTAGTCTAGTTAACATGTTAAATTGGCTAAGTGTATTTTACTTAACCCCACCTTCTAGTCTAGTTAACATGTTATAACGGTATTTAACCCCTACAAGTCTTGTCTTGTTAACATGTTAAGTTGGTTAAGTGTTCCTATGGACTTAACCCTCCCATTCTAGCTTAACCGTTTCTTAGCTTTAAATTTTTCTTTAAAGCACCAACCACTCACATTAGACAGATATCGTTGCGGTTACTGGATGTGCCGGTCGGTTCTGGGCAGATTTACACCGCAACTCAGTCTAACCTCGGGTCCTTTTAGGCTCAATGCTCTAACCACCCACATTAGATAGGTATTGTTACGGTTGCTGGATTTGCCGGGCAGTTCCAGGCAGTCTTATACCGTAACTCAATCTAACATCGGGTTAGGCATATTCGTCTTTCCCTAGATTTACATATTTATCCTTTTTTGTGTATATGTAGATTGCTAACAACTCTTTTAAACAAATTTGGCCTATATCATATTCATTTGTCATGCCCACTAACATACCTATATTCTAGGCCCAAATCTTGATTTACCTATCATTTAACCCGACCTGCAGTTTTATGCCAATATAGATATAGTATTCCCACTTACAGTTCATGTCAAAACTAGATTTGATACTCTAGTTTACAATTTATGCTTAAAGCTTAGTTTACTTGCCAATACTAGATTCAATATATCAAATTACATCTTCTATAATTCACATAAAATTACCCTAATTTGCATCTAATAGTCATGTTATAATACATGCTCTAAATTAATTTAAATAATATAGATTTCATGTTATACCCAAATAACCCCGGATTCATAACGTACGTATACCATGATTTCACAAGTTTTCTAAATACTCATGAAACGAAACTAAAAAGGGAATAGAGGATAAACATGAGAATTGACATAAAAGAATAGGCATGCAAAAGCGAGCCAAATACAAGGATAATGGATCCAATGGTTTTGGTGTACATAATAGCGAATATGAATAAACTAAGCAAGTCACACCCTAGGTATAAGATCCAACAAAATGCCTGTTCGGTGTACAACATGGTTTGTAACTATAGTGTTATGGGCATAAAAAATTAAGCATAATAGTCTTAGGCAATGTACCACATTAGTTATAGTCATGGTCATAGGTAGAAATCTCATAGTTATGAATCATAGGCGATTAACCACAATAGTCATGGATAATTAACCAAAATAGTCCTAGGTAATTACCCTAAATAGTCATAGGCAATTAACTATAATAATTTCAAAGTCATGGTCATAGACAATAGTCTTATGTTCATAATCATAGGCAATAATCTCATAGTCATGAGTCATAGGTGATTAGCCACAATTGTCCTTGTCATAGTCATAGGCAATAGTCTTTTGTTCACAGTCATAGGCATAGGCGTAGTCTTATGTTCATAGTCATAGTCTTAGGCCATTAACAATAGTTTCAACGTCATAGGCATAGGCACAGTCTCATCGGTAATTAACCACAATAGTTCTTAATTAGATCCAAAGGCATATACAAGCACAGATTCAAATGAGAGTATGATGCATATTCTTATATCCATTTAATTACATGCCACAAATAGATCTAGACGTTCAAATCTAAAAAGTAACTGACTTACATTGATCGGTTTCATAAAAGGATAATCAGATAGCATTGGTGATTTGCTATGATTTGTATGACGTTGCTTGCAACCGTTGAATTAGCCTTTGATTCTTTTCTTAAAGCTTTAATCTTGATTTGAATCTCCAATTTGCAACTCCTAGCCGTAGTCTCCAAGAATAGTCTCCGTGTTTTATTTTAATTTATTTATTTCAATTATTCCAGAGGCAGCATAAGGAGAGAATGAAATGGTGTAAAGAGAATGGGGCTAGGAGGCTGTTTATATAGGATTAGGCGGGCGAATCTAGACTGAAAACGAGACCAAATACATCAGAATGAATCCAGGCTCAAAACTGAGCTTCAGCACCAGGTCGACCCCCAGGTCGACCATAGGGTCGACCTGGTCCCTGGGAGGTCGACCATAGTGTCGACCCCCAGGTCGACCTAGTCCTGGGCGGGAAAATTCCGGCCCAGTCTGCGCTGGGGTTTGAATTCGAATTTCGAATTCGAGCTGTTTTTCTGTTCTGAAAATTCTTGAAACTTCAGAGGGTCATATCTCCCTCATACGCACTCCGTTTCTCGAAAACTCGGACTCGTTTTCAAGCAGAATTTTGAGACGAACGTAATGGCGTAACCCATTTCCCTTGATTCTTATTTTAAAAATTAATTTTGCCTTGATTTATGGTTTTAACATGTTATAAAAATACGGGGTGTTTCATTCTCCCCCTCTTAAAAGGATTTCGTCCCCGAAATCTTCAAGTTAGGAAGAATGTATCCTACCATCCAATCACCCATCTACTCAACCATTCAATCACAGCCATTCATTGTCCTTAAAAATATTTCTAATGCTTTCATGTTCATATGCATAGTGTGTGTATATGTCTTTATCTAATGCAAAATCAGGCGGTCTGCTAATTCAGTTGACCTCCTTAATGTGAATTATGTCAGTGCCATGCATCTAATCATGTATGCAAGCATCCCTAGTTATGTAAATACTACATTTGTGCATAGCCATTCATCCATATGCAACATCCATATGATAACATATCAAGTAAAATCCGTTAAGCAAATACATACACGCGAATGCAATATGAAAGTGACTGAGTTGTTCTAGCACCTATGGTGTGTATACGCATCCACGAGCAACCATTTGCAACCATCGATCATAACATGTTTCAAATACATGTTTACATCCATTGGCTTCTACCTAAGGATCTGTAATGACCCGAAAATCCGGTCCAATTTGAGCTGACCAAATAACACAAGTCCAACCCCAAATTGTACTGAAAACTAGGAAATTAATAGAAAGAAGATAGAGGGTGAGGAAAGATAAGATAGAAACTTAGAATAGAAGAAGAAGAAGAAGAACACAACATCAGAGTAACACGAACCGCACAGCGGAAGGAATAACATATATTATATAATATAACTTTGAAATAAAAGATTGTACTTGAATATACATATCATTATCAAGTACAGCACTTACAACACAGTGGAAATAAACAATAGCTATATGATCCTGAAGCCTCCTGCTCCAAGCTCTTCCAGTATATCTGTAAATCCCGACTACTTGACTGCCCGTACAAAATTGGGCACCCAAGAGTTTAGGGAAAACAAAACAAAATAAACTCCGGGTCAGTAACGGGACTGGTATGAGTAAAACAGTTTTAAACGGTTTGAACAAGTAAACGATATCTCATAAGACCACGTCGTATAATGGAACGGGTTTTTCCCTTATGAGAATCCAAAATTTCTTTATATCAAAAACCTTTTGATATTATAATAATGTCTACCAACCACAATATAATAATCATCTAGCAGAAACGTTTTCATCTCACGTTCTACATATATAGTATACAATCAAAACCGCAAACACGTATTGGGTAATGGATTTCCAACTATGACAAGGTATGGAACCACCTTGCGCTAGTGTACCTCTAGAAAGGAATACACTGGGTTCAACAAGAACATCTTGCAACCCGGCCACACATGACCGACCACTCATTTCGCTTGAGTGTATCAAATGTATATCACCAACGGTTGGGATCAGCAACCGTTTCCCGAATGGGACAGTATCGACAATAGATTTTTAGATGTAAATGAAACTCTAGATCAGGTGATTATACACCCTACTTCGGAGCGACCGACTTAGCCATGCTGCCTGCCCGATTTCTGTCATTTACCGGTTGATGAGGCTTGAGGTTACGCTTCATCATCACATCAGATTCACTTCGAATGCCACATTGTCAGATCCATCGAAAATCACTAATTGACGTCTACAACAGTACATTACGTGTTAGCTAAAGAAGTTTCCTTCTCCGCTTCCACTCTTGGTACGGTTGAAGAAATCAATGTATGTGACCTTTCTGGAAATACTCTATCATACATTAATCCATACAAGTCATCCAGGAACAGGATGAACCGAAGGCACTATTCAGTACATCCATCTTAGGCACTGTTATCTAAGACTTATACAATAGCCCTTGCACTTTACTCCGCCTTCAATTATCTTTGGAATATATGATTCGCAACGCTTATGCCAATATATAGTGGTTCTTTGGATAATAATCCAATCGGTCTCTCCATATTAACAACGTTAAAATGGTCAAAAACTTCGATAGTCTGTGATTTAACCATCAAAGAAAAACAGGTGTGCAAACAACGATATTATTTCCCGGAGGAAATTATATCGATCAATCATCAATCATATATATGTATCTATATATATACTCATATTTCCTATTTCAATATCTGATTACGTTTCTGATTCTATTTGGAAAACATTTTTAAATCTTCTTTACTTGGATTTAAACAGAGGTTTAAATCAACATCGCGACGACAACTCGAACCACTATACTTATTTACTAAATTCACTTAACCACTTTCACTCTCGAACCTTAACCATTTCTAAATTAAAAACGCAATCAATCAAGTTGGGGTATAGCTACCTCTCAGACCTTAACTGAACAACATTTCAAATCTCGAAACAGAGTAAGTTCATCTTTTAAATTTTTAACACTTCCTTACGTAACTCTCTTTCGAATCATCTCTATTCGATAGTTCTTTCCTTCGAATAAGGTATATTCGATAACTTTATTCAATTTACTCTATTGGACTAACGCTATTGGATTAACTCTTTTTACTTAACTCCTTACTTAACTCCTTTTGAATAACTAATTCGATAACTCCTTACGATTAAACTATAATCGATAACTCCTTTCGAATAACTAATTCGATAACTCCTTTCGATTAAACTGTAATCGATAACTCCTTTCGAATAACTAATTCGATAACTCCTTTCGATTAAACTATAATCGATAACTCCTTTCGAATAATTCTTATCTATTTAACTCTATTCAAATAACTAATTCGAATAACTCTTATTTATTTAACTCTATACGAATAACTAATTCGAATAACTTATATTCGATTTGCTTACTTTCGAATACTTATATTCGATAATATCTTTCTTCGAATAAAATCTTATTCGATTTAACTCATGTCGAATAACTAGATTCGATCAACTCACTTCGAATATTTCTGATTCGATTATCTCACTTCGAATATCTCTGATTCGATTATCTCACTTCGAATATCTCTGATTCGATTATCTCACTTCGAATATCTCTGATTCGATTATCTCACTTCGAATAACTAAATTCAATTTTCTCACTTCGAATATCTCTGATTCGATTATCTCACTTCGAATAACTAAATTCGATTATCTCATTTCAACTCTATTCGAATAATCTAAATTCGATTAACTCCATTTGAATAACTCTAGTTCGATTTAACTCTATCGATTTACTTTAACTGATTAACACTAACTGTTTAACTCAAACTGGTTTAACTTTAACTGATTTACTCAAATGGTTTTACTCTAACCGGTTAACTCTTATTCGAATAACTAATTCGATTAACTCTATTCAACTAACTCGACTCGACTAACCCCTTTCGAATAACTAATTCGATTTACTAACTTTCGAATACCATATTCGATTTAACTCCTTTCGAATACCATATTCAATTTAACTCCTTTCGAATACCATATTGGATTTATAAAGATTTCCTTTTTAACAACATTTATTCATTTTTAAAGATTTACTTTTAGTAACGGTTCTCCACTTTAAAATGATTTCCTTCTTATAACAGTTTCCTTTTTATAACTATTTTCCCTTTTTCTAAATATCTCCTTTTTATAAATATTCCAATTCATAAATATTTCTTATTTATAAATATTTTTATTTTCAAATATCACTTTGAAAATATTCCCTTATCAACATTTCGGTATGTTATGGTATTCAACATATCAAATCACGATGTCCAATATCGTCCAAACACATAAAATCAACCACAGATTATAAACTACATCATATATCACAATATATGAAAATAATAAAATAACTGTTGAGGAATCCAGTCGGATTCCTCCAACCTGTTTCCCTGCATCCACAGATGTTACACAATAAAATCAACATCACTTTCAGTTCCATATGATATATTCTGTTAAATAGATTCAATATAGAAATTTAACTAACTGACTAGCAGTTCAATCAACAGTCAACACACAGTCAATCAGCCAATATTTAACAGTTCTAAAAATACAACATGAAATTATAAAATGTTCAGAGTTAGTGAGATTTACTCACATTGGACTGTCATCGTTAATTAACGATAATTGTCGTTCGATTTGATTTGAATCAAACAATTTATTTCGCCATAAATTCAAATGAGCCCCAATCCACTTCCAGTCAATCTTATTGTGTTGCTCCCGTCCATACGATCCCAACGGATCTTACGGTTCGTCAATCTGATATCGTATGATAAAATGTGTACTATACAAGTTAATACACTATATTAAACTTTAAAATAAAACTCAATTATTTAAATGGGCTTAACTTTAAAATCTCTGGCCCATTACCCTTCTATATTCCCAGGCCCGAATAACCTTTCTTCCCAGAAAGCACCGTGAGCTACTGTAAATCGATGGCTATTTCTTCTTCTTCAATCCCCACGTTCTCTCCCCCATTCATCACCGAACTCGAAACCGTTACCACCATTCATCATCTCCTCGTCTCCTTTCTCTCCTCATATACACATCTTTCACCTCGGCATCATCCTATGAATCCCGTCACTTACTCCTCATGCTGTCATCCGGTGAAGGTTGCGACACCAAACAGTGTCGAATCACTCCAACTTCCTCTACCAAACATTAATCGACCCACTGAAACCCGAAACAACATCTGAATCATGAATCGATCCCTCCTATACCTCAAAATCTCGAACCCTAAATGCACGACTACTCGCTGGAAAAAATACTGCACTACAAAACTCCATCGAGTTCAATGAAAACCCTCATACGTTGAAGAGAACGAGAGTAGGCATCCATATATATCAATATAGTGATTTTAGGATTTTAATCTGATTTCTACAGATTTTTGAAGAAGAGGTTTTCCCCTTTTGCATTCGAGAACCGACGGCGCAAAAGTTTTGCCAAGAGGAAAAAAAATTATGTTTTGGTAGTTAATGACATTATATAGGAAAATTTTAAATCTTTTTATATTCATTTTTAGTATAACGCTGTTTGTACTTATCATTTAAAAATACCTATGATCCCATACAATACTCAAAAATCACGAAAACTGGCATGCAGCTAAAGCTTGACGTTACGGTCCCAACGAAACTGGTTTCGTCGAATTCCGACTCCGTATGCTCACACAACGTATTTTTAACCGTCGAAATACTAACTGTTTCTCACTCTTAAAATCCGTACGACCACACAGTGACTCTAAAAATCACGAAACTGGAAATCTAACAAATATTTGACATTGCGGATCCAACAAAATTAGTTTCGTCGAATTCCGACTTCGTTTGAAAAAGTGGCTATTTTTAAAGTCCTAAAAACCCATTTAAATATATAAATATATTTAAATATAATTAAATTAAATATTTATAAATAAATATTATCGTATATATTCACAGTGGAATACCATACAGCTCTACTGAGATTTATAACTCGATATTTCAAATCTGGGTCAACCCCATATTCGATTTATATTGAAATTCCTTTTTAAAATATAAATAATCCCTTTATAAATTATAAAGGAATTCCACAGCGAATTTTCTAAAATTTGATTTGGACATAAATCAAAATCTACACGACGAAATCCCGATTTTTCTCTTCCACTAGAAAGATATACTCCACCAGCTCCACACATTCTTGTTTCACAGAAATCCGGCTTAAAACGAATCCTGTACATTCAGTTGAAGTTCGAATCGCCAATTTACGAACTGCAGCGCCATTTCAAGCTCGATTTTAATTATTTTGTAATTCTATGTTCAAACTGTCGTTTATATAATATATTCGTTATTTAAATCAAATTCCAAGCTGATTTAAATATCACAGATGATCCGGTTCACACCATATCGTCATTTCAGCCAATTCTGATTATTTCAGAATTAAATATATTATTTTAATTAAATATTCATCATTATTTAATTCAACGACCATTACATACTCTATATCACTATTTATATAATTAAATAAATTAATTATAATACCTCTGCAAATGCGGGTCATTACAGGATCGATGATACGCCCTAGAGGATATACCTTAAAAGCTAGAAAGTATGCATAAAATTCCTAGAAAAAGAGATCAAGGATGTGCCCTTAAGAAAAAGGGTATGATGCATGTATCTAGTCTTCAGTCTTCTAAGTCGCATCTTCTAGAGCTTCACTATTTTGTACCTTATCAAATTAATCTTCACGATTGCGAAGCTTCTTGACCTTCATTTCCAAAACTGTCATTGATCGGATAACTGGTTTTGCATTGTCAACTGGATATATGCGGAAGTCTATCTCGCATTTTAGGGGTAAACTCCTAACCTAATCAAAAACATCCGCGTACTCATTGACTACTCTAACGGATTGCAAATCGTCGATAAATGCATTAAGCGATTCTAGCTAGCTAATCCTAACTGATTCTTTACACGGAATCTCGAGGGTATATCCAAGGCAAGTCAAAAGTCTAACTACCCTCCTTTCAGAATTACTAGCCAACCAACCCATGCCTAGAATCAACTCATAGCCCATGGAACCAAAAACATAAGCATTACGCTTAAACTCAACACTTAATATAGTTATTCTCAAATCCTTACAAACCAAAGGTAAACAGGACGAACCACCAATTGGATTTGAGACACTAATGGGATCTTCTACTATACAGGTACTAAGTTGTAGAAACTCAACTATGGAAGTAGATATGAACAAATGCGAAGCGCTAAGATCGAAAGAGTACTAATTGGTTGATCAAAACGAAAAGCTAAACTTTTCCAACAGAGACTTTTACTATCTCTGTCTCAGGTATTCTGGTGGTGGAAGCATGCACTCTCCCTTCCGAAAATCCTGTCCCTCTCCTTGCTCTTGTCCTTAATTATATGCCCCATTGTACCATGGAAAAGATACTTCCTCTCGTCTTATGTAATAACCCGGAAATCCGAGCCAATTTAAAATTTTTATTTTGGCAATTTTAGTGAATTTAGAATATTTAAAATGGATTATTTTAAATAATATCGATGAAAATTTCTTTTGAATAAAATTCGAACGTATATATTTAAATAGCTCGACGTTAGAATATAAATATTTATTTATAATTATAAAAGGAATTGAAAATGGCGCGGTAGTTCGATAATTCGATTTCAAATTTCAAATGAATGTACCGGGTGCAAAATAAACCGGATTTTAATGAAACCAAAAATATTAGAATCTAATTGATAATATCTTTCCAACGAATCTGAAAAATCAAAATTTCATAGCGGGGATAAAAAGTTACGTCCAGTTGAAAATTCAGAATAGTCGCTATGGAATTTCGGCCCTTAGAAAATGGCCATTTTGCAAACAACCTCGGATTTCGACGAAACCATTTTTGTTTGATCCGCGATGTCAAATTATTGCTAGGTTTCAAATTTCATAATTTTTCGAATAAATATGTGAGCGTGGCGAAGGAAAACGCGTTTGACCAGTTTAAGTTGATTTTAATCGACTGGAAAATGGCCATTTTTCAAATGGTCTCGGAATTTGATGAAATTAGTTTTGTTAGGACCATATCGTTAATACGAAGCTAGAAAATATTTTTCTGGAATTTTTCTGTTTAGTATGTGGCCCCGGTAAATTGAAATGCGCGTTCAAATTCAATATATAGAGTTATATTTTGATTTTGATGAAAACTGATCGAAACAGTCGAATCAGCCTGCAATACATATCTCATTGTGTTTGGAATGGGGGTAATTAGCTATGGACGACAGTTGGTGAGTTCGGTTTTGAAGTCGAAATAAAAAGTTACTTTTTGAGAATTAAAATAATAAAAAAACTCATCATCCCTTTCTCCTTTACCCCCCCCCCCCCCCCGGTTCAAATTCAATCAGAAAAAGAAAAAAAAAACCGCGTCGTGCCCTAACCCTAACCCGCCGCCTTCCTCCGCCCAAGCCAACGTCGCGCGCCGCCAGCCATCACCCCCCCTCTCTCTCCGTCGTCCCCTTCTTTCCTCCCCCTCCTCTTTCTCGAAGCCTTACCCAAATCGAAGAAACCCGACGCCACACCCCTAGCCGACGCCACCTCAGCTCCTCACCTAAACCGCACCCCTTGTTGCCCCCATGACCCCCAACGCGAGCCTCCACTACCTCAGACCTCCGCCAACAGCCTCTACCACCACCCGAAGTGCCAAAAATGTGAGTTTTAATTATTTATTTACATTTCAATGTTGGATTTCAGTTTTAAACATACAATAGCGAAGTAAAGACTATATTTTTAGTCATGAAAGGATTAGATTTTTGTTATAGATAAAGATTTGAATTTCAAATGTTAAAGAAGTAATTTTGAAATGTGAAAGAAGTGATTTTGAAATGAATAAAGATATAATTTTTATATTATAGAAAGGTTAAAAATATAATTTTTATATAAGCAAGAAGTTAAAAATATAATTTTTTTTATAAGTAGGATAATAAAAATGTGATTTTTATTAGATGTGAAGATCAAAAATATAATTTTTATAAGGTAGAGAAAGTAAAAATTCGATTTTTATATATTGAATAGCAAAGTAAAAATTCGATTTTTATATATTGAATAGCGAAGTAAAAATGTGATTTTTATATATGTAGTGAATTCGGGCAACGAAAGTGTCAGACGGCGAAGACTTCAACATTTGAAGAGTCGTGGCGTTCGGTTTAGCTAGTTGGTGAGAACTCCTCACCTTTAATTTATTTCTAGTTAAAATTATATACTAGGATGCAGACGGTGTTTAGTAGCACCCGACACCCGTCGTCCACAGACCATGGACGGCTTGTATGCTTGTTTGTTTGATTTTGATGTGTAGTTGATTGTGTGATGTGATGTTAAATAAAATAAAATATTATATAGTTAGAAATATTTTAGTAGCACCCAACTGCACAAATAAAATCTGTGTTTGATGGTTTGAAACCCCACACAGGTATTGGGATGATATTTGGCGTACACTAATCCCAATTATTTAGCTCTATGTCGATCGATTGGTCGACAGACTGTGTAAGCATTAATTAATTATATTTAATTCTTATGCAGTTGTGTGGTGCACTCTGGATGATGGTTGATTATTTATCGTTGTTATTTTATACATGTGTTGTAGAAAATCCATATAATTAACATTATATGGTAATTGATTGGGCCTCATTCCAGTTTTGAAATAGAAGTATTTGAAATAGGAATTTTTGAAATAGAAATATTTGAAATAGAAATATATGAAAATAGAAATATATAAAGCCGTGTTGATTAAATTTGCGCCATTTTGACGTGAACGATATTTATATCGATTTTATTCAAATTGAAATGAATATTGAAGTGAATTGAAATTCGAATTAAATTGAAGTGAATTGAAATTCGAATTAAATTGAAGTGAATTGAAATTCGAATAGAATTCGAATTAAATTAAAATAGAAATGAAATCGTTTTGAATTGAATTTAAACGAATTGAAATTGAATTGAAATCAATTCAAATTGAAATCGATTTGAAATGAAATTAAAACGAATTTATATTGAAAAATTCAATTTTGATTAGAATTTGAAAGGGAAGTTGAAACCATTTCGAAAACGAATTTAAAACGATTTATAAAATACGTTTTGAAAGGAAATCTATGAAATATATATTATATATATAATATAATGGCCTTAATAGAGCGCGCCGCGCCACGGCAGTTCGCGCATTTCGACCATTGACTTCGAATGGATATTGCGGGAGATCCGACCGTCGGATTCTCCTAAAACCGGAACCATTGGGTTCGTATCGAAAAGAGCTTTCTAACGAATATTAGAAATTGTAAATCTAACAGTTGGATTTGGAATTATATCCAAATCAAATTTGGAAAAGGTCGCTGTAAGTGCGGTTCGATGGCCATTGATGGAAATCGACTGTACGGGCCTTGAAAAAATTATTAAAAATATTAATAATTTGTGTAAAATCATAAGAAATGATTTGTGAAGAATTGAGATGAAAAACTCCATATTTGAAAAGATAAAAATAGTTTTTTATCGAAATGAACTAGTTTTGAAATAGAACTATAATTCTATTTATTTTTAAAATAAATAAAGTGGATTTGAAATGGTTTTGAAAATAACCAGGATTTCCAATGATTGAATTGGAAGGGATTTGAATCGAAATTGTCTTCGGAATATTTCGATGTTGGATTTCGTGATGTTACACATATTGTTATGGGAATTTGAAAGATATATTAATATCGTTATTTCCAATACGATATTTTTTGTCGTAGAATTTGATATTGAATATATGCCGGTATATTTTCTATTCAGAGCCTTGTATTTAATATCAAATGTGATTTGGGTTTGTCGTTAATGATGTCTTCATTAACACTGTTCTTAAACCCAGTTGAGAAAAAGATTAAATCTTTTTATTTAGATTTAGTGAAGTGTACCAATTAAATAATATTTAATTGGAATTGAGTTGATATTGATTTTTGGGTTTATCGTGGATAGTGTTTTAAATAACACTTGTTCTTTAACCCGATAATTAATGGGATGTGATTTTGGGTTTATCGTGAACCGTGTTCTAAATGACACTGATTCTTTAACCCATTTAAAGATTAAAACTAAGTGGAGTTTTAATGAATCTTTAATTAGATTGAAAAGATCGAGAATGGAGTATCGCCAGTTTTACTCCAGGCAATAGTTAAATCTTTAATTAGATTTGAGCGTGAAATGGTAATTGAATTTACCGATAACACAGTGGTGTTAGATATGAAGTATTACCAGTTTTACTTCATGGGATGAATAGGTGGAGATTGGGAAATGAAATAAATGATTACTCAGGTGTGGTTCTCTAATCCCGACTAGTTTGAATTGATATTCAAAAGAAGATTAAAGAATAAATTAAAAGAATTTATCTTTGATAAAATTAATGGGAACCTTTCCCAAAGTATAAGAATATTTGAATAAAAGAATATTCTGAATTGGAATGAGGCGTATGTTGTGTTTGTGTAACACTTGTTTATTATATACGCGAGTTATTCAGAAAGACCGGGTTTATCCCATTCTGAATAACTGATTCGACGTGGTGTCGAGGATGAAGATGGTGGTCGAAGACCGGAGGTCTTCACGTCGTTTGGGTGGTTACTGATGATCTTGATTGGGCCGTACACCCAAGAGGAGGGAATCGGTTAGTGATCGTCCAGACGTACTTGGAGATCGATGGATATGCGGGGTACTAGGTGCCTCCGGTTTCGTTCAGACCCCGAACGAACTTGTAAATGGACTGTGTGTCTGACATAGGATTTTAGTCTGTGTGATTGATTTCTATTAAATATATATCTGTTTGGCGGCGGAGAATTTATTCTCTTGCTTAACGCCCTTCTCTGAGATGTACGAGCTCAGGGGTTATATATTGATGGATATCAAACGCATGAAGTGAATTTCCTATGTGGCATACCTAAGTGGCAATTGATCAGGGCTTCTGTTGAAAAGAAGAGTCTTGTGGTTGATGATCAAAGCACGGCCTGTGTGTCATAGCTTTGTGTAGCGTGGATTCGCGAGCCTCACACCTCGGTGTGAACCAAAAACGGGAGAAGGACCTCAGGGAGGACATGCGTTTCTTTCTAGCTAGAAGTGGCGTCAGTGGTTTTACACGCCCTGACGAGTTTGACTTATGTGGTTGTTGCTGTTGCGAGGAGCCTCGGTTTGATCGGATGATCCGGGTCCGATGGAGTCATTCGTTGGCTCATTTACGCCGCATAGGGCGGGGAAACGCAGTGTTCAGGAATTTTAATCCACATCGATGGACCAGCCATGTCGCTCCAAAGGCTTGACTGAGTACTTGCCTGAGGCTCGGGCTAGACAGTCTCGAATTGGTAGAGGACTATCTTTTGCCTCGGTTCACAGATGGAAATCCAATTTCCAAATACATGACTTTGCGGTTTTAATTGTAAAACTAGTATGGTGACATGATATATGGTACCCATGCCGTCTATGATTGATATTTATGATTTGAAATTGTTTTTACACTATGCACCTATAGTAAGAATAAAAAGATAAAATTTCACGTATCAAGCATTCTTTGGTTGTTATAAGGTAAAACCCTATCCTCCGGCTTGCGTTGCATTGTGTGATGGGACCTGGGTCTTATAACAGCTTCATTTTTCTTTATTTAGCATTGCGCTGTTTGTTTTATGCACTGGTGTTCTTGGGAGGAAACCCGTTCCGTGTTATACGGGGTGGTCCCTTGATTTACCTAACTTTAAAATAAAGATTAATAACTGTTTTAGTTCTCACACCAGTCCCATGACTGACCTGGAGTTTATTGTTTTAACCTAAACTCTAGGTACCCTTATTTTGACACGGGCAGCTAGTAGTTTTGGTTTTGCAGATTTATATTCACAGGATCCTGATTTACAGCTGGAACGATACTCGGAAAGCTTTGTATCCGCGTATTACTTCTAGTTGTGTATTGTATTATTTTCCACTGCTATGTAATGTATTGAAATCTCTGATATTTATCGAATGTATTTTATTTATTCATACTCTGTATATTCTTGTATTCTGAGGGAATTATTGTAAGATACAATGAAATGTTCTTCTGTCTGCGTTCTAATTTGTCGTATTCTCAAAATAATCAGGCGTTTCGAACGGTCTTGATCGGTTTAGCGACTGATTCGGATCGAGCGAAATTCCTTGTTGTCACATCTTAGGTTTTATAATTCCTTCTTTTTTTTCGGGAGTCGAGTTTATATCCATGAATTTCTCATCCTTGCGTTGAGCTTCCTAGCCAAACTCCATCATCCTCATCTTTACCATTCCTGTGTAATGATATTGACAAGTTTCTCAAAAGCTGCCTCCATTGCACGGGAAACCCTTCAAAGCTTGAAAGAAGACTAGCTGCATGTGGAACTACTATGGCTATGGCTGGGAGTCGGGCACTACTTTGCCCTTCAATAGGTATTGTGGTCTTATCAAGCCTACGGAACCGTGTCGCGATGAAGTTACCTCCTAGAAAGCCAGGAGCCCCGAAGACTCAAGAAAGAAGGGGATAAGAATTCAAACAGAGGATCAAAAAATAGTGCGTATGGCTTTTGCGGAATATGCCTTTAAAACAAATCTTTTCTTTTGAAAAATGCTTCTTTAAAAACCGTTTTGAAAATAATTTTTTTTTTCAAATCTTTTATCTGATCCGGTAACCTTCAGCTCTGATTCCACGTGTAACAACCCACATCCGTTAAGGTCACTCGCAAAGGGAATGCCTTAACTTTGGTAGAGAGTTATAGGTAAAAGATACAGATAAATTACAAGACAGACAAAATTAAAACAGCAGAAAATAGGACTTTACTTTATTGATAAAATAGTTTGTACAACAATTGTTTTCCAATACCGGAATATTTGTCTTACAAAATAAAGAAGCATAAAATAACATTTATATTCCCTAATGCAGCGTGAGCCAACCATAGCAATGGAAAAGAGAATCCCAGCAAAATTTCGACTAATGTTCAGCTTGGAAAGAAAACTGGAATAAGTAGTAATATTCCCTCCCTGCGAACCGGGGGGGAACGGAAGACAAGAAAGCGAAAGAAAACAGAGTCAGACATAAAGTCTGGTAAGTTCAGTAACTTTCAGCATGTGAACAGGTAAAAGCAACATGACATGAATTTAACTGAATACAAGACAACACCATGATGACGGGAATCATAAGGTTAGCGCAAGATATGATAAGGTAAGATAAACTGGATGCACTTCTATACTTTCTCTTCTTCGCCACTACCTTGTTATTCTAATTTCTATATCCCTGCACCACCTAACTAGTAATCTGTATAAACTGATAAGAACAAATACGTGATCCCAATCCCCGCAATTGTGGTTGTTTCAGGTGTACATCTACTATTTATTACCTAGAACTAATCTAGGGTTTTCTATCGAGCGCATTCTAGATCCAACCAGGGTTTACGCTACCCAGGGCTACTGGGGTTTATGCTAATACCTATTGAACGTTTCTCGGATTTTAGGGTTTACGCGACCTAGGCCCGACTAGAGGTTATGCTACCTATCGAATGACGCTCCTACTCTAGGACACACTACCCAGAGTGGTATATGTTCCTAGACTTTCCCCACGTATGTGTCGTGGATCGTTATCGCTGTCTAGATGCACATGTCCTCTATATGTGCGACCCGAGTCCCGTGGTAGGGCAAATCAAGAAACACGGAACTCGGTCGGGGAGCTTTCAGATATCTGCCGATGCAGATGCTAAGGTCTGTTTTTCCAGTGGCTATGGTCCCACTTGACCCCTCCCTCAACTAATGAAAGGCACACCTTGAAAAATGAGAACTATACGCAAGCCCTTTATGCCCCCACTAACCTATGGCCATCCGCACCCATAACTAAATAGCAAGTATATGGTCTTTTGGAGTTCTCCTCCTTTCCGCTTCATGTATCTCGATTGACTCAAGATGGTAGGTAGACGACGAGTTGCTATCGCAGGGCTACTGGTCTCGTGGAATCACGTTGGTCCATCCTAGTCTTTAGGTTGCCTTATATTGCAACCAAGGCATACCCTTGGTTCTTCTAACGCAGACCTTAACCTCTGTGAGCCCAGGCGGATCATCTGCAGCCTCACAGAGGGATACCAAGAGTACCCTCATGTCCCCTCGAAGCCGCGTGCTTCGTAACCTAGTTTGTCGGAGCCTTCTTTAAGATCAGATGGACATTCGCTCCTTCTCATGTTGTACTAAGGTTTACTACTTAGTTCCCTTAACTAAGGTTGACTACTTAGTTCCTGAATCGTCGTTTTCTTAACTAAGGTTTACAACTTAGTCCTCTTAAGTAAGGTTTACTACTTAGTCTTTTTCTCGTCAAGTTGGATTGGTTAAGTGTCATTAGTCCATTCAAGTTAACTTAACCCATTCATTTGTCATGTTAAACTAGTTAAGTGTTATCAGTAGTTCATGTTGACTTAAACCTACCACAAATCAAGTTATATTGGTTAAGTATTTCTTATTACTTAACCCCACCCCTTGATCTTGTATTGATTAAGTGTTCCCTTAGTTAACTTAACCCTAACATCTGTTTAATTCACATGTTCTAATGGTTAAGTATTGTCCCTTCATGTTTTAACTTAACCTTGTTCGTTTGTCACACTATGATGGCTAAGTGTTCTAAGTTTACTTAACTCCGCCTTCTAGTCTAGTTAACATGTTAAATTGGCTAAGTGTATTTTACTTAACCCCACCTTCTAGTCTAGTTAACATGTTATAACGGTATTTAACCCTTACAAGTCTTTTCTTGTTAACATGTTAAGTTGGTTAAGTGAACCTATGGAATTAACCCTCCCATTCTAGCTTAAGCGTTTCTTAGCTTTAAATTATTCTTTAAAGCACCAACCACTCACATTAGACAGATATCGTTGCGGTTACTGGATGTGCCGGTCGGTTCCGGGCAGATTTACACCACAACTCAGTCTAACCTCGGGTCCTTTTGGGCTCAATGCTCTAACCACCCACATTAGATAGGTATTGTTACGGTTGCTGGATTTGCCGGGCGGTTCTAGGCAGTCTTATACCGTAACTCAATCTAACCTCGGGTTAAGCATATTAGTCTTTCCCTAGATTTACATATTTATCCTTTTTTGTCTATATGTAAATTGCTAACAACTCTTTTAAACAAATTTGGCCTATATCATATTCATTTGTCATGCCCACTAACATACCGATATTCTAGGCCCAAATCTTGAATTACCTATCATTTAACCCAACCTGTACTTTTATGCCAATTTAGATCTAGTATTCCCACTTACAGTTCATGTCAAAACTAGATTTGATACTCTAGTTTACAATTTATGCTTATAGCTTAGTTTACTTGCCAATACTAGATTCAATATATCAAATTACATCTTCTATAATTCACGTCAAATTACCCCAATTTGCATCTAATAGTAATGTTATAATACATGCTCTAAATTAATTTAAATAATATAGATTTCATGTTATACCCAAATAACCCCGCATTCATAACGTACGTATACCATGATTTCACAAGTTTTCTGAATAATCATGAAACGAAACTAAAAAGGGAATAGAGGATAAACATGAGAATTGGCATAAAAGAATAGGCATGCAAAAGCGAGCCAAATACAAGGATAATGGATCCAATGGTTTTGGTGTACATAATAGCGAATATGAATAAACTAAGCAAGTCACACCTTAGGTATGAGATTCAACAAAATGCCAGTTCGGTGTACAACATGGTTTGTAACTATAGTGTTATGGGCATAAACAATTAACCATAATAGTCTTAGGAAATTAACCACAATAGTCATAGTCATGGTCATAGGTAGAAATCTCATAGTTATGAATCATAGGCGATTAACCACAATAGTCATGGATAATTAACCAAAATAGTCCTAGGCAATTACCCTAAATATTCATAGACAATTAACTGTAATAATTTCAAAGTCATGGTCATAGACAATAGTCTTATGATCATAATCATCGGCAATAATCTCATAGTCATGAGTCATAGGTGATTAGCCACAATTAACCTTGTCATAGTCATAGGCAATAGTCTTTTGTTCACAGTCATAGGCATAGGCGTAGTCTTATGTTCACAGTCATAGTCTTAGGCCATTAACAATAGTTTCAACGTCATAGGCATAGGCACAGTCTCATCGGTAATTAATCACAATAGTTCCTAATTAGATCCAAAGGCATATACAAGCACAGACTCAAATGAGAGGATCAGGCATATTCTTATATCCATTTAATTACATGCCACAAATAGATCTAGACGTTCAAATCTAAAAAGTAACTGACTTAAATTGATTGGTTTCAGAAAAGGATAATCAGATAGTGTTGGTGATTTGCTATGATTTGCATGACGTTGCTTGCAACCGTTGAATTAGCCTTTGATTCTTTTCTTAAAGCTTTAATCTTGATTTGAATCTCTAATTTGCAACTCCTATCCGTATTCTTCAAGAATAGTCTTCGTGTTTTATTTTAATTTATTTATTTCAATTATTCCAGAGGTAGCATAAGGAGAGAATGAAATGGTGTAAAGGGAATGGGGCTAGGATGTTGTTTATATAGGATTAGGCGGACGAATCTAGACTGAAAACGAGACCAGATACATCAGAATGAACCCAGGCTCAAAACTGAGCTTCAGCACCAGGTCGACCCCCAGGTCGACCATAGGGTCGACCTGGTCCCTGGGAGGTCGACCATAGTGTCGACCCCAGGGTCGACTTGGTACTGGGCGGGAAAATTCCCGCCCAGTCTGCGCTGGGGTTTGAATTCGAATTCGAATTCGAGCTGTTTTTCTGTTATGAAAATCCTTGAAACTTCGGAGGGTCATATCTCCCTCATACGGACTCCGTTTCTCGAAAACTCGGACTCTTTTTCAAGCAGAATTTCGAGACGAACGTAATGGCGCAACTCGTTTCCCTTGATTCTTATTTTAAAAATTAATTCTGCCTTGATTTATGGTTCTAACATGTTATAAAAATACGGGGTGTTACAAGAGCACAGGACAACTTGGGTCAATTGGAATTACTGAACTTGCAACTCAGCTACGGCCTGAATCAACTGCAGAGAGTATAAGAGCTTAAAGACTGTATGCCCCATTAACTTAGCTCAACCCTACCGGTGATGGGGGCATGAGTACTGACTTTGCTTGTCCTCTGATGGCACTGAGAGCATAAGTGTTGATTCGTAGACTAACTCTAAAGAAAATCCTGGCATGGAATAAGATTTAAAACATGTACGTAATACCTCCGGAGCATGACCTGATTCATTTTCCCCGACCAAGCGAGCTAGCTTATAGATCAAATGTGGAATTAAAGACTCAAACTACACCGAACGGAAGGTGTGACAAACTTCTCTACTTCTTTATGATTGTGACAGGCACTGGTCCACATTATTTTGACAGTGTCCCTCACTGATTAGTATGTGATCAGCGGATTATGAAACAATCCGGGACGACTATGGATTCCTTAAAATATGGCCCAATGCGACCATGGATATCTGATTTTTCGTTGGCTTGATTCGGAGTGATCATGGCTTTCGGGTTCCTTACTGTTACGATTCAATGCAATTTTATGATCCTGGATCATTATCAAGATATTAAGATAGTCCAAACTTGAGCACAAATAACAAATTCATATGATGATTATGGTGTGCTCCATCCCAACAATCCAGATGTTAGCTCAGAGCCCAAATATTCTTGCATCGCTCTATGACTTAGATGGCTACTTCATACATCGACTCGTACATAAGAGAAAGTACGACGCGACAACATGCTTGGCTTAAGTAGAATGACAACGGTGTTCGGCAATGAGACGACCCGATTTCCCGTTCTCACGGAAACAAGGTTATCTTTGGAATATAACACAGAAACATATAATAGCAGAACAGGATTAAATAAATACACCAGAATGAACAACAAAATATACTGGATAAAAGTAATCATCAGAGTTACACAGTATACAGGATCTTACTTAGTACAAATACAGTTCAGCTATACATAAATGTCTACAGCGGAAATAAACAAAATATGTACACTAGGAGCTGAACAGCATAAAAAGAAATAAATGATAAAATCCATCTTCAGCTCCAGCTATCCAGAAAGAACCAGCTAAACCTGAATACAAGGCTGCCCGTGTAGAAAAAGGGGCACCCGAGTTTGAGAGTGAAACAAACTACGAGTCAGTCATGGGACTGGTATGAGAAATCTACTCAACACACATATATAATTTGGCTAATCACAGGACCACGCCACTTTCGTGGAACGGGTTTACTCCATTGGATTGCCAGTGCTTTAAAACAAATCTTTCTTTTAAACATCGCTATGCTTTTTATAAAAATGAAGCCATTATAAGACTCAGTTCCCATCACACAATGCAACGCAAACCGGAGGATAGAGTTTTACCTTATAATGGCCAAAATATGATTGATACGAATAAACAAAGGCATTTGATATTATTGCTAGTGTTTATATGTTTTGAAAACAATTTCAAATCATAACTATCAATCATAGACGGCATTAATGCCCCATACCACTATGTCGCCATATATAGGTATACAATCAAAACCGCACGGTGTCGTATTTGGAAATTGGATTCCCGTCTTGAACCAAGGCAAAAGATAGTCCTTACCGAATTCGAGACGCTCTAGCCCGTGTCTCAGGATCAGAGCTCGAGTGACCCTAGGAGCGACAGGGCCGGTCCACCGATGTGGATTAAAATTCCTGAACAATACGTTTCCCCGCCCTTTGGGGCGTCAACGAGCCAACGAATGACTCCATCGGGCCCGGATCGTCCGATCAAACCGAGGCGCCTCGCAACAGCAACAACCACATAGGTGAAAAGTATATAAATGTCAGGGCTGGTAGGTCACTGACACCACCCTAGCTAGAAGAAAACGCATGTCCTCCCTGAGGTCCTTCCTCCCGTTTCTGGTTCATACCGGGGTGTGAGGCTCGCGAATTTACGTTATACACAAAGCTACGCCACACAGGCGGTGCTTTGATCATCACCACAAGACTTTGCTTTTCAACAGAAGCCCTGATCACTGCATCTTAGCATGCCACACAGGCAATTCACACCGTGCAACTGATGGCTATCAATCACACAGAACAAATTCCCATGTCGGACACACAGTCCATTTACAAGTCCGTTCTGGGTCTGAACGAAACCGGAGGCACTAAATACCTCGCAAACCCTTCGATCACCACTCACGTCTGAACGATCACCACTCATTATCCATATTTCGGGATGCCTCCCAATCAGGACCTCGGTTACCATCCAAACGAGGTGAAGATCTCCGGTCTTCGACCATCGTCTTCATCTTCGAATTTCAATCGTCGGTCGATTATTCGAAATGAGAATTAACTCGGCCTTTCCAAATAATTCACGTATATTTAGAATTTCAAATCGATTTATTTCAATGGTTAAATTATTCGACAACACCAATTGTGTTCTTCAATGTAATTTCACACCAAACACATTCAACCATCAAATATCACATAAATCAAGCAAATTCAGTTTATTTCCATTCCATATCGCTTATGATATTTTATAACTATTTATCGCTATTTTTATTTATTTTAAAATAGCTATTTTATTCAAAACGACGCTTCGGGCCATAAGGCGGCCGTGGCGCTGTTTTTCTTCAGATTTGATTTACACATATCTGAAAATCTAACCGTTGGATCTTCACAAAATTTACATCATTAGAAAGGTCTTTTCAAAACGAACCCAACGGTTCCAGTTTCGGGAAAATCCGACGGTCGGATCTCCCGGTACAATCGTTTGAAGTTTCAATTTCAAAATACGAACTGCAGCGTCGTTATTCGATTAAATATATAATTATATTTATATATATATAAATATAATCGCTTCTGGCGCTGTTTTTCTTCAGATTTGAATTAAACATTCCAGACAATCCAACCGTTGGATTTTTACAAGGTTGGTGCCGTTGGAAAGATTATTCCAAGGCGAACCCGACGGTTGAGGTTTCGGGAAAATCCAATGGTCGGATTTCCCGTACTAGTCGTTTGAAATCACGGTTTCAAAATACGAACTGCACGGCCTCGTTTCGTTTTAATTTTATTTATATTTATATATTTATATAAATATAGTTCATTCAATGATTTCCATATCGTTTTCACTTCAAATATTTTTCTAACTCCTTAAATTTTGGAAAAATTTCGCCATAACCTCCCCTGCACCGGGAGCATCGGGAAATCGCAAATAGCGTTCCCGGTCCTTCTAATCTCAAAAAGAAAAAGAAAAAGCCAAGCGGCTAGCAAACAGGCTCAAAATCATCACCCAAACAAATCAGTAAATGTGTACCTATTTGTCGGGCACAAAATTTTATTCCTCTTCTCTAGCCCCTTTGCTATAACCTGTTCAATGAATATTGCATGTACATATATATACAGTTCTTATCATTTATCAATTTCTATTCGACTTCATATTTGATTTCTATTTGGTTTAAAAACTCCATTCGTTCTAATGTTACATAAATAGGTGCAAATCATTTCATTAGCTAATTAATGAATATTTCAACTCATATATGTTTATTTTGAACAAGTGGCTATCTTTAACACTTCACATTTCAACGATTTATGCATACAATAAAAAATGTGATTTTTATTGTAAAACAATCCATTTCAAAACACTATTTTTCTATATAGTTCATATAGGTGACAAAATAGGATTTTTATCATAAAACAATTTATTTCAAAATATGAATACCATTCAACTCATGAATTTCTAAACAACGAATGAATATCAATTCAACACATGAATGTTTTCTATGGTTTCTATATATAGATAAAAATGTGATTTTTATTATCGAACAATTTATTTCAAAATATGAATACCATTCAACACATGAATTTCTAAACAACGAATGAATATCAATTCAACACATGAATGTTTTCTATGGTTTCTATATATAGATAAAAATGTGATTTTTATTATCGAACAATTTATTTCAAAATATGAATACCATTCAACACATGAATTTCTAAACAACGAATGAATATCAATTCAACACATGAATGTTTTCTATGGTTTCTATATATAGATAAAAATGTGATTTTTATTATCGAACAATTTATTTCAAAATATGAATACCATTCAACACATGAATTTCTAAACAACGAATGAATATCAATTCAACACATGAATGTTTTCTATTCAACGAATAAATATAGTTTAAGCAAATGAAAATAATTCAAACACACGAATATTATTCAAAATTTCGGCAGCATAACGGCAGGGTAGTTAAACCGGGACCGTCCCTAGTACGGCTCCTCGCTCTACCTTAAAACCTCGCGGTTTTTGACAATGGGGATCATGCATCTAGTTCGCACGCAGGCGGCATGTATATATTTATTTCATTTCCACAAACTAATCCTATGTGGTTTCAACCAAATATTTTTCAACCACAATGGGTATTTTTCAACCTCAATCAACCAATATCAATCACAAACAATCCCAAACAACCATTCGTTATCAACCAATTATCACAACCATTTCAATCAATAAATATCGTCCATGGTTTGTGGACGAGGGGCGTATATATATATATATATATATATATATATATATTTATATATAGAAATTCACTTTTACTTCTCACATATATAATATTTTTAAATCAGAAATCTCACCAATAGCTATCCAACTGCACAACACTTCCTTGTATAAAATCTTCGCCTTTTGTCGCTTTCGCCCGTATTCTCTACACATGTAAAAATCGAATTTTTACGATGCTATTCAATATATAAATATATGATTTTTTACTTTGGCTTTCAATATATAAAAATATGATTTTTACTTCGGCTTTCAATATATAAAAATATGATTTTTCCTTTTAAATTCCTAATCTCCTTCTAGTTTATAAATCATTTTAAAATCAGTTTTTATATTCCTTTATAAATCAGTTTTTAAAATCTCAGAAAAATCAGTTTTTATATTTTTATAAATCAGTTTTTAATACTTATATAAAAAATCAGTTTTATTCTTTTATAAAATCCAGTTTTATTCTTTTTTAAAATAAACAGTTTTAATTTTATAAAAAAATTCAGTTTTTATATTTCCTTTAAAAATCAGTTTATATTTCTAAAACAAAACCAGTTTTTAATACTTTAAAAACAAAATCAGTTTTATTCTTTTTAAAAAAAAAATCATTATTAAATTCGGTTTTTATAAAATAAAAATAAAATAATAAAATAAACAGAAATTCTTACAGAGAGGGGGGGGGAGGTCTTCGCAGACGTCGGAGGGCTTCGAGGTGGTGTTGTTCGTCGATGGCGGCGTCTTCGAGGCTCCAGGGGGGCGTCGCGATGCTTCGATCGATGGAGGGGGGGGGGACAGGTCTTCGTCGGCGTCGAGACGAGGGGGGGCGGGTCTTCGTCGGCGTCGAGACGAGGGGGAGGCGGTTGGTGAACGTCGCGATGGATTTAGGGTTTTCCCTTTTTTTTTTTAATTTCTGTATAAATGAATTCGGGGGGGGGGGGGGCATAGGTATAGGAGGGAAAAGTATATTTGTTTTTTTTTATTTAATTATTATATTTTGCAAAAAGGTTGACTTTTACATATGACCTCGAAACGAGGCCCACCGCCTGTCGTCCATAGCATTTTACCCCCATTCCGAACACAATGGGATATGTATCGCAAGCTGATTTGATCGTTACAATCAGTTTCCTTTTGAATTTTCATTTAAATCTCTATATTGAATTTTATACGCACATTTCAAATTAACGGGGTCACATACTAACTAGAAAAATTCCAGAAAAATATTTTCTAACTTCGTATTGACGATACGGTCCTAACAAAACTAGTTTCGTCGAATTCTGAGACCGTTTGAAAAATGGCCAATTTCCAGTCGATTAAAATCAACTGAAACTGGTCAAACGCGTTTTCCTTTGCCACGCTCACATATTGATTCGAAAAATTATGAAATTTGAAACCTAACAATAACTTGACACTGCGGATCTAACAAAAGTGGTTTCGTCGAAATCCGAGGTCATTTGCAAAATATCCATTTTTAAGGGCCTGAATTCCATAGCGACTATTCAGAATTTTCAACTGGACATATCTTTTGATTCCCGCTATCAAATTTCGATTGGTCGGATTCGTTAGAAAGATATTACCAATTAGATTCCATTATTTTTGGTTTCACTAAAATCCGGATTGGTTTGCACCCGGTATATTCAATTGGAGTTTGAAATCGAATTATCGAACTACCGCGCCATTTTCAATTCTATATATAATTATAATTAATTATATTCGTTTTCAAATGTCGATTCAAACTCAGTTTTCATCGCCATTATTTAAAATATTTATTTTAAATATTAAAAATCCATTATTTTATCCAATTTAAAAATTTTAAATTGGTTCAGATTTTCTGGGTCATTACAGGCAACGACCTGTGCGTGTAGAATCATACTCGGGAGCCAACGATCTAATGTGATTTTTGATGAATGAATCAGACCTATTGATTCGACGAAGCTTAAACCATTACTTGATCATCTCGAATACTTCTTCCATAAAACTTGGCCTGACTAGCTCCAATGGAAGCAAAGCAACAGATGGATAAAGCTTTCTCAAGGATAAATGACGTTCCAAAGAGATTTAGCTCAACACATTCAAAGCACATCTCATCTTCGATAAGATGTACTTTGGGGGGAAAAATGTTAGCCTGCTTTGTGACCAGGCTACCCAAAGCAAAGATCATGTTAGCACACTTTTTGGCAAATGCTGTCACATATGGATCTCTGGATAACATCACTCTCCGGCATTGGAAGCATTGTCAGAAGACACAGGGCAATTTAGTCAAAATCACAATATCAGTATAAACTGGACCGAAACCCCTACTAAACGACCACATTGGGATCTAAACATGTCAAACACTTGTAGACCTCTGAATTAGATTCAAATAGAGCTCTTTTTGGTCCAATTGGCCTTACGGTTCGAAAGTTATGTCCCTTTCCGTGAACGCATGCAGAAATATGGAAAAACAGGGATTTTGGCATTTTTGAAGACCGGTTCCTGAGCACCCCCTGGGGGCGGTTTGTGACCACAACCTGAGGGAGGCTCACGAACCATGACCACGAACCGCGACCAGGACCTGCTACTACGCATGTAGATTTTGACCTATTCTCGAGGCTATGATCGCTCCTACTTTCCCGGATCGAGTGCCACATGTCCTACCACGACCTGATCACCATATGGGCTCTCCTACAGTTATAAATACGCCTCTAGAGGGCGTTTTCGGGGGACCTTTTGGCACCTCCTTGTCCATGGCCAACATTTCTCCATGAATAACCACCATCTTCCTCAATAAAATCAATGAATTCTGAGAGAATTATTCATTAGATTCAAGTGATTGAGAGACAATATTTATTATAATTGTAATCTCTGATTGAAATGAGAAAATATGAAGTGGACGTAGGCTCATTAACGCCGAACCACTATAAAAATCTTGTTGCCTTGCTTTTTCCTCTTATTTTTCGGTTATTTCTTCATATCCAACACTCTAAACACAATGATTTGGGTGTTAGAACCATTTTTTGGTCTAACACTTCTGAAGTGTAAAGGGTCTTAGGCAAGGGAAGTTTCCCCAAATCCCAATATATAGAATCATCTATAGTGGGATTATCTACTTGAGGAATGACTACTGACAACTCTTTTAGGGAAACTAGCTTTTCAGGAGTGGCTGCATCCTCCGGAGTGATGTATTTATCTCTATCCTTTCCTGTTATATTTGCTAATTTGTCATCTTGAGTCAAAGAGGGAGAAGAACTCTTCTGAGGTATTGTCGGATCCTTCGAACTCTCTCTATGCTCGGGTAAAATTTCAATTGACCCCTCGACCGGAGGTATATACACATAAGGGCCCTCTCCATGACCTATGCTACGAGTTATAGCAACTAAGGGATAACGATGAAGATATTCATCCACTAAGCAGACTCTAATAGTCAAAAAAAATTGATCACCATTGAGTAATCGGTTCAAGCGATCAAATTGCACCTGATGCTTCTCTTGCGGCATGTTAGGAACTACAAGTGAAAATAAGCAATGGTTAATATATTTATGATGGAGATCGGAACTAGAATTCAAAGGCTGGTGACTTTACTTGATTTAAGCCATCTCCTGGCACAACCCAGTTGCTTCTTAATATAGAACCATTCAAGCCTTGGATCGCCAACCTTGCTACTAAATGGAATGGTTATGATTTTTCTTTTGGGCACCAATTCAAAGTATACAAAGGAAGAGGTATCCTAAGTTCTATACTTGAAATTATAGAAGAAACGAACGTTCTCGAAAGTAAGCTCTACACCTAGAATTTCTCTATATGCTATGTACAAAGTATACAGATAAGCATAGGAGTTGGGCTGAACTTGCATTGGGGTAATCCGCATTTGTCTCATAAAGTCGACGACGAATGGCGAAAATGGAGGAATCGCCCCCAACAAGGCACATTAATCTGCTGATGGCCACGTTCCCTTCGGGAGGATTGTGAGGCCGATCTGTTTCTGAGGGCAACTCGGTATCTCTTCGAAGTATCCCATGTTTCAAACATATACGTGCGAGTTTGTCATTGCCAACTGTTGAGGCGACTGAATCATTGGGTTTCTCCAAAATAGTAACATTCACGAACTCGTCGGAAGCACGGTCATCTCCAACTCCTCCTTCATCCTCTTCATCCATGGAGACATCACCCCCAGAAGATACTTTACTATCATGAGTCCCCATTTCATAATGTAGAGCCTCACTGTCCCATTTCGGATCTAAGGTGGAGGGTATGTCTTCAATAGTAAGATTTTCAGATGTCCCTATAGCTTGTCTTCTTTCTGCTAATCTGGATGAACATCCTTTGGTCATTGTTGTTGTACTACAGAGGAAATAACAGAGTTAGAGTATAATTACCCATGCCCCCTGACGCTAAGTTGTGCAAGTGTATATGATGCTGAAGTCAAGACTAACAAAGGTAAAAAGAATTATGAAAGAGTGCAATGCAAAAATTAGCAAAACAATTATATGTTCATAAATAGTCCCAGAGGATCATTTCAGTTAAGGAGACTCTATCCTAACTGTCCATAAAGTCACAAGCCACAATTAATGTTGCTTAGGTTGGTTGAATCATTTATGTGTTGCATATTATATGATTGCGAATCGGTTAGGATATTGGTATTATAATCGTATCGGTTCAGGTGTCTCTTATAAGAAGAGAATTGGTTCGAGTGCCTACGTTACGAGCGGATCGGTTTGTATCCCTTTCCTAAACGGATCGGGTTGGAGACGTGAGTGTGGAGGGGATCAGATCAGATGAAGCTACAGGAAGGTTGTTCCATTCGGATCGGCAAACACCGAACCGAACTGCACCAACACCTCGAAATCCAAAACCTATCCACTAAACTAAATTTAATACTCCACCCATTATCACCTCCTCCGACCCGAACCGATGCCACATGCAAACCCGAGTACTCCTAGATCTTCCACTTCTTCTCAAACCAACCCTATTCCTCTCTTATTCTACTTCCTTTCCACTTCTCCAACACCATCTAAACCGTTACTTTCAAAATCCCACTCATAGCTGAGCATCTATAAATTAATGTGTCCAACGCTGGCTTTGACCTCCTCCACAACCGCCTCGAGGTGGCGACTAGGCCGCCAACAACGATGGCGAGGGGACGGGAGACACGGCGTCAAGCTTGATGTGACAGCGAACACAATTACTCAAATTGCTTCTAAATTTGGGTTAGAATCGATCAAAACTGAGTTAATCAAAGATTGAAGCCCCACCTATGAGTTTTTTTCGAGAATTGGGAGAGTTCCTCCGCGATTTAAGGATTAGGGTTTTGGTAATAAGAAGAGCGGCGGAAGGAAATAAGGAATTAAAGAGGAATGTGCATATATATATATATATATATATATGCAAAGTAAATGGGTGTCCCTTCGTATTCTAGTGGATTAGACGCTCCAAGCCGGTCCGATCAGCAAATGGTCCAGGCCAGCATAAAGCACTTAAGCCCATTGATGCAATGGTGATCGAAATACGGACCGGATTGAATAAATCCGAATTGGAGTATAATTACCAGAGTTAATTCAGTACATAAAGTAATCCAAAAGGAGGATGTTACAAATCATAAGTTTAAAATTTTACCTAGAAGAGCTATTTGGATGATAAGTGAAACTCTCGAAGTTGTTGAAAATAACGGGAGTAATTCTTATATCTCATAACGTATTTATATACAAAAAGAGACGCGACTTGATGAAGTGTCACAACTTTACGAACGAATGGAAGCAACTATTCAATTACTTTAATTCAGAACCCAATAGACGGACCACTTCGAAGAACACTCCATCTCTGATAAGAGTATAATCCAAGGGGGCAAAATGTTAGCCGACTTTGTGGTTAGGTTACACAAAGTAAAGAATCAAGTGACAAGTTATATTCAAAAGAAAAATAGGCGGAAGATGTCAGTTCGAATCGGATCGGACCTTCCGACCCTAACCCCCCTGCATTCACAAGCAGACCAGAAAATGCCATTCCAAAGACACAACTGTATCGGATCGGAGTTCGTCGACCCATACCTCCTATGTAGCCATCCGATCCAAACTGATATCCAGAAGTAGCAACGGTTATGTCTCACAAACCCACAAAACTCGAAGCGATCGTACACCCATTATCCCACGTTCACCCACGAACAATATGTGCTATCATGATCTCCGAGCTTCCAACTTCAACCGAACGGGATGACCACCACGTGGCACCGAACCGGATTAAATTTCTGCATATAAATACCATCCAAAGCACCATTTAAAGGGATCTTTTGGAAAAATCATGACAAAACCTCTCCCTACAACCGACTATCATTGCTTTATTCAGATCATCATCAATTTTTGGATCATATTTCATAAAAGATTGAGTGAATTTATTTATTGTATTAGATAGATTGAGTGATAATCATCATTGTATTTGTCTTTCAATTATCCATCAACAAAGTATGAAGTGGACGTAGACTCTTTAACACCGAACCACTATAAATCGTGTGTTCTCTTTATTTTTCCTCTTTTATTTTCTTCACATTATTACTAAATTGGGTAATAGGACCACTTTTTGGTCTAACAAATGCATTTTGGCATTCAACAATGAAATCTGGCAATATGAGGTTAATTCTATTGCAAATGACTTTAGAAAGAATTTTGCATACCACATTACAACATGCAGTTGGCCTGTATTCTTTGATTCTCGAGGGATTTTCTTTATTAGGAATGATACAAATGAATATGTGGTTGATTTCTTTGAGAATTGTACCTGTCCATAAAGCTTATTGAATAGAACTAACCACATGCATTTTCAAGTCTTCCTAATGCCGTCAAAAGAATTCGGAGCTCAGACCGTCTGGCCTAGGGCTAGCATCGCCATGGATGCTAACTAAATCTTCCCACACTTCTTCAATGGTAACTGAACGACGGAGTTTTCGATCGCTAGCAGCTTTCAGCAGCCTTCGGTAGTGAATAGTGGGTAAGCCACTCTCAATTTTACCATTGTATAGCTCTAAATAAGATTTTATCGCTTCCTCTTCCATCATTTGACTGCTATTGCTTGGTGAACCATCCTTTTCAAAACATTGCATATTAGATTTTAAATTTTTTTCTAATTGGCATTTTCGTATAGAAAAATTTAGTGTAATCGCCCCCTTTGATGATCCATCTTTCTTTAGCTTTTTGCTTGAGTTCAATTTCTTTGATTTTGAATGCATCTTTGAGCTGCCATTGCAAGTTATAATAAGCACTCCAGCTATCATCCTCATCATTATCTTTGTCAAGTTTATTTAATAAATCAGCACGTTGGTTTTGCAAAGTGGAGATGTTATCTTGTTCTTTAGGCCTGATTCTTTTCCATTCCTTTAAGCTAATCTTAATAGATTTTAAAATGTGAATATGTTTAAAAAAGCAAGATCCTTCCACATGCTGCATTTCACTAATTTGAACAGCCTCACCATACCTTTGCATTTGTGGCCAATTATTACAATACCGAAATGGCTTGCCTTTGGCATTCTCACGTTTTTTAGTTAGCATAATGTGCAATGGGCTATGATCACTTGTAGTGTTAGGTAGAATGTTAACTGCAATTTCTGAAAACAAATTTATGCAATCATTATTCACTAATACTCTATCAAATTTACATGAAATTTTCTCACATTCCCTACTTCTCCAAGTGTATTTCAAACCTCTGCGGACTGGCTCCAGCAGCCCTGATGCTATCATACTGGTATTAAACTCCGATAATTGGGATACTCTCAGCGTGAGCCCCCCTTTTATTTTCATGATTTTTACGAACAACATTAAGGTCGTCCATCACAATCCATGATGCACCCATGTTTCTGCTTATGTCATTGAGTTTGCTCCAAAGATGCACACGTTGTGATGCTAAGTTACTTGCATAAACTGTTGTTACTATGATGACTAATCCCCCACAATTGGTTGCTTTGATGGTGATTTGTTGTTCTTCTTTCGCTATAATTTGGGTGTTCCATATGTGTTTATTCCACATAAGCATGATTCTGCCCTTCTCTCCCATGTCATTGTTGTTTGTCGGGAACATTCGTTACCTATATTCATTTCAATGTACTTCATATTATCGTCATTAAATTTATTCTCCAAAATGCTCGAAATAAAAGGGTTATCGTCATTATATTTATTCTCCAAAATGCTCAAAATAGAAGGATACAAGCACTCCTTAAATTATAGAGGTCTAACTTGCAAGCATCATTGTTTATACCTCTCACATTCCAGCTTACGATAGACATTTAGGTGGTTGAGTGTTGCTCCTCAACAACCTAGGAGGGATTTCCTGCATTTTAGCTGCATTACTGTGCCTTTTTGTTTGTTAAACTGCGCATCATAGTTTGAATTTACTTTCGAATATTTGTTTGATGGAGTTTCACTGTCTGACGATATTATTTCTTTTGAATTTGTTATTACAGTGGATTGCTTCTCTGGTGATGCTTTATTTGGTTGGGTTGGACCCAGCACTTCTTGGGCCTTATCATCCATCAGGCCACAGCTCATCTCCTCCTGGACCTGCTCATGGGAGTGACTGTGTTGTATTGAACATCAACTGCTTGTAAATTATGACAAGTATCTACCGGGGGGACTTCGGGGTTAACCACAGTTGATGATGTGGTAGCTACTTCCACTATTATGTCTCTTATATCTTTTTGTATATAAGTCTCATCAGCTATGGCTTTACCTTTTTCTTTCCAAATTTGCTTTACTGGTTTTACAGTCACTTCACACTGGTCATCTGAATGACCAAATCACACACAGCTGATGCACTTAGATGGCACAAACTCATATTCGATATCCTGCACATATACATTTCCTTTACCTTCCTTGGCACGCACTTGTTGTTTAAGTTCATCACTAGCTTTGATGTCAACTAGCACCCTAGCATACTTAAGTCTTTTTACATTTCTAGTGTTCTCATCCATAGCTAATGGAGCACCCACTAGGCTAGCTAACTTACTGATTCCTCTAGCATTCCATAGAGATAAATCCAAGTTTAACATTTTAATCCAAATTGGATGTGATTCTAGCATATCCCTCTCCAACCTCAAATTAGATTCGCACTTTTTAATAAACATCAATTTACTATCCATGAACCATGGCCCCTTGTCTAACACTTATTACAATCAGCTTCATGTTCAAACTTAATAAGATAAAATCTATTTTCATGAGTAAAGACATCCCATTTACCTACAGGTTTCCGTTTTCTGCGAATATATGCATTTAAATGGACATAATAAGGCCTTTTACCCACCAAATATACATAAATAATGTTACCCTACATGGATCTAGCTTGATTGAACAGTTCATCATTTAAAATCACGTATTCACCCGATTCATCAACGTTAGCAACAAATTTCCCCACTCTTTCATTGATTTTTATGTTGCCAGCTAGCGCTTCTGTCCACATGCGTGCCCTGTTTGTGTTGAAAATCAGATTGGTCAATGATTTGTTAGGGATGTGGTGATTCGTGTCCGCTTTCAGTGAAAAAGAGTCTTTAGGGTTCGTGGAAGCAGACGCTGGTGCCACCTGCCCTCCTTTTTTACTTACTTGTTTCCATCCTTCCACCGTAGCAGAGCTAGGGTTCGAAACCCCATTTTTGGGAGTAGATGCCATTTATATATATATATATATAACACTATATATTTTGAATAGAATTGATTTTATAAAAGTTAGTTTAGTATAATATATCGATTTCAAACTAAATTTCCATATCAATGCAATTTCTTTCATAAATGATTTTAATTAGTTATATAAAAAGCAGTTTGGAAATTTATTTCTACAAAATAAATATTTTGAGAACTTTCGTTCTTTTACATGAGGAGTAATAATAATCGACTTCACGTTTCAATTGTTTTAAATGCTCTTGTGCATGTTTCATCGAATATGTGCAACTTAGTAAATGTAGCATTTGGGTGGTTTTTACTAATCCGCTAGCAAATATTAGAATCTAACTAGGTAGTATGTGATGTATGGACCAAATTCTTGTGATTTCTTTTGACTAAGTATGTCAAAAACTTTAGGGTCATATTATCTTTGGTGTTCGACATGCGTTCGATAGATCCTTAAGAGAATATAATTCAGCTTTTTCGGTGGTATCCATAACAAGTGAGATTTGCTAGTTTTTAGTAATCGCTTGAGTTTCACCTTACAGTATGGATGGTTGTTTAAACTTCATGATTAGGATAAGCGATAGTATTTAGCAATTAGAGTGTATACTCTTTTGATGTATGACTAGAGGTTGATAGATCCTAATGAGGTATGCTAGTGCATTTTTTATGAACTTAGTAATTGAAACAAGCTAAACAAATAATTAAATATGTGAACTTTAGAGATTGTATTTCTTTATGAAATTAGTAATTGGAACAAGTTAAACAAATAAGTAAATATGAGACTTTGAGTCATGGATGTTATGATCATCTTGATCGATTTGGACTATCCTTGAGGCCATCTTATGATTATATGTTCTGCGGTATGAGTTTGATCTTTGTTATCAAATTAGTTTGAGCGATACCAAAATTAGTTTTTTTTTTGCATGGATGAGTACAATCATTATGATTGGTCAAGATGATCATTATGATCGGTACGGATTAAGATCTCTTATAATTTTTGTTCTTAGGATACTTAGGATGTAGGACCTTGTGATTATCCCGTGACGTGTGATTATATCTTCTGAAATATGTTATGGATTATATAGGATTTGTTACTTTCGGTGTTAAATAATCCTATGCAACTGGATATGTTTTGCATTAAATTATTTTTGCATCTACTATATATATGAAATAATGATTTCTTTATTTTATCATACATATTTGAGTTATATTTCATTCTTACCCTTTGAATGTTTAGTGATAGTCTTGCTCGCACATTTTTTTTACTTGGGTCAGGCCGAGACTTTTCAGGTAGAAGCACATATGGACTTGGGTAAGCTTGACATCAAGGAAATAAACCATTAAACATTCTAGTAGAGTTCACTTAGGATTATGCATATATTTTTGAGATGTCAATGTAGAGTTAATGATATTATGTGGGTTTAGTTTACTTTTTATATAACCTCGCAGTTAATATTTGTATAAAGCTTTTGAAGTCCATTGTGATCTGTGATAATTATTTTACATATTGTACTGTTTTGATTTGATAAACCATTGTGTTTATTAGTTTAGACCAAGACTATTCAAGTCAAAAAATTATTTTGAGGCTAAGTAAAATGGTAAGTACGACATGTCGATGTTGGTTTGAAGTTATATTCACATTAGGTTACGCTTAACAACCTGCATTCTCTGTGTTGCTAGACAACGTTATTTATAATGTTCTTTAATATTGTGGGTATAATGGCATGGTAGTTACAAAATAGTATCAAAGCATATTCAAAGCATTATAGAGTATAATATCACAAGTCTGACGCTTAGATGATATAAGAGTCTTATCTCGTGGGGGGTGTGGTAGATTGTTATATTAATTATCTAACTACGAATAGGAATACAAAACGATTATGGGGTAATCGTTGAGACATATTAGTGAAATTTTTGAATCACTTTGTAAATTACTGTTATAAAATAATTTTAAAAGTTAGTTTTGTGTAGCGATGTACTAATCCATTAGAGATTAGAATTATGCAGCGAAAGCTGATAGACTATTTTTGCTGAGCTTCGTAATTGGTTATTTATATATGTTTGATTGAATGACGGGTTCATGGAGGCATGGTTGCACCATTGGATTGCTAATAAATAATATTATCTTATTTGGAAATATAGAGGTTGATAAAGAAAATTTTGGAATTTAATTCATGTTAATTTTCCCATTGGGTGTTTTAAGAATTTTGATCGAGACATGAGATGCCAAGGTGTCGATAGGGATTTCTAAACGCTCTAATAAGACAGTTAGACATAGTAATTTTAGGTTACTATACTACAAGTATAAGGATAATTTTTTGGGAATATGGAATGTATCGGTGCTTTTTTGAAAATACACATGGTTCTACTTTTAGCTGTTAGTATAAGTGGGTTTGCATATAATAGGTGCAAGCATTGCCCAAAAAATAAGCATTTTATAAATATATAAACCTTCAACTCCATGGACTTTGACTATAAAGTCAATTTCAAAAGTTTTGAATTAAATATATTGATAAACTCTAATTATATATGTTGATAATCTGAATTATGAAAATTTTATAGTATATGAAATCTAATGTATAGGTCAAATTTTCAAAAATGTACGATACCACTAGTAGAAAGTGTGTAAATCGCAGCTGACCCTAACGACGGCCATCGTCGGCTAATTTTACACGGCCGACAAAAGTCGACGCCAACCATTTCCAAACCTGATATAACCTGGGAACCCAGTGACCAAATATTTCATTTCCTTCACCCCTAATTTCCTCGCTCCAAAACCCTGAAATTGTCAGCCATGCCACCTAGAAGTCGTCCCTGACCGCCACTTCCACCTAGCATCCAACACCTCCCCATTCTCCTCCAATTTCCTGCTCTCCTCCTTCATTTGCTATTGAGTTTATAAAGGTATAAATTTTAATTTTGTTTAATTTTGATGATTGCGCATATAAATATATTGATTTTCTCTTATTAAATGATAATACTAAATTATTAGATGATTTTGGAATATGTTTAAAATCGTATGTCATGAATTAGTTGATTATCAATTGGAAACCAATGAGTATTGTGTATTAGTTGATGTTTGTATGTATCTATATGTTAAGAACTGTTATTATTTGATAACCATAGATTAATACTTGATTTTGGAATATGATTAAACCCCTAATTTTGAAATTTAGTCAATCATACTAGAAATCAATTAATATATATCTATTAATTAGTTGATGATAATATTGTGTGTTTTGATGTAAGAATGATAACTGGTACTTTGTTTTAAATATGTTTTTAAAAAATATTGTTGATGTAAATTCCAAATATTAAAGTATAATTATTGATTAAAATGTGTATTGATAAGTTTATGTGAATGTGACACGTTAATTAATTAAACAACATTTGTTGAAGTTTTATCCAAAATGGTTAACAACTACATGATTTTTAAAATATTCTTTAAAATTTAGTTTAGAAGTTAAAAAATATTTCACTTAAATATATTTTGTTAAAAGTTAGAAATGAATTTAACAATGACAAATTCTGTACTAAAATCAATTTTCTTTCATGTTTAGAAATGAATTCAAAAAGAGCAAATGTTATACTAAATATCTTTTGAAAATTGAAACAATTATAATAATAGAAAATGACTATATTGAAACTGATTTTGAAAATAGTTCACAAATAAAAATAATAACAACAAATATTTTAATAAAATCGATTTTCTTAGAATAAACAGAAGGCGGTGTGTAGAAGAGAAGCGAAGTGATGTACTGTCAAGATATGATAGTGTGGTGTGTAAAACCTTCAGTCCCAAAAGGATTTATTTTAATTATATTTTTAGAATAGAAAAAATATACTCCTTGGATGTAACTAATGCGTAGAAGAAAATTGTAGCGAAGCGATGTCGAAATTTGGCAAAAGTGTGGTGTGTGAAGCCTTTAGTCCCAAAAGGCTTTACACGGACATATGTATATGTTATCGAATTGAATCAAAAAAAATGTTCAACTATTATGTCGATCGTAGTTTGATGTATGAAGTTAGAACTGAAATGAAAGATTAGACGAAAGCACATTTCTACAATGGTTTAAATGAATTTATTAGATTCGCAGTATTTACAAGGAACTTCGTTGTTCATGTAATAAGTGCAAACTAATGTGGTCTTATAACTAGTTAAGGTACATTCGTATAAATTCGGTTTTGTGCCAAATTATAATTTGTGGGATCATCATGGAGAATTTGCTGCATTTATAGTAATTATATAGTTTCAGATGTATAATTATTTACGACTAATCCGACAGTAGATATGGTAGAAGATGCAGCACGATCAATGTTCCCAACCGATCAAATTGACGATGATGGCATCAATATCGAGAAGAATCGAATGCAAATGGGAAAAATATATGATTTATTAGCTTCGGCTAAGAGACATTTGTGGATGGTTTTAAAAGCGGAACTGAATTATCGATAACCGCCGAATACATCACCATGAAATCAAAATTCAATGGTGCTGAAGCCAAATAGAAGAGATGGTGGGGATGTAGAGGGGTTAGTACAGAGGTGCATGGGTCAGGTATTAGAATTGCATTGGCTTCAAACCACGTCTTTGATGCAACGAGTGTCAGAATCATGCTTCGGTTGGGCTTTATGAGGTGCAAATGTGTTACAATGCCGACCTCACGTTCGATGGAATGGGTGAGTGGGATTCTGTTGCTTGGAATGACATGCTATAGTTACAAGTTTCTTCTTTTGTTCATATTACTTCTTATTTTCCTGTAAGCTATTTTGATATTAATCTTGTAAAAGACCTTGTTTGACAGTTACTTACAGGATGATATGAAAAGTGACTACTCATTTGCTATAAAATATGAGCATTCAATATTTCTAAATATTACATTTTATTTTTTATGTTTGATATGATTTTTTTTCTTCTTCTATGAACCTACCTAACTGGGTGAATGTTCATATCCAGGCTTCAACCATTAGTAAATAATACTTATATATGTACATGATCAGTTGATATACCTATTTTCATAGTCCAATCGTTAACCATATTTCACTATTGAATTTTTTTATACACAAAACTTTAGAAACATTTATTTAATACAGATAATCCTATATGGTTGATAGTGAAAGATATCAAGAACCAATGTTATATGTATTAGGAAATTCATATACATTAGTCATGCACTCACTGCCTACAAACCTTGAGGTGTTTCTTCTTGATTTTCTAAAGCTTCTGAATAGCAAGAGCATCATAATAAACACTATCACATAAGCTTCAAATCTTTGTGTACCTAAAAATTCATCAATGTCCTTAGATGTTAAGAAGCTCAAAATGTAGTATCTGAATTCTCATGTCTCAAATACTGTATCATTCCAAAAATATTGTCCATTGGAGTACATAAGTCGAATTAACTATGTTAGAAACAACATTTTCACACCATCTGTGGTTTGTGGATGGTATTTGTGATCTTCGTACGTTGATGGGTTGAAAACCATCATGTCAAGATCTGGTTGTAGATCCCCGGGTTGCCACGCTAAAGGCTGCAGATTATATTGTCGAAGCTGATGGCGTTGTTCTGGTTGCGGCGGTGATGAATATATAGGGTTTAGAGCTCAATGTTTTCGGTATTGGGATTCCAATATTGGAATTTATTCATGGTTATCTTTTAAAACTCATAATACTGTACATTTTTTGAAAGATAAAAACCCACATACATATTGACATAAAATATGCATAAAGCTTTTTTAAATCATACATATTTTGTAATAAATTTAGTTTCACATTTATCCATTTTTAGATTCAGATAAATCAGGGTCTTGGAACCTTAGATCTCAGTTTATACACTACAAGTGGCACAATGATTTCCAGCGGCCATAGGACATTGGCGGCTGTGGGAAAGCTATTGGGAAAGCCATTGGTATACACATCAATGGGTTCCAACTACTTCCAATGCCACCAATGGCAAATTCCAAATGATCTCCAATGTTATAAAAGGGGCATGTGGAGGTAATGTTGGTCCACTTAGCTAATGGAAACCGTTTTTTTAGAGAGACGGGTGTGTAGCGTGTAGCTACACAACTGATTAACTTAATAGCGTAAATACGGTAATAGTCTGGTTGACAGGCTCAACCAGTAGAATAAAAATCTAGGGTTGTGCTAGTCTACCATATATACGAAAATACATAAGTCTGCCATAAGATTACATATGCTTAATATATACAACTACCATACGATTAGGAGGAAAATGAGGAACTACTGCAATCCTTCAATGCAGGAAGGTCGAACTGCTTTCTTGAGAACCTGGAGATGGTGGTGCGGGGAGGGTGAAACGGAAATGAGCCGACTGAGAACAACCTATCCAAAGATCAAACAAGTAAACGATGTGATTACAAACTCCAAGCAAGCGTTTTTTAGGTTTGTTGAACACATGTTCTTTCCTCTCCTTCCATACACACCAAAAGAAAATCGCTAAAAGAGGGTTTACTCTGATGTTAGGGGGCCGTACTGCCAGTGATTGAAGATTGGTAGAGGTGGGGGTATGAAGCCCGGTAGGACGGAGCAAACTGAAGCCCAAACCACATGAGAAATCGTAATCCAAAAAGAGGTGGTCGAGGGATGCATCCTGAAGAGCGCACAACGTACATAGCGAGCCAATGTTAATGTTCATGCATCTGAACTTGTCCTTGGCGTTGATGCATGAATGAATCAAACACCATTGAAAGAAGATGATACGAGGGGAAAGGTGACACTTCCAGACACGAGAGAAGGAGAAACAGCGGCCGAGATGGGTGAGAAACTTGTAGCATGCCGACACCGTAAAATTCTTGTATGGGCCCAAAGCCAAATAATAAAGATCGGGCTGATCAAAAAGCCTTGTTGAGAGGAGAAAGTTATTGATTGAAATAGCTTCTTCCATGGTATCAAGCCCAAAGAAAGAGGAGGAGAAAATGCCACCCATAACGTTTGAAACTGAGAAATCGAATGGTTGGTTGATCGAGAATAATTGGGATGATAGCTAGCAAGAGGGAGTTATCCTTGCCAGATATCAAGCCAAAAGAGGCAACTTTCACCGTCTCCAATCTTCACATGAAATAGAGATTTGACACAAGGGATAGTCGAGAGCACACCAGCATAGAAAGTAGAGGGTCTGGCATTCGGCAAAAAGTGTAGAACGAGATTAGGATTATAATCATAAAGACGAGACAAGATCCAATCTTTCCATAAAAAGTTTCCAGGCATAAGAGTACGCCATAGCCATTTAATAGCAACGCGGTATTGAATGAAGAGAGGTTGATGACACCTAGGCCAACATGGTCACGTTGCTGACAAACCGTTTGCTAGTTGACTAGGCGTTTAGCTTTGCCTTCATTCCAGAGAAAGGCACTTCTGATGGCGTCAATCTTGGAGATAACCAAGAGGGAAGTTTGTGGAAGGATATCCAATAAGATGGAATAGATGAAAGGAAAGGTTTAACTAAGACAAGGTGGCCAGCGGTAGATAAAGAATCTGCTTTCCATAGTGCAAGTCTGGATTTAGTTTTTGTAATGAAGGGAGCCAGTCAGTTCTGATGAGTTTCGTTGGTCGAAGGTAGATACCAAGATAAGATATTGGAAAATTTTCAAGTTTACAGTTCAAGCTAGAAGAGATGGAAGGACCCAAATTCGAATAGTTACCAAGCATGATGATAGAGCTTTTGTGAAAATTGTTGGAAAGGCCAGATATAAGTTCAAGGGTGTAGAGGAGGACCTTAAGGAAATAGATGTAAAGAGGATTGGGTGAGGCAAACAAGATGGTATTGTCGGCAAATTGGAGGTTAGAGATGGATGAGGTGGAGTGAGGGAGATTAATGCCCGCAAAGAGATTGTTTCTAATGGTAGCTTTTATCATTTGATTGAAAACATCTGCTATCAGCAAGAAAATCAATAGCAAAAGTGGGTCCCCTTGTCTCAGCCCATGTTTGGATTTGATGAGCCCTCCCACTTCACCATAGGTGGAGATGGATGAAAAGCTTGTGTTCAAAATACACTCTACCTAACGGCGCCATTTGGGGGGGACCACGATGTGCCATTAGAGCTAGTATAAACTGCCAATTTATTGAGTCAAAAGCTTTAGAGAAATCAAGTTTGAGTAAGACCCTCGAAGACGAAGTGAAGTGACAAAAGGATATTACTTCCTATGTAGCGGCTACACAATCAAGAATGTTGCGTCCAAGGATGAAAGCAGATTGTTCAATGTCAATCAAGCAGGCAATGGCTGTCTATTGGCTAAAACTTTGGTGATGATTTTGAACGTAGTGTTGAGGAGGTCGATGGGACGTGAAGATGAGAGGGTGCAAGCTCTAGGAGTTTTTGGGATAAGAGTGATGGTGGCGTAGTTAAGTTTGGCAATAGAAGCGGGATTGGAGTGGAATTCATTACACATTTCTAATATGTTAGCTTTAATAGTGGGCCAAAAGTATTTAAAGAACAGTGGGTCGAAAACATCCGACCCAAGTGCTTTGTCATTCGACATATCCTTAAGTGCCTTCCAGATTTCTTCTTCAGAAAAGGATGGTTAATGGGAATGGGTTGGGGAAAGGGGTGTAGAAGGTACCAGTCCTTGTCAGGGAGAGGAAAGGAAGGTTTGCCCAGGATATTGAGGTAAAAGTCAGTGAAGAGACAACAAATTTCATGTGGATCAGAGAAGGTGGTATCATTGTGATTGATTTTGGTAATGAAAGTAGAATGGCGGCGACCATTTGCTAAACGATGGAAATATGCAGTATTTTTTTCACCATTTTTAATCCATTTTTCTTTCTAGCATTGCTTCCATCCAATCTCTTCCTGCTTTATCAATCGGTCCAGTTCCGTTTCTAGTTCTTTTAGAGTGAGGGCTTCAGATTCATTCAAAGGGCGGGATTCTTCGAGGATGTTGAGGTTGAGTATTGCATCTTGGGTGGCTGAGATTTGATTTTTAAGCAAACCCCAAATGTTCCTAGTCCATGGACGGATCAGTTTGTGCAGCGAGCGAAGCCTAACAACAATTCTATTAATAGCAGATTTTTCATTTGACTGTTGGGACAAAATGTGTTTGACGAAATTCTTAAAAGAGGGCTCAAGCAGCAGTAGTTTTTCAAATCGAAATGGGCGTTTCAACCTATTGATGGATCCAGTGTCCAGTAGTAAAGGGAAATGATCAGGGATGATCATGGTGCGGCCATTGACAACAGATAGAGGATGGAGATCTTCCCAGGTTAGGTTGAATAGAAAGCGATCAAGTTTAGCCAAGGAGGGATCATGTCTACGGCTGGACCATGTGAAAAGACGATTGTTAATGGGGGTTCAACAAGGAAACATGATTGGATGAAGGAGTTGAAAGCTGCTGAATCATGGGAGAAGTTACCATAGTTTCTTTCAGTCAGGTACCTGGTAGGGTTAAAATCCCCACCTATAAGCCATGGACCGTTGATTTAAACCGACAGGTCCTGACAGAATTGCTATATTTCCTCTTTATCATGTGAGTCTATCAGACCGTACACAATAGTGAATAAGAAGATGGTACCAGATTAAGAGTGATGTAGCGACACGTGTAAGACAGATGTATAGGTGATTACTTGGTAGAGAGCCCACGTGGCTTCGTTCCATGCTGTAAAAAGGCCTTCATGTGTTTCAATAGCATTTACATGGGCCCAACCCGAAAGAAAAAGCCCACAAACCTCTGACATTCCATGAGACAGCTTTTATGGGGATTGGTTAATGTGCTGTTGATCTAAAGTGTGCATGGTAGTGTAGTGTTCATCACGCAAACTCACACCGGTGCAACGTGCCAACTTTTTATTTAACTCTTTATTTGCATAAGAGTAAACAGCAGTTTCGAAATAGCTACCTGAAGTGTCTGGAAGGGATTTGGCTTTGTTGACTCTGGAGCTCCACCGGACTGAGGCAGATGTCAGATGCGGCAACGTTGAGTCTTTTTGCTCTAGATCTCGTTGAAAAGGCACTTGAAGATGAAGCGAGATGGATAAGTCCAAATCTGCCAAAGGATCCCATCTTGGCACAGAATGATCTCTGAATTCCTCGTTAAGCAAGGCAATCGAAGCATCTTGAGGGGTAGCAAGCACATTGTGAGTCAATGAAGTGTTGATAGCAACTTCATCAAACAATATAGCCATCGTGTAGATAATGTATCCCTAGAACCAATGTTTCTAGCCGTCCGTTAGGATGAGCATGGTCCCAATGATCGACAGTATTTTTCACTACTTTATCATTCAGGTGAACTGCATACTAACATGGGGTTACAATTCCTTCATAAAATTGCATTTTTACATAAAGAAATTGGCGATCAACATATGACCAGTCGCAGTGATCTTCTTCTATGAAGTGCCCAATGGTCTAAGTACTTCACGAATCGCTTCTAAGCTAGTCTTGAAGAACTTTGGAAATCCACTAAATTTTGCCCATGAAGCCAGTTGAAGGGTAGGTTGAGGGGATTGTTCAGGTCAAACCATGGTTGGAGGAGGATAGAGTTACCGTTTATGGTGGGTATTTTGAGGCGGGGGCATGGTTTTTTTACAGTAGAGTTAGTGAAGTTGATGAGGAAAGAGCTGCCAATCAACCAAATAGGCCATTCCTCATAGTTTAGGCTCGTTGTTAGGGCTTGAGACAACGTTTCCAGAGTCCATTGACCATCAATGATGGTGGCGGTGAGGTACAGGTAGGAGTCCTCCATGGTGTAAACTTTTGGAAATTTAGGTTTAGAGGAAAAGTTTAGTGGAGAGGATGAGTTGAAATCACTTTTTGGAGAGTGAGCAGAGAGGGAATTAAGTGGAGAAAGAGGGTTAAAGGTAACGTAAGAGTCTCGAGATGTGCGATGATTTGAATTATGACGAGACTTATTGTGCCACGTCCTCTACAGGCTCTGCTTCTTCCCTTCGTGACAGTTCAGCATTTGTGCAGAAGCGTTGAAAGGGTGCAAATTGCCATCATTACCTCTAATTATCGATGCATTGCGTTTATTAGAGCACTGTGTGCATGAGTGACCATAAAAGGCACAATAATAACATATCGTGCTATTCCTACAAGATTTTGTCGTGTGTCCTTTACTTCCACAACTTAAGCAACATTGTTCGGGCTTAAGGAAAGTGACCGTTGAATGCAACAATTTGAACATTGGCCGCAGCCAGCGGTGCTTAGTGGGGGGTTTTGAGATGAGCGGAGGGTGAGGTGGTGGCAAAGCCGCCACTTGAGCATAAGATCTTGATGAGATGCGTTGGCTGGGCGGAGCTGGATGGCGGAGAATCGAGATATGATTGGTGTGCAAAGGTAGTGGGTGGGCGGAGTGCTTAGCTTGCACGGACGAAGGAGGAGGGATGACGATAGGTAGAAGAGAGGCTTTGTATCTCGACGGGATGAAGTTGATAGGCGAAGTGGAAGGGTGTGACACCCCACATCCGTTAATGTCGCTCTTTAACAGAACGCATTAAGTTCCATGAAGCGTTATAGGTAAACAGGAAAAGAAACATTGCAAGAGAGATACAAAATAACAGCGGAATTTAAAACATTATTCTTCAAATAGAAAACATCATGGTCTGAAATCCAGTTACAACATAAGTTTGAATTATAGAAAACACATTACATCAAATTAAAATATATGCCTTGTACTAAAATCATTAGAGTACAATAATATGAAATCATAGTCCCCAAAAATAGTCATAGCAAGATAGACAAGCAATCAAAGCGGTACATCTAAGCGGCTCCAAGCACAAAAATAGAAGAGAGAATCCTAATCAAGCCCGAGCATTCTCACCCGGAGAACCTGGGGGGAAAATAAAGAGAGAGAAAAGGAAAAAAAAGCGAGTCAGACATAAAGTCTGTTTAGTCTAGTCACTTTTAGCATATAAATAAGTAAAAGCATCATGATAGGCATATAAACTGGATGAGAGAGATAACGGTATCATAAGACAAGTATAATAGACTGAGCACGATAAGCAGAATAAACAGAACAAAATATATTGCGCTTCCCAAATACTTTTCTCTACACCAATACTAGTATAATAGAAACAGAATGATCCCAATATAAATAGAATGGTAGACTTAGGTGTACTTCTAGTGACAGGTTTTACCCCTAATGATAATAACAGGCATCCCAACAGAAATAACGGGTGTTACCCCAACGATAATAACGGGATCCTAAACAGGCATGACTAGATGTACCCTAATTACTACCCCAAATCGATTGACTCCTTATCCCGTAGATACCATGTGCTGGCCCCACAGTTGGATATATCACTTCCTAAAGTGGCAACCCCTTCTTCTGATCGGCACAACCATATCCATTGGTGCTATAGCATCTTATTTTCCCTGGAAAGCGGATCCATGCACGCACATGGCTCCGTCAGAACGCTCCATCAGACACCTCCATCGATATGGACCTCTTATAATCAGCTCGGTAAGTGTGCCCTGACCCCTACCTAGTTCGGGGTCCCCCTTTGGATACCAGTATAGGTTACTAACTGATACGAGTCCCACGCAACAAATGATGAAAGCTACCCTCTAGGCTTGCATTCCCACTACTAGGATTTTGACAGGTTAGGCTTAACAGATTTATAAGCCCGCATAACCCCGACATATAAAACAGGTTAAGTTTGTCAGGTTCGTATAACCCCCTACAGATTTACTTAACTCCTCATCGATTCAAACAAGTTTACTTAACCCTTACACAATTTGATAGGTTTACATAACCCCCACATATTTAAACAGGTTAAGTACTACAGGTCAATAGGTTATTAGCATTTCCTGTTCATGCATGTTAATGCACCAAACCTCTCACATTAAGTCGACCACTTTTGGATGTTGGATATGCCGGGCGGTTCCAGGTAGGCCTCTACCATAAGTTGGACTTAACCTCGTGTCTTAGCACCATTACATGTACATTTACACACAAGACCCCTCACATTAAATAAACCACTCGTGGACTTCTACCACAAGTGTAACCTAACCTCGTGTCTAAGTATGGTTATAGTTTTTATTTACTGTAAATTTAGGCATATTCATCCTTAAACAATATTTCAAGCTCATCATAGGTTTTCATGCCCCTACCCTCAAGTCTTAAATCATCATGTACAATACACCCCAAATTAAAGTCTTAGATCACGGTATAGGTTATGCCCCCAAATCCCAGTCATGTTTTACAATACAAGTTATGCCCCGATTATCATTCCCAACCATTCCCAAATTCGTTCGTTCGCATATTTCAGCAATAGGCCTAGGCTCGAAGGTAGCATAGCTATAAAAATAAAAAGGGAAGGAGGGAGAGAAGAGAACAGAAATAGGCATAATAACAAAACTAGCACATGACGACAGAAATAGGCATACTAACAGAATAGGCAAACGGTGATAGAATTAGGCATAATAACATAATAGACATATGATAATAGAAATGGCATAATAGAGATAGGCATGTAAGGACTAAATAATAGATCAGGTGTACAAGTAATGGCAGATCTGTTTAGTTATGATTTAGGTTATTAACAGGCACAAGTTTAGATCCAAACTTATAAACATGTCAGGATTACTTATTAAATGTTTATATCTAAAAGCAACATAAACTCACAGGGACATGATCTAAAGAACAGAGAAAATAGTGCTGATGTTGTAGCAAAGACTCTTGAATACGTGTAAGTTGTTATTGTAAAAGAGTAAGCTAATTCAATCTGAGTTGGGGCAGCATCTCGTTGTCTCCATTGCTTTTGATGAATAAAGCAACAAAAATGTGGTTCTATATATAGCCTCAAGCCAATGAATCAGGTCAAGAAACAAGTCCAAGTAAAGGGAATGGATCTGCCAGAGATCTGGGTGGGGTCGACACCCCCTTGTATGGGTCTAACCTAGGGTCGACCCCAACGAGCCTATTTCTCGTGTCTTCACGCTCTCTGATTTTTGGTTTATTTTGAATATTTTTGACTAGTTTGTTTATATATATTTTGCTTATATGTATGCAAATTTCAAAGCTTAATAACTTCTTCATACGATGTCTGTTTTACGCAAACTCAGAGTCTATCTTAAGCAGAATTCCGGGACAAACGCAATGGCTAGTCAATTTCCCTTAATTCCCAACATTTAATAAAGTATTCTTTAGTTTATCATTATAATGTTATTTAAAATTACAAGGTGTTACATTCTCCCCTACTTAAAGGATTTCATCCCCGAAATCTCCAAGTTAAGAGGAATGTATATCCTAATATCCATCATCTGTTTACTCTTCCACCAACCACATGCATCTATTATCCTTAAAAGATTTATAATGCTTATATGAACATATGCAATAGTGTGTGTATATGTCCTTACACTAATGCGAAAAATCAGGCGGCCTACTGATTTAGTCGACCTCCTTAATGCAATGTATGTCAATGCCATGAATCCACCATGTATGCAAATAGTCCTATTACATCATGTAAATGCTATATATGTGCATAATCATCCATCCATGTGCAACATTCATGTGATGATACAACCATTTCCATCCATAAAGAAAAATATGCAGACACATCCATATGCAGTGTGAGAGTGATTGAGCCGATCTAGTGCCTAGTGTGTATGTATATGCATCCACGAGCAACCACTAGTAAACACTTGCATCCATCAAACATAACATGTCTCAAACACATGTTTACATCCATTAGTTCCCTACCTAAAGGTTGAAGATTCAATCGATAGGATATACTTAATGACAGAAACATGTACGAATAAAAGCTTTGGAAAAAGGAGTTAAGAACACACCCGTGAAAAGAAAAGGGTACGAAGTGCGAATCTTGTCTTCAATCTCCCAAGTTGCATCTTCGCTATCTCCTCCCCATTGAACTTTCATCAACTAGTCCTCGCGGTTGTGTAGCTTCTTAACCTATGATCCAAGAATATAGTAGGAACTCGTCTAACTATCGCCTCTCGTTCCACCTCTACTTCCTCAAGCACACTCGACTCAACAACCTCTGATGTATTCTGTAGGCATTTCTACAAATGAGAAACGTGGAAAACATCATGAACACCAACCAATTTCTCTGGTAGCTTCACCCTATAAGCCATTTGGTCAATCCTTTCTATTATGGGAAAACTTGGTGCCGGTTTCCCTACAGATCCAAAGCGAACCACATTCCTCAAAGGTGATACCTTGATGGAAACCATGTCGCACACCTCAAACTTAATATTAGTCCTTCTCTTATCTGTGTAGGACTTCTTCCTGTCCTGAGCTGTCTTTATGCGTCTGCGGATAAGATCAATCTTCTCTGAAGTTTCTCTAATCATCTCAGGTCCAAGTAGAAGCCTATCTGTAGACCCCACCAACAAGTCGGTAATCTACAAGGTCGTCCGTACAATGCCTCGAAGGGTGTCATGCCAATAATAGCTTGATAACTATTGTTGTAGGAGAACTCTACTAATGGAAGATATTCCTCTCATGTCCCTCCGAAGTCTAGGATACACAATCTTAAAAGATCCTCAAGAACCCTATTCACCCTTTCCGTCTGCCCATCGGTCTAAGGGTGATAAGCGGTGCTCAAACGCAACTATGTACCAAATGCCTCTTGTAAGCTCCTCTAAAACTCACAGGTGAATATGGGGTCACGATCACTCACTATACTGGAAGGTACTCCATGTAGATAGACTATCTCACGAAGATAAACTGCTGCAAACCATGTTACCATTCTCTTACTCTTAACAGGAATGAAATGAGCGCTCTTAGTAAGACTGTCAACTATAACCCAAATACTGGTGTTGCCTTTCCTCGATATAAGCAAACCATCAATGAAATCCATAGAGACTCTCTCCCACTTCCACTATGTGACCTCTAAAGGATAAAGTAAACCATCGGGCTTCCTTTGCTCAGCTTTGACCTGCTGGAAAATCAAACATCGAGAAACAAACTCGGCTACGTCATTCTTAAACAAACTTCTACCATAAGTGTAATCTAATCTCGTGTCTAAGTGCGGTTACAGTTTTTATTTACTGTAAATTCAGGCATATTCATCCTTAAACAATTTTTCATTCTCATCATAGGTTTTCATGCCCCTACCCTCATGTCTTAAATCATCATGTACGATATGCCCCCAAATTAAAGTCTTAGATCACGGTATAGGTTATTCCCACAAATCCCAGTCATGTTTTACAATACAAGTTATGCCCCAATTTATCATTCCCAACCATTCCTAGTTTCGTTCGTTCACATATTTCAGCGATAGGCATAGGCTTGAAGGTAGCCTGGCTATAAGAATAAAGAGGGAAGGAGGGAGAGAAGAGAACAGAAATAGGCATAATAACAAAACAGGCATATGACGATAGAAATAAACATACTAACAGAATAGGAAAACGGTGACAGAATTAGGCACAATAACATAATAGGCATATGATAACAGAAATGGCATAATAGAGACAGGCATGTAAGGACTAAATAGTAGATCAGGTGTACAAGTAATGACAGATCTATTTAGTTATGATTCAGGTTATTAACAGGCGTAGGTTTAGATCCAAACTTATAAACATGTCAGGATTACTTATTAAATGTTTATATCTAAAAGCAACATAAACTCATAGGGATAGGATCTAAGGAACAAAGTGTAATAACCCGGAAATCTGGGCCAATTTAAAAATTTTATTTCGGCAATTTTAGCGAATTTTGATTATTTAAAATGAATTATTTTAAATAATATCGACGAGAAAATTTCTTTTGAATAAAATTCAATCGTATATAGTTATATAGATTGACGATAGAGTATAAACAATTATTTATAAATATAGAAGGAATTGAAAATGGCGCGGTAGTTCGATAATTCGATTTCAAACTTCAATTGAAGGTATCGGGTGCAAAATAAACCGGATTTTAGTGAAACCAAAAATAATGGGATCTAATAGTGAATATCTTTCCAACGAATCTGAAAAATTGAAATTTCATAGCGGGAATCAAAAGATATGTTCAGTTGAAAATTCTGAATAGTTGATATGGAATTCTGGCCCTTAAAAATGAAAGTTTTGCAAACGACCTCGGATTTCGACGAAACCACTTTTGTTGGATCCGTGATGTCAAGTTATTGCTAGATTCCAAATTTCGTAATTTTTCGACTCAATATGTGAGCGTGGCAGAGGAAAACGCGTTTGACCAGTTTCAGTTGATTTTAATCGACTAGAAAATGGCCATTTTTCAAACGGTCTCAGAATTTGACAAAATTAGTTTTGTTAGAACCGTATCGTCAATACGAAGCTAGAAAATATTTTTCGGGAATTTTTGAAGCGCGTATGTGGCCCTGGTAAATTGAAATGTACGTTCGAATTGAATATATATAGATTTATACTTTAATTTCAGCGGAAACTGATCGTAACAAGCGAATTGGCTTGCGAAACATATCCCCTTGTGTTCGGAATGGGGGTATTACGCTAAGGACGACAGCCGTTGGGTTTGGGATGGAGATCGTAGCCTTAAGCAAAGAATTCACGAATTAAATTATTATTTAATTTATTACATATATTAATATATGAGGTCAAACCCTCATTATTCTCTTTACCCGGTCAAAGTGAGAAATCGCGCCCCCCTTTTCAGATCTCGTCGCCTTCTACCACCACCCACCGTCGTCTCTCCACCGCACCTGCAACCCCCCCAGCCACCGCGCTGCCATCCCCTTCCTCCACCGCCTCCATCTCCAAGTCAAACCCCCATCGAACGTGAATCCCGACCCAGGCCCCCAAAACGAAGGGCGCAGCCAACCCTAGACCCGGCGCCGCCTGCACTGATCGCCTCCACCACCTCAGGCCCGGCGCCACCCCTAGAGCACCAGCGACGCCAAGGAGCACCCCGTCCATCTCCAAGCGCGCAGAAAACCCTTTTCCCCTTCGGCAGTGAACTGCAGCCCCTGCCCAGTCGAGTGCGCACCCACCGAAGCACCTCCAAGCGACGCCAACAACCGGAAATTCCTAACGAGTTAAAAGCGAGTTTTCATTTATTTTTACTTAACATAATTAGCTTTAAAAATCAGTTTGGTTTTAAATAAACTACATCGATTATTTTCAGTTTAAAAAAAAATATGAAGCAAGTGTAAAATGTCGGATTTTTATAATATAAAAGAATTAAAAATTCGATTTTTATATATTTAATAGCATAGTAAAAATTCGATTTTTATATATTGAATAGCATAGTAAAAATTCGATTTTTATATATTGAATAGCATAGTAAAAATTCGATTTTTATATATTGAATAACAAAGTAAAAATTCGATTTTTATATATTGAATAGCAAAGTAAAAATAAAATCTTTATATAGAGAATAGCAGTGTAAAAATACGAATTTAATATATTGAATAGTAAAATAAAAATTAAATTTTTATATATTGAATAGCGAAGTAAAAATTCGATTATATATATATATATATATATTGAATAGCGAAGTAAAAATGTGATTTTTACATATGTAGAGAATACGGGCAGTGAAAAGTGACAAGAGGCAAGAACGGCGAAGAATTCTACATAAGAAGAGTCGAGGGATTGGATTAGCTAATCTGTGAGAACTTCTCACCTTTAAATTATTTTTCTAGTTGAAATATATACTAGGATGCAGACGGTGTTTAGTAGCACCCGACACCCGTCGTCCACAGACCATGGACGGCTTGTATGCTTGTTTGTTTGATTTTGATGTGTAGTTGATTGTGTGATGTGATGTGAAATGAAATAAAATATTTATATAGTTAAAAATATTTTATAGTTAAAAATAGAATTTTTAACGTGTATATGAAATGAAATAAAAATAACAAATCGGACGATTTGTTTATATACACATATTTGACTGATATTGATTGGGACGATAAATTTTACACATCGCCCAACTGCACAAATAAAATCTGTGTTTGATTGTTTGAAACCCCACACGGGTATTGGTACGATATATGACATACACTAATCCCAATAATTAGTTGTATGTCGATTGATTGATTGACAGACTATTATGAGCGTTAAATATTTATATTTGATGCTTATACAGTGTAGAATGCACTTTGGATGATTGTTGATTATTCATCGTTGTTATTGTGTACCTGTGGTGTAGAAAATCCATATAATTAACATTATATGGTAATTGATTTGGCTTCATTCCAGTTTTGAATAGAAATATTTGAAAAAGAAATATTTGAATAGAAATATTTGAAATAGAAATATTCGAAATGGAATATTTGAAAATATCAATATATGAAGCCGTGTTGATTAGATTTTCGCCATTTTGACCTGAACGATATGTATATCGATTTTATTCATTTTATAACGAATATCGAAAGTGATTTCAAAATCTCAAATTTTGAAAAGAATTGAAATTCGAATTAAGTTGAATAGAAGTGAATTCGAATTGAAATTGAATATGAAGTCGAAACCGTTTTGAAATTAAATTTAAAACGAATTTATATTGGAATATTCAATTTAGATTTGAAATTGAATATGAAGTCAAAACCGTTTTAAAAATAAATTTAAAACGATTTATAAAATACGTTTTAAAAGGAAATCGACGAAGTATATATTATATATATTATATATATAATATAATGGCTTGAAGAGAACGCGCCGCGCCGCGGCAGTTCGCGAATTTCGACCATTGACTTCGAACGGATATTGCGGGAGATCCGACTGTCGGATTCTCCTAAAACCGGAACCGTTGGGTTCGTATCGAAAAGAGCTTTCTAACGAATGTGAGAAATTAGAAATCTAACGGTTGGATTTGGAATTATGTCCAAATCGAATTTGAAAAAGGTCGCTGTAAGTGCAGTTCGATGGCCGTTGATGGAAATCGACTGTACGGGCCTTGATAAAATTATTAAAAATAGTAATAATTTGTGTGAAATCCTAAGAAATGATTTAGAAAGAATTGGGATGAAAAACTCCATATTTGAAAAGATAAAAATAGATTTTTACCGGAATGAACTAGTTTAAACTAGAATCATAATTCTATTTATTTTTAAATAAATAAATTGGATTTGAAATGGTTTTGAAAATAACCAGAGTTTCCAATAATTATATTGGAATGGATTTGAATCGAAATTGTCTTCGGAATATTTCGATGTTGGATTTCGTGATGATACAGATATTGTTATGGGAATTTGAAAGATATATATATAACGTTATTCCCAATACGACATTTGTTAGTCGTAGAATTTGATATTGAATATAAGTCGATATATTTTCTATTCAGAGCCTTGTATTTAATATCAAATGTGATTTGGGTTTGTCGTGAATGGTGTCTTCATTAACACTGTTCTTGAACCCAGTTGAGAAAAGATTAAATCTTTTTATTTAGATTTAATGAAGTGTACCAATTAAATAATATTTAAGTGGAATTGAATTGATATTGATTTTTGGGTTTATCGTGAACAGTGTTTTAAATAACACTTGTTCTTTAACCCGAAAATTAATGGAATGTGATTTTGGGTTGGCGTGAACGGTATCTTCAATAATACTGTTCTTATACCCAAAGGAGTTAAGAAAATCAGAAACTAATTGGAGATTGGTTAAGTTGAATGGTTTCAGAGGTATTGACCTGATGTTGGTTTCGGCCTTTGGGGTTAGTACTTAGGGAATTGCTCACTTGCTACTTTATGGTTAGGAACTGATTGAAATGTGATGTGATTTTGGGTTTATCGTGAACCGTGGTTTTAAATGACACTGATTCTTTAACCCAGTCAAAGATTAAAACTAAGTGGAGTTTTAATGAATCTTTAATTAGATTGAAATAATCGAGAATGGAGTATCACCAGTTTTGCTCCAGGCGATAGTTAAACCTTCAATTAGATTTGAACGTGAAATGGTAATTGAATTTACCGTTAACACCGTGGTGTCAGATATGAAGTATTACCAGTTTTACTTCATGGGATGAATAGGTTGGGATTGGGAAATTAAAACAAATGATTACTTCGGTAAGGTTCGTTAATCCCGACTAGTTGAATCGAAATTCAAAAGAAGATTAGAGAATAAATTCAAGGAATTTGTCTTTGATAAAATTAATGGGAACCTTTCCCTATGAATATGAAATTTAGAAACTAACTGTCGGTTAGCCAAGCAGAATGGTTTTCTGGATATTGATCTGATGTTGGTTTCGGCCTTCGGGGTTAATATTTGGGGAATTATTCTCTTGTTAATTTACGGTTAGTGACTGATAAATTGGAATGAGGCGTATGTTGTGTTTGTGTAGCACTTATTTAAAATATACGTGAGTTGTTCGGAAAGACCGGGTTTATCCCATTCTGAATAATTGATTCGACGATTAGTCGAAGATGAAGACTGTGGTTGAAGACCGGAGGTCTTCACGTCGTTTGGGTAACTACTGATGATCTTGATTGGGCTGTACACCCAAGAAGATGGAAACAGTTGGTGATCGTCCAGACGTACTTGGAGATCGATGGATATGCGGGGTACTAGGTGCCTCCGGTTTCGTTCAGACCCAGAGCGATCTTGTAAATGGACTGTGTGTCTGACATTGGATTTTAGTCCGTGTGATTGATTTCTATTAAATATATATCTTTTTGGCGGCGGAGAATTTATTCCCTTGCTTAGCGCCCTTCTCTGAGACGTACGAGCTCAAGGGTTATATATTGATGGATATCAAACGCATGGAGTGAATTGCCTGTATGGCATGCCTAAGTGGCAATTGATCGAGGCTTCTGTTGAAAAACAAAGTCTTGTGGTGATGATCAAAGCACAGCCTGTTGGAACAGCTTTGTGTAACGTGAATTCGCGAGCCTCGCACCCCGGTTGTGAACCAAAAATGGGAGAGGACCTCAGGGAGGGCATGCGTTTCCTTCTAGTTAGGGTGGTGTCAGTGACCTACCAGCCCTGACATTTATATACTTTGCACCTGTGTGGTTGTTGCTGTTGCGAGGCGCCTCGGTTAAATCGGACGATCCGGGTCCGGTCGAGTCATTCGTTGGCTCATTGACGCTCCAAAGGGCGGGGAAACGCAGTGTTCAGGAATTTTAATCCACATCGGTGGATCGGCCCTGGCGATCCAAGGGTCACTCAAGCTCTGATCCTAAGAGACGGGCTAGAGCGTCTCGAATCGGTTGAGGACTATCTTTTGCCTCGGTTCATAGATGGAAATCCAACTTCCAACGTGACATTTGCGGTTTTATTTGTAGAGCCTGGTATGGCGACATAGTGGGATGGGGCGCTTATGCCGCCTATGATTGATACTTATGATTTGAAATTGTTTTATACACTATGCACTTATAATAATATCAAATGATTTGTTTTAAACGTATCAAGCATTCTTAGCTATTATAAGGTAAAAACCCTATCCTCCGGCTTGCGTTGCATTGTGTGATGGGAACTGGGTGTTATAATTGCTTCATTTTTCTTTATTTAGCATTGCGCTGTTTGTTTTATGCACTGGTATTCTTGGGAGGAAACCCGTTCCATGCTATACGGCGTGGTCCCTTGATTTACCGAACTTTAAAATAAAGAATAATAACTGTTTTAGTTCTAACACCAATCACATGACTGACCTGGAGTTTATTGTTTTAACCTAAACTCTGGGTGCCCTTATTTTGGCATGGGCAGCTAGTAGTTTTGGTTTTGCAGATTTATATTCACAGGATCCTGGTTTACAGCTGGAACGATATCCGGAAAGCTTTGTATCCGTATATCTCTTTTAGTTGTGTATTGTATTATTTCTGCTGCGATGTATTTAAATGTAATTTAAATCTCTGATATTTCTGTGTAATATTCATTTATACTCTGTATATTCTTTTATTCCGATGGAATTGTTGTAATATACAATGAAATGTTCTTCCGTCTGCGTTCTAATTTGTCGTGTTCTCAAAACAATCAGGCGTTTCGAACGGTCTAGATCGGTTTAGCGACTGATTCGGATCGAGCGAAATTCCTTTTCGTTACAGTTGGTATCAGAGCTTTGGTTTACAAAGCTCAGGGAACAAGGCACATGACAACCATACGAAAGAATTCATCGGATATTGGATTAGTAATATCCAATGGGAATGACTCGTTAGAGATTGGATTAGTAGTATCCTAGAACGAGTGTGAAGAGTATATTTTTAAAGTGAAAACAAATTTTATTTTGAAAATTTAAATCAACTATTTGTATTTGATTATTTATTCTATATTGATCGGGACAATCCGATATATAAAGATTTTGCATATATGTCTTGCAAACGTGTATTCAAAGTTTTAATATACTGGATAGTTATAGAATCATACTCTAGTTGCCTGGGGATAATTCTGGTGATGGGGCACCGTCGCTAGTATTTATTTTCGAGTTTCGAAAGTGAGATTTCTATAAATTTCCAATTTGACTGGTGTGAGAACCGAAACTAGATAGGGCTTATTGTTGTGATTTGGCATCAAAAATCTGATTTTTGACTATATCAAAGTTATGAATTTCAAAAGCTAATCAACTAATTGATTGGTGGTTGTGTTGTTGATTATTGGTTGATTAATTAAAATTCGTATTATATAGCCAATTTGATCAAACATGGACTTGTATTGAAAATTAGTCGCATTTGCTTGCATATACATGTACTTACATTGAACAGGTCATAGCAAAGAGGCTAGAGCAGAAGAATAAAATTGTTTGCCCGACAAATAGGTACATGTTTACCATAATTTACTGTTTTGTTTGGGTGATGATGATTTTATGAGCCGATTGGCTTTTTCTTTTTCTTTTTGAGATCAGAAGGCCTGTATGGCAATTTCGGGATTTTCCCGTGGCTCCCGGTGCAGGGGAGGTTATGGCGAAATTTTTCGAAAATTTAGGGTGTTAGCCAAATTTTTGAAAATTTTGAAAATTTCTTAGAAACTGAAAAGTTGAAGAACTTAAGCCGTAATAAAATGGTGGAAGTTGAGCGGAATTGTTAAACAACTTTCGGCTTTGTTCCTTTTCGGGGACGAAAAGTATTAAGTGGGGGAGATTGTAATAACCCGGAAATCTGGGCCAATTTAAAAATTTTATTTCGGCAATTTTAGCGAATTTTGATTATTTAAAATGAATTATTTTAAATAATATCGACGAGAAAATTTCTTTTGAATAAAATTCAATCGTATATAGTTATATAGATCGACGATAGAGTATAAACAATTATTTATAAATATAAAAGGAATTGAAAATGGCGCGGTAGTTCGATAATTCGATTTCAAACTTCAGTTGAAGGTACCGGGTGCAAAATAAACCGGATTTTAGTGAAACCAAAAATAATGGGATCTAATTGTGAATATCTTTCCAACGAATCCGAAAAATTGAAATTTCATAGCGGGAATCAAAAGATATGTTCAGTTGAAAATTCTGAATAGTCGCTATGGAATTCTGGCCCTTTAAAATGAAAATTTTGCAAACGACCTCGGATTTCGACACAAACACTTTTGTTGGATCCGTGATGTCAAGTTATTGCTTGATTCCAAATTTCGTAATTTTTCGACTCAATATGTGAGCGTGGCAGAGGAAAACGCGTTTGACCAGTTTCAGTTGATTTTAATCGACTGGAAAATGGCCATTTTTCAAACGGTCTCAGAATTTGACGAAATTAGTTTTGTTAGGACTGTATCGTCAATACGAAGCTAGAAAATATTTTTCGGGAATTTTTGAAGCGCGTATGTGGCCCTGGTAAATTGAAATGTACGTTCGAATTGAATATATATATATTTATACAATAGTTTGAGCGGAAACTGATCGTAACAAGCGAATTGGCTTGCGAAACATATCCCCTTGTATTCGGAATGGGGGTATTACGCTAAGGATGACAGCCGTTGGGTTTGGGATGGAGATCGTAGCCTTAAGCAAGGAATTCACGAATTAAATTATTATTTAATTTATTATATATACTAATATATGAGGTCAAACCCTCATTATTCTCTTTACCCGGTCAAAGTGAGAAATCGCGCCCCCCTTTTCAGATCTCGTCGCCTTCTACCACCACCCACCGTCGTCTCTCCACCGCACCCGCGACTCCCCCAGCCACCGCGCTGCCATCCCCGTCCTCCACCGCCTCCATCTCCAAGTCAAACCCCCATCGAACGTGAATCCCGACCCAGGCCCCCAAATCGAAGGGCGCAACCAACCCTAGACCCGACGCCGCCTGCACTGATCGCCTCCACCACCTCAGGCCCGGCGCCACCCCCAGAGCACCTGCGACGCCAAGGAGCACCCCGTCCATCTCCAAGCGCGCAGAAAACCCTTTTCCCCTTCGGTAGTGAACTGCAGCCCCTGCCCAGTCGAGTGCGCACCCACCGGAGCACCTCCAAGCGACGCCAACAACCGGAAATTCCTAACGAGTTAAAAGTGAGTTTTCATTTATTTTTACTTAACGTAATTAGCTTTAAAAATCAGTTTGGTTTTAAATAAACTACATCGATTATTTTCAGTTTAAAAAAAATATGAAGCAAGTGTAAAATGTCGGATTTTTATAATATAAAAGAATTAAAAATTCGATTTTTATATATTGAATAGCATAGTAAAAATTCGATTTTTATATATTGAATAGCATAGTAAAAATTCGATTTTTATATATTGAATAGCATAGTAAAAATTCAATTTTTATATATTGAATAGCAAAGTAAAAAATCGATTTTTATATATTGAATAGGAAAGTAAAAATAAAATCTTTATATAGAGAATAGCAGTGTAAAAATACGATTTTTATATATTGAATAGAAAAATAAAAATTCGATTTTTATATATTGAATAGCGAAGTAAAAATTCGAGTTTTTATATATATATATATTGAATAGCGAAGTAAAAATGTGATTTTTACATATGTAGAGAATACGGGCAGTGAAAAGTGACAAGAGGCAAGAACGGCGAAGATTTCTACATAAGAAGAGTCGAGGGATTGGATTAGCTAATCTGTGAAAACTTCTCACCTTTAAATTATTTTTCTAGTTGAAATATATACTAGGATGCAGACGGTGTTTAGTAGCACCCGACACCCGTCGTCCACAGACCATGGACGGCTTGTATGCTTGTTTGTTTGATTTTGATGTGTAGTTGATTGTGTGATGTGTTGTGAAATGAAATAAAATATTTATATAGTTAAAAATATTTTATAGTTAAAAATAGAATTTTTAACGTGTATATGAAATGAAATAAAAATAAACAAATCGGACGATTTGTTTATATACACACATTTGACTGATATTGATTGGGACGATAAATTTTACACATCGCCCAACTGCACAAATAAAATCTGTGTTTGATTGTTTGAAACCCCACGCGGGTATTAGGATGATATATGACATACACTAATCCCAATAATTAGTTGTATGTCGATCGATTGATTGACAGACTGTTATGAGCGTTAAATATTTATATTTGATGCTTATACAGTGTAGAATGCACTTGGGATGATGGTTGATTATTCATCGTTGTTATTGTGTACCTGTGGTGTAGAAAATCCATATAATTAACATTATATGGTAATTGATTGGGCTTCATTCCAGTTTTGAATAGAAATATATGAAAAAGAAATATTTGAATAGAAATATTTGAAATAGAAATATTCGAAATGGAATATTTGAAAATATCAATATATGAAGCCGTGTTGATTAGATTTACGCCATTTTGACGTGAACGATATTTATATCGATTTTATTCATTTTATAACGAATATTGAAAGTGATTTCAAAATCTCAAATTTTGAAAAGAATTGGAATTCGAATTAAATTGAATAGAAGTGAATTTGAATTGAAATTGAATATGAAGTCGAAACCGTTTTGAAAATAAATTTAAAACGAATTTATATTGGAATATTCAATTTAGATTTGAAATTGAATATGAAGTCGAAACCATTTTGAAAATGAATTTAAAACGATTTATAAAATACGTTTTAAAAGGAAATCGACGAAGTATATATTATATATATAATATAATGGCCTGAATAGAACGCGCCGCGCCGCGGTAGTTCGCGAATTTCGACCGTTGACTTCGAACGGATATTGTGGGAGATCCGACCGTCGGATTCTCCTAAAACCGGAACCGTTGGGTTCGTATCGAAAAGTGCTTTCTAACGAATGTGAGAAATTAGAAATCTAACGGTTGGATTTGTAATTATGTCCAAATCAAAATTGAAAAAGGTCGCTGTAAGTGCAGTTCGATGGCCTTTGATGGAAATCGACTGTACGGGCCTTGATAAAATTATTAAAAATAGTAATAATTTGTGTAAAATCCTAAGAAATGATTTAGAAAGAATTGGGATGAAAAACTCCATATTTGAAAACATAAAAATAGATTTTTATCGAAATGAACTAGTTTTGAACTAGAATCATAATTCTATTTATTTTTAAATAAATAAATTGGATTTGAAATGGTTTTGAAAATAACCAGAGTTTCCAATAATTATATTGGAATGGATTTGAATCGAAATTGTCTTCGGAATATTTCGATGTTGGATTTCGTGATGATACAGATATTGTTATGGGAATTTGAAAGATATATATATATATATATATATATATATCATTATTCCCAACACGACATTTGTTAGTCGTAGAATTTGATATTGAATATAAGCAGATATATTTTCTATTCAGAGCCTTGTATTTAATACCAAATGTGATTTGGGTTTGTCGTGAATGGTGTCTTCATTAACACTGTTCTTGAACCCAGTTGAGAAAAGATTAAATCTTTTTATTTAGATTTAATGAAGTGTACCAATTAAATAATATTTAAGTGGAATTGAATTGATATTGATTTTTGGGTTTATCGTGAGCAGTGTTTTAAATAACACTTGTTCTTTAACCCGATAATTAATGGAACGGGATTTTGGGTTGTCGTGAACGGTATCTTCAATAATACTGTTCTTAGACCTAAAGGATTTAAGAAAATCAGAAACTAATTGGAGATTGGTTAAGTTGAATGGTTTCAGAGGTATTGACCTGATGTTGGTTTCGGCCTTTGGGGTTAATACTTAGGGAATTGCTCACTTGCTACTTTACGGTTAGGAACTGATTGAAATGTGATGTGATTTTGGGTTTATCGTGAACCGTGGTTTTAAATGACACGGATTCTTTAACCCAGTCAAAGATTAAAACTAAGTGGAGTTTTAATGAATCTTTAATTAGATTGAAATAATCGAGAATGGAGTATCACCAGTTTTGCTCCAGGCGATAGTTAAATCTTTAATTAGATTTGAACGTGAAATGGTAATTGAATTTACCGATAACACCGTGGTGTTAGATATGAAGTATTACCAGTTTTACTTCATGGGATGAATAGGTTGGGATTGGGAAATTAAAACAAATGATTACTTCGGTAAGGTTCGTTAATCCCGACTAGTTGAATCGAAATTCAAAAGAAGATTAGAGAATAAATTCAAGGAATTTATCTTTGATAAAATTAATGGGAACCTTTCCCTATGAATATGAAATTTAGAAACTAACTATCAGTTAGCCAAGCAGAATGGTTTTCTGGATATTGATCTGATGTTGGTTTCGGCCTTCGGGGTTAATATTTGCGGAATTATTCTCTTGTTAATTTACGGTTAGTGGCTGATAAATTGGAATGAGGCGTATGTTGTGTTTGTGTAGCACTTATTTAAAATAAACATTAGTTGTTCGGAAAGACCGGGTTTATCCCATTCTGAATAATTGATTCGTCGATTAGTCGAAGATGAAGACGGTGGTTGAAGACCGGAGGTCTTCACGTCGTTTGGGTAATTACTGATGATCTTGATTGGGCTGTACACCCAAGAAGATGGAAACAGTTGGTGATCGTCCAGACGTACTTGGAGATCGATGGATATGCGAGGTACTAGGTGCCTCCGGTTTCGTTCAGACCCAGAGCAAACTTGTAAATGGACTGTGTGTCTGACATTGGATTTTAGTCCGTGTGATTGATTTCTATTAAATATATATCTGTTTGGCGGCGGAGAATTAATTCTCTTGCTTAACGCCCATCTCTGAGACGTACGAGCTCAGGGGTTATATATTGATGGATATCAAACGCATGAAGTGAATTGCCTGTGTGGCATGCCTAAGTGGCAATTGATCGAGGCTTCTATTGAAAAACAAAGTCTTGTGGTGATGATCAAAGCACAGCCTGTGTGGCACAGCTTTGTGTAACGTGAATTCGCGAGCCTCGCACCCCGGTTGTGAACCAAAAACGGGAGAGGACCTCAGGGAGGGCATGCGTTTCCTTCTAGCTAGGGTGGTGTCAGTGACCTACCAGCCCTGACATTTATATACTTTTCACCTGTGTGGTTGTTGCTGTTGCGAGGCGCCTCGGTTAGATCGGATGATCCTGGTCCGGTGGAGTCATATGTTGGCTCATTGACGCCCCAAAGGGCGGGGAAACGCAGTGTTCAGGAATTATAATCCACATCGGTGGACCGGCCCTGACAATCCAAGGGTCACTCGAGCTCTGTTCCTGGGTGGCGGGCTAGAGCTTCTCGAATCGGTTGAGGACTATCTTTTGCCTCGGTTCATAGATGGAAATCCAACTTCCAAATACGTGACATTTGCGATTTTATTTGTAGAGCCTAGTATGGCGACATAGTGGGATGGGGCGCTTATGCCGCCTATGATTGATACTTATGATTTGAAATTGTTTTATACACTATGCACTTATAATAATATCAAATGATTTGTTTTAAACGTATCAAGCATTCTTAGCTGTTATAAGGTAAAAACCCTATCCTCCGGCTTGCGTTGCATTGTTTGATGGGAACTGGGTCTTATAATTGCTTCATTTTTCTTTATTTAGCATTGCGCTGTTTGTTTTATGCACTGGTATTCTTGGGAGGAAACCCGTTCCGTGCTATACGGCGTGGTCCCTTGATTTACCGAACTTTAAAATAAAGAATAATAACTGTTTTAGTTCTAACACCAGTCACATGACTGACCTGGAGTTTATTGTTTTAACCTAAACTCTGGGTGCCCTTATTTTGACACGGGCAGCTAGTAGTTTTGGTTTTGCAGATTTATATTCACAGAATCCTGGTTTACAGCTGGAACGATATCCGGAAAGCTTTGTATCTGTATATCTCTTCTAGTTGTGTATTGTATTATTTCCGCTGCGATGTATTTAAATGTAATTTAAATCTCTAATATTTTGTGTAATATTCATTTATACTCTGTATATTCTTGTATTCTGATGGAATTGTTGTAATATACAATGAAATGTTCTTCCGTCTTCGTTCTAATTTGTCGTGTTCTCAAAACAATCAGGCGTTTCGAACGGTCTAGATCGGTTTAGCGACTGATTCGGATCGAGCGAAATTCCTTTTCGTTACACAAAGAAAAGAGTGTTGATGTTGTAGCAGAGATTCTTGAATACGTATAAGTCGTTGTTGCACAAGAATAGACTAAGTGAATCAAAGTCAGGGTAACATCTCATTGTCCCCATTGTTTTTGATGAATAAAACAAAAGAAACGAGTCCTATATATAGCCTCAAGTCAAAGAATCAGGTCAAGAAACAAGTCCAAGTGCAGGGAATGAATCCGCCCCAGATCTGGGTAGGGTCGACCCAGGAGTCGACCCTAGGGTCGACACCCCCTTGTTTGGGTCGACCCTAGGGTCGACCCCCAACGGGCCGAATTCTCGCGTCTCCCCACTCTCTGATTTTTGATTTATTTTGAATATTCTAGACTGGTTTGTTTATGTGTATTCTTCTTATATTTATACAAACTTTAAAGCTTAATAACTTCTTCATACGATATCCGTTTTATGCAAACTCGGAGTCTATCTTAAGCTGAATTCCGAGATGAACGCAATGGTGCAGTCCATTTCCCTTAATTCCCAATATTTAATTAAGTATTCTTTAGTTTATCATTATAATGTTCTTTAAAATTATGGGGTGTTACAAAGGGGATGATGAAGTTGAAGTGGGAGAGATGGAAGAGCTGGATGCCATTATCCAACCGTTAGAAACCATTAATGGCCATCGAAATATTATACCCGAAAGCTGTTGGAGACCGTTGAGGGCCGATGAAATATATGGACTTGTAAGCAGTTGGAAACCATTGGACGCCATTGGAAATCTAGATAATTCTTTTTTTATAGATTTTAGATTACTTACTTCCAACCACCCTACAATCTCATATTCATCAAATCAGCTCCATTTTGAGCATATACATCACAATCACACTCGTATCTATACCTAAACATAATATTATACCAAATCAAACATAAAACATCCAAAACACAAAACATAAACCAATATTTACAAAATACATCAACAAAACGTCAACATATCAAAATAAACCGTCATCAAACATAACGTCCAAACCATCATCACCAACACAACAACAACATATACAAACCATCATAATGTATCAAGCAAAATCCTTACCCACTCTCAAAGCGTATATGTATATATGTATATATGTATATATAACACCAAAACAAACTAACCTCGAATCATTCTCCCCTAGAAGATGACAAAGGAAACGTACCTTACTGGGCAATGAACTCTACCAAACGCTGGTTAAGCTGCTTCATCTGCTCTTCGTGGAGATGATCATCCTCATTAAGCTAGACGATATGGGCTCGTAGCTGGGCAATCTCCTCCTTGTTTTGAGCCCACTGGTACGACTGCTGAGGTGTCCTAACCTGTAAATAATTTGAGATTTTCAGTATTTCATAATAACTACTCAAGTAGATTACAATTTTTATTATAAATTTTAGTTTCTATTACCGATTGGTTCCCAAAAAGCGTTTGTTCTGGGTTGGTGTATCCATAACATCCTTAAAAATCATATCCTAATCCTCGGCAGCCAACTAGATCTTCCCAGCATCCTCAAGCATCTGTGCCCTTTGTTGTTGAAAATTTTCATGTTAGACAAAATAAAATTGAATTTAGATAACACTATTTTATTTAAATTATAGCTTTAAGTTAACAATGTTATACTTACATATGCATCACGTGCTTTGGCATCGTGGTCCCAAGAGTAGGAAGTTGAGCCTGTGTCGTCAGTCTGACTCACTGCATGTGTATGTGCAAAAACATCCTAATATGACACAGGAACACCTTGCTGTCTCTCCTAAAATATGCGTATATGTAAATTAGAACTTAAAGTTAAATCAACAAACTTTTAACAACTTAGAACTTAAAATCTTTAACTACGTAATTAATAAATGTACCAGGTCCTCGCGATGATGCTGGAACGACTTGGAACCACTATGATGTGTAACAGAGTTCTTGCTCCTATTTGCCAAATTTCCCGCAAACTCGACCTGTAAATTTAAATTAATTTTTTTACTCTAATTTGTATGTTAATTAAGTAGAATAAATTAAATTAAATATGCAGTAAATTTACCTAAACTGCTTGTTATTCCACTAAGTATGAAGATCATCCCACACTTTAATGCTCATCCATCTCGGTATTTTTCCAATGGATTTTATGACATTTAATGTTTCTCTGTAATTTTTAGCAACTTTACTGCTCTAATGGCAATGAACGAGAGAAATATATGTTTCCTGCAGGTCCACTAAACCCTGCATATTTCAAAAATAGCATGAACATGAATTGATCAAATAAGAGCATGACTACTTAAACTAATAAATGCATGATATATCACACATACCAAAAAAATCCTGCCAAATAGTCTCCTTCGCATTGTCCAGTACCATTGTCCACTTAGGCCAACATGACGTCATGCGACTCACATAAGCCTGTTTTGATATACCTAAAACTATATTGGAGGACTCTAACTCAAAACCCTATGTTAAAAGAATGAAGAAAAATTAATACTTCATGACTACTATATATATATATAATATTGTGCATAAATGAAATTTATACCTAAAACTTAATACTTACCCTCTATTGGCTTTTGGCTTAAGCCACACCGCAGGACATGATAACTCCTGTGATGGACCACCGCCATCGCCACCTATTGGAGGATAATAAGAAGAAGGAGATCTAGAAGCTGTATGTCTGTGTGACGTCATATTTGTAGAACCTGTTACAGACAAACATTATAACATAATATAAAAGGACCCTGTAAAACAAACAGTATGTCATAACATTCATCGTTTAGAGGGCTAAAATCTATTTGATCATCAGTTATTACTATTCCTCTACGTTCCTCGACATTTGCTTGATAAGCTTGTTCATCGGGAATATTCCGCCCGTTAAATGTAAACCTTTTGTTTTAAAAACAGCCGACCCGTCTATTTTGTCTCTTCTTAGAGATGGACAAGGAGCGTAATATACTTAAAGAGCTTGTTTGGAAAGTACAAAAGGGTTATACTTATAATAACGCGAAGTATGTTTTATTTCCATAAGATTATATTTTGGGTGCACGTTTACTAGAACCTGGAACGTTGCTGAACAAGTTACATTTAAACAAAAATACTTCTTCTGTGGGTCATGTGAAGTATGTCAATTGCAAAATCTTGGTTAGTATGCCATAAAAATCAATTATATGGTTAGTTAGATCATCACTAACTTTAATAAATACACCAGTATTGTTAGTCAATTCTTCATCTACAACACAATTTGTTGTACCAAAAACGTAATTAGAAAACCAAGTAGCGAATTCTTTGTTGATATCGCCGTTTGGATGTTGTGATTCGTAAATGCTGTAATTACAGGATAAATGTAATATTATGATTAAAGATGCACACGTATAGATGATATAAATATATTACGATGAATATAAGTTTATTACCTAACGAACAGTGCAACTTCAGTGTAGTTGAGAAGAATATATGTGTGTGCTGCATAATAATTTCTATCATCCATCCATGCTTCACACATTTACCAGAACATCGACCATGTTTTTTATAAATAGATAAAGTCGTTTGACAATCATCTTGATCAATTCCTTCACCGCTACACATAATACTTTCAACTGATATGTTCACATGGTTACTAAAATAATAAGAGAAAAAAGAAGAAGTTTCTTCTTTGATGTATGATTTGCAAATTGAACCTTCAACTCGAGCTTTCTATCTCTTTTTTCTTTTGATGACTTAAATACCTATCTAGAATTATTTTAAATTAATTTTTTATACATTAAATTAATCAATATTTAATGAACTAAATATTAATATACCCTTCAAATGGATACATCCATCCATATTGTATAGGCCCTCGAAGATGCGCTTCTAATGCAAGATGAATAGTAAATGCTTCATAACATTGAACAAACCTAAAGGAAATATTTTTCCAGTCTGTAGAGCAATATAGGAATTTTTTCCTCTAGTTTACGTAAACAATCAAGTTTTAATGTAGTAGAACAAAGCTCTTTATAAAATAGAAAAGTTCTGTTACAACAGTCCAAACTTTTACGGTAACAGTTCTTTGAAAGCAACGAGAAACAAATTTTCCATCATAACATTATTGTCGTGGCTTATCATCCCACTAAGTTTATTGTTTTTATAGTCAACACATCTACGAAGATTAAAAGATATACCATCTGGGAATCTGAATCCTTCCACCCATTTTAAAAGTATTTTAACTCGATCATTGTTTAGTTCATAGCACGCTTTTGGTTTTTTGGTGTCATTTGGCTTTATATGAAGCTTAGGATGATTGCATATTATTTCGATATCACGTCTTGATTTCAAATCATCTTTCGTCTGCCCTTTGACATTAAAAATTGTATTAAACACATCGTCAAACACGTTTTCCTCATTATCCATCATGTCAGTATTATGACGAATCAGGAGATTTTCCAATAAGGCAACTCCCAAAATATCCTTTGTTTGCACAAATTATAAATCGATGATCTACTTTGAATTTCAGTCTGTTCTCCAGTTTCATGTATTTTTGGATAACCTTTATAAGTTCATAAATATCTTCACTTGACCAAACCATAGGTGGTCTCAAAGTTTCGTGCCTATTGGCTATAAAAAATATTTATCCCTTCTAAAAGGATGATTAATATGAAGAAAACATCTATGATAGTCAAATCATGAAATTATCTTTCCACGAGGTAAAATGCTCTTGTTTCTTCCATGCAGTAAGGACAAGCTAGATGACCAGTCGTACTCCAACTTGAAAGCATTGCATACGTAGGAAAATCGCTGATTTTCTTGAATAAAGAAGCATACATGCAAAAGATATTTTTTTTGTAAAATATCATATGTTTCTACTCCTTTGTACCATATTTTTTCTTAATTCTTCAATCAAAGGTTGTAAATAAACATCGATTCCGTATGTCGCATCATCAGGAACAGGGACGACAACTATGAGAAACATATAAGGAGTTTTCATACACATCCACGGAGGTAAATTATAAGGTGTGATAATTATAGGCCGAGATGAATATTTAGCACGCTACCAAATCTAACATTACGACTATCGGATTCAAAATCGGGGTACTTCTGATCAAAATTCTTTATACTTCCCCATCAGCTGGGTGTGTTAACGTACCTTTCCCGTGTCTTCTCATGTTGTGTTATCTCATATGTTGCGCGGTTACCGAAGATGCATATAACCTTTGAAATCCAGGGGTAATAGTTAAATAATGCATACGTTTATATGGGACTTCCTTTCCCTTTTTCTTTCTTGGTTTGTATCTTTCTTAATTACATATTTTACAGTTCTTAAGGTTGATATTATCCTCCCAAAATAGCATGCAACCATTTACACATGTATCTGCTTTTTCATAGGGTAAACCAAAAGCCGACATAATTTTTTTTTTTAACTTCATAGTGAGTTTTGCACATTGAATTTTGGGAGGCGTATGCCGCTTTGCAGCTTGTATAACAACTATAAATCCAGCTTTTGTGAGGTTGTATTTAGATTTCAATGCAAGATATTCAATAGTTACTGATAATTGGGTTCCGCTTTTACAGCCTTCCCAAATGAGTTTCTTTGCAGCATCTAATAAATCATATATTTTTTGGCTTCAATATTCGATTTTCTTCTGCATTACTATCGTCATCAGTAAATTGTTGAACCGGAAACAATGAACGTGCATCATCTTCAACTATATGTTCTACGAGATTCGTCGTGGTAATTTCATTATTCACTTCCTCCTCAACTTATACAGAAAAAGATGCTAACGGTTCTCCATGACGATCGCAAACCAAATAGTTTGATACAATACCGTACTGATGCAAATGAACTCTAACCATTTGCGGTATCAAATGCTTTAATAATTTGCATCTACTACATGAACAACAGATTTCGTTGTCGTTTCCATTGTTATTTAAAGCGAAATCAATAAATACGCCAACACCATTAATAAATTGTTCACTTATTATACCTTCAACTTCTATTCGTTTGTACATCCAGCTTCGATCAGAAAAATAATTTTCCATTTTTCCCAAGTAGATAATTAAAAAGTATGATAAATTTTGCATTGACATTTTATTAAAACAATTTATTGTTGAATGTTATGTTAATTATTCATTTACGCTTTGTTGATTGTTCATCCTACCTCCTATTACAAATGCAATAACGTACTTAAATCGCATAAATCTTTTCAATTTAAACGATTCAATAAAATTTCGGCAGCACTTCACTTTAGTTCCCTGAACAATACATAATTGCATGTAAAAAGGGAACATAAAGGAAGCGCTTTCGAAATTTTGAGAACCTTTTGAAATAAAATGATTTACGATATTTAATTTCGTTATTGTATTCATAACTTGTCCAATACAAGGACAAATCCAACAAATATTGTGTATGATGAATATAGATGTCCGTTATGTTAACAAAACGAACATTCACATAACGATCATATACAATACTTGACAAACGGGGCCGAAAAACACTCACGACACCAGAAAAGACATTTCGTAGCGTTGTAAAAACACTACTAAAACTTGTAGTAGCGTTTCGGTAAACGTTGCGACACGACATGCAACTAGAAGTCTAAAAGTTTTTGTTGCGTTATAGTAAACGCAACCAAAAAAACATATTGTAGCGTTTTAGAAACCCTACAAAAGGTTTTTTGGCAATGCCTTAAAAATGCTACAAAAGTAGTACTTGTGCCCTTTTTTAGTTTCTGTAGCACTGTTTTTATGCTACTACAATATTTTCGCAACATTTAATCTATCCTACTATATATTTTTTGTTGCGTTTTATTTCAGCTGTAATACTTCTTGCAAATTGCATTTCCTCCTATATCACTTTTGAAATGCTACTAAAACTTATTGATTGATGTACAATACATTTTAATCATGGCTATTTACTGTTAATGGCAATATCATTTCTAACAATCACGTATATAATAGCAATATTAAAGCAAATAATCCATCATATAATTACCATTTTCAAACCAACATAGATAATCACCATATTCAGATAGTTAAAAATAAAAACATTATTCGCATAATGAAGTATAATATCCATAATCATTTCAATAATAATCTTTCAACAAAATAAATGAATCCACATACTATAATTACTTACAAACAAGTTTACACAACTAGTACGAACAAAATGTTATAAAACATAATAGTTAAAGTCTTGTTCATGACTTAATTACCATCAGTTGTTTGATGTGGTCGGTATTTGTTTTGAGAATACTAATTGCATGTACATAAGTAGAAGTGTAGAACAGTCAACAGTTAGAATTATATACAAGTATAATAGGTGGAAACATCAACAAAACAACAATAGAAGAGGCCACTACATAAAATAGAACAAACTTTATGCATATACACGAGAATAACCACTTATAAACATTAAATTACATAGCTTGCTTATATAAAACAAAAATGCCAGCAGCAGTGGCCTAGTAAAATGTTGGCATACATAGCTTGTTCCATATCGATACCTCTTTTTTAATAGCATCAGAATAAGTTAATTTTTAGATAGACAAATCATGGAATGGAAAGGATGAAATGCAAACATATAGAGGATCTGGTCATTGTCAGATGAAGTTTAGAGATTATTGCATGTAAGATAAGTATAAGTTTATAACTAATTTTTTTCTACCAATGCTAAATACTCGGTTTTTAATTGCAATCCTTACAAAGATATTGATTGTTTAGAAATATAGTAACCAAAAGCATGTCCTGGTAAAAGAATGAATTGTCATTTTGGAAGATAAACCTATATAGTTGGTGATTGATGGTAGCCAGTGCACTGTAAACAAAAAGTGAGCATATCCTGAATAAAAGTGAAAAAGGTCAGCATGGCATGTAAGTAAGTGATACAATATAAAACAAACCTAAATGATCAAGCATGGTTTGACAGTACGATTCCATGTAAATACATGCACGTTAACCAATTGATATCATGATCTACAATGATACTACATGGCTTCAAAGTATAAGTGAGAATGTATACTAATAACCTGTAAGGTTGCGATACACAATTATGCAAAGCAGGCAGGGCCGGCCCTAAGAGTTTGATTGCCCTAGTTCAAATATAAATTGATAATTTTTGTTGCCCTTCTTTCTTTGTTTTCATTTTAATAAGCCTAATATATGAAACAAATTATTATGGCATTGAATAGAAAATGTTTTCAACTAGTCATTTATATTACATGTGCAAAAGTTCAAATGTAAACAAGGTATTTTTAATATACCATTACTTCTCAACTAAAACAACTAAGGTTTTTTTTTTTGGGAAACAAAATGCCGATGGTTTGATTTTTAAACAACAATTACAAATGGAAATTTAGTAGTAATGATAAACTAGAGACACAAAGCTTGATACATATAAGCTATTAAATTTGATAAAACCTTAAAAACACCAAAATATACTTAACTAAATCAGAAAAACATTTCTAGCTAACCAATAACACTCATAGTGCTTTGAAATCAAACAATACAGTGACTAAACATGAATCTTCATAGTCAACAATCTGTCGGAGAAATGACATCATCAATCTTCAAGATCATTTTAACCACTTGTGTTGCTAGTAGAATTTGCTGCTGCTTTCCAATCAGCGTTTCAAAAACATTTTGTTCCTGCATGTTGTTCGTCCCTGCATCGTTGCAGTCTATTCCAAGGAAAGCAAGAGTGTCAATAGGTTGGAGGCCACTGTTTTTAGCCAAAGCCATTGGAACAACATCTAATGCACTGGCAAAGGACCTAACAGCATATTGCTCAACAACAGGATTCTAATCTGCAGCAGCTTCCACGGCAATTAAACATGAAATCTCAGCTGAACCACCACCATAAACAATAGAACTGTTCACACCAGTTTAAAGTTGGAACCATAAACAATTTTAGGTTTCCAACATATTACATACTAACAGCTTAGAAAATAAATGATATAAATTCTTTATTAGAAAAGGATTACATTTGAATCAGCAACAAGTAAATTAGTAGAATATCCCTTGGTAGATCAATGGGGGCAACATCGGTATAGAAGTCAAAATTAGGGCAAGGCAGCACTATACTGCTATTGACGACAAGGTAAAAATATAAGCGTGTAACTGAAAGGAGGTAGCAACGCATAGAAGTACAAGGGTTTACAAGTTAACATCGTCGATTTCTTTTCAAATTGAAGTTTTGGGTAGCTCGATTTGAGGCAGTGGAATGGATTAGTGGCAGCGGCGGATTGACATGAGATTTGAGAAGGGAGATCACAGTGAATCTGAAACGTGATTTTCACTTCTTCTTCTTTTTCTATTGCCCCTATCCCTGACGTTTCCCTAGTCAGCCGCCTCTCTTGCCTATGCTTCAGGCCGGGCCTGAAAGCAGGTATTTATGTTTATATACAGTAAATATTTGTAAGAGACCAAAATGTCAATGCTACAATAGAGGATGTATACATGATTAACATTAATAACAAATGTGCGTTAAAACAATCCTATCTACTTCTGAACAAAGGTGTCAGTTTTCATGATACTAATGAAATGCCACATTCAAATCTACATGGTCAAAGCCCTGTATAAGTGTGCAGAAAACAATTTAGTTAAGTAACTGATTTTCGTGACATGCAAAGCCCTGGTTTGTTATTATCGGATTAAAAAGGAGATTAAATCAGAATATCTATATGTAAATTATAGTAAATAATTTAAGGACATGTTGTGTTCAGAAGATCAAATCTAGTAAAAGGAGAAGAGTAGTAAAACAGTGTAAGCAAAACTATCTAATTGAAAAATAAAATAGTGTCCAATGACACAGGTAACTGAAAATGAATATTTTTAGTAAACTAACCATGCAATAAGTTAAGGAAGAGTGAGAAAAAAGAAACAGTATAACAGGCATATATTGATTGATGTCTTCCTTGCAGATGAATCGGTGCATAACACTTTTGCCAGTTTCATCTGTAACAAAATTATGGTTGAGCATCTTTAAACTATCAATACAGCCAAAAGCAGTGTATCCGAAGTAAAGCAACAGCGAAATGACAAAGTAGAAGGAACAGTGGTCCGAAAAATATATATTTTCGGTTGAACCTCAAACACAATGATGAAGCATAGTCAATATGAATAATTAGCTTAATTTTATATCCTAATGATATGGAACTTAACTGCAAATGCGACCATTTTATATGACAAAGAAAATAATAATATTGTAAATATAAAAATTACAAAATCAATTGGGAAAAGCAGTTTATATTATAACTGGGCTACATTCAAATCTACATAGTCAAACAACTGGAAGACGGATACAGGGCCGGCCCTAAGAGTTTGATTGCCCTAGTCCAAATATAAATTGATAATTTTTGTTGCCCTTCTTTCTTTGTTTTCATTTTAATAAGCCTAATATATGAAACAAATTATTATGGCATTGAATAGAAAATGTTTTCAACTAGTCATTTATATTACATGTGCAAAAGTTCAAATGTAAACAAGGTACTTTTAATATACCATTACTTCTCAACTAAAACAACTTAGGTTTTTTTTTTTTTGGGAAACAAAATGTCGATGCTTTGATTTTTAAGAGCAATTACAAATGGAAATTTAGTAGTAATGATAAACTAGAGACACAAAGCTTGCTAGATATAACCTATTAAATTTGATAAAACCTTAAAAACACCAAAATATACTTAACTAAATCAGAAAAACATTTCTAGCTAACCAATAACACTCACAGTGCTTCGAAATCAAACAATACAGTGACTAAACATGAATCTTCACAGTCAACAATCTGTCGAAGAAATGACATCATCAATCTTCAAGATCATTTTAACCACTTGTGTTGCTAGTAGAATTTGCTGCTGCTTTCCAATCAGCGTTTCAAAAACATTTTGTTCCTGCATGTTGTTCGTCCCTGCATCGTTGCAGTCTATTCCAAGGAAAGCAAGAGTGTCAATAGGTTGGAGGCCACTATTTTCAGCCAAAGCCGTTGGAACAACATCTAATGCACTAGCAAAGGACCTAACAGTATATTGCTCAACAACAGGATTCTAATCTGCAGCAGCTTCCACGGCAATTAAACATGAAATCTCAGCTGAACCACCACCATAAACAATAGAACTGTTCACACCAATTTAAAGTTTGAACCATAAACAATTTTAGGTTTCCAACATATTACATACTAACAGCTTAGAAAATAAATGATATAAATTCTTTATTAGAAAAGGCTAACATTTGAATTAGCAACAAGTAAATTAGTAGAATATCCCTTGGTAGATCAATGGGGGCAACACCGGTATAGAAGTCAAAATTAGGGCAAGGCAGCACTATACTGCTATTGACGGCAAGGTAAAAATATAAGCGTGTAACTGAAAGGATGTAGCAACGCATAGAAGTACAAGGGTTTACAAGTTAACATCGTCGATTTCTTTTCAAATTGAAGTTTTGGGTAGCTCGATTTGAGGCAGTGGAATGGATTAGTGGCAGCAGCGGATTGACATGAGATTTGGGAAGGGAGAGCACAGTGAATCTGAAACGTGATTTTCACTTCTTCTTCTTTTTTCTATTTCCCCTGTCCCTGACGTTGCCCTAGTCAGCCGCCTCTCTTGCCTATGCTTCAGGCCGGGCCTGGACGGATATGAACAAGGAGAAGTATCAGAGATACACGCAACAGGTGGTACAAGAATGGATAAGGCATGCTCAAAGCATAGACTCTGATAAAAAGATTGAAACTAGGATATGCACACACAAAAAGGAATATATAATTTTTCAGATAGATTAAATAGTATATTGAAAATTTTAACTTATTGAAGAAGAAATGATGGAGCCCCCATATTATCACAAAACCAATTGGCAATGTGAAGGGGGAACTCCTCATATATTAAAGATGATTAGACAGACAAATTCCCGATGTGGGACAATTCCAACACGCCCCTGCACGTGTGGCGTATCTTTACGGCCTAACACGTGGATCTTTTGGATGACGTGGGACAGATCATGAAGAAGAGTTTTGGATCAATGCTCTGATACCATGAAGAAGAAATGATGGAGCCCCCATATTATCACAAAACCAATTGGCAATGTGAAGGGGGAACTCCTCATATATTAAAGATGATTAGACAGACAAATTCCCGATGTGGGACAATTCCAACACTTATTTAAACTTCACAAAATAACTTTTAAAACTAAATATTGTAAATGTAAAAGAAATAAGAATGTTATGTGTGTTAAATATAAGATTGAAAGTCTTCAATGCGTAAAGCATGCAAAAACTCTAAACAACCCAGGTTGGACAAGAATTACAACCAACAATGACTCAAGACAAGTAAACATTTACAAAAACAAAACAAAATTACAACAATGACACAAATCAACAGCCAACAGACCAACATGGGATAAAGGAAGGTTAAAGGGAATAATAAATGATGCAAATATACACTAGCACACATTCAATCATGATTAGAACTCTGAAAATCGATAGTGGATATAAAATATTATATTAAGATATCTAAGACGTGTGTGTATGAGTTAACGAGTTAGACATATGCAAGGGAAAACTACAACAACAATAAAGATTGTATATCACAAAACAATGGAGGAAATGAATTGTACATAGGAAAACTGAATGTGGAGAAGAAAAATGGACCCAAACAAAGAAATTAAATAGAACTTCCCTCCACTCTTCTCCCTTTACAAAAATGACGAGGTACACCGATTTATGGGAACACCAATAGTTCCATCTTCTATAAATGCCACACGTCCAACGTTTTCTCTAAAGATGTCACAATCAACTCCGGAACTAGAGTCGCCGCTCGTCTTTACATTCCAAAACCGGACGACTCTGTGTAACGACCCGCAAATCCGAGCTATCTGAGTTGACTAAAAACACCACACGTCCAACTCAAATAACACAGAAATACGACTCATTATTAGAAAGAAGTTAGAGGATGAGAAATAGAAAGAAAGAAATATTAGAATAGAAGAAAACGAAGATCACAAACTCACAGCGGAACGAATAAAATATATTATATAACATAAGCTTCGAAATACAAATCTGTTTTGTACATACATACATACCATCATCAGAGTACACATAACATTTGATCCAGCGGAAGTAACTCTAAATAACTAACGTTGAAGCCTCCTGCTTCAAACTCCTCCAAGTGTATCTGTAAAAGCCTGAAACACTTGACTGCCCGTACAAATTTGGACACCCAAGAGTTTAGGGAAAACAAAACAAAATAAACTCTGGGTCAGTCATGGGACTGGTGTGAGTAAACTCCAACCACTTGTTTAACTTTAAAATCCTTTCAAAAGAAAAGGTAATAGTAAGACCAGCCCACACATAAACACGGACGGTTTTTACCTTACTATAACCCAAACACTTTGATATCAAATCCAATGATATTATAATAATGTCTACATCAAATAAGTAACCAAATAGCAGAACGCTTGCATCTCACGCTCCACATATATTATAAAATCAAAAACCGCATGGCGCTTATTGGAGATTGGATTTCCAACATGACAAGGTATGGAACCACCTTCCGATGATGTATCTCTAGAGGCGAATACACCTGGGTTCAACAAGAACGTCTTGCA